>CM032124.1:39160276-39760276 GCA_018894105.1 Jacaranda mimosifolia
AAATAGTTATTTCATTTTTATCGAAACATTTGTTAAGAGAGTAAAAAAAGATAGATAAATTAATAATATAATGATAAATGTAAAATAAAAATAAAAATGATGGTAAATTTGATTTTTTTTTATTTTAAGAGGAGCTCATGGATTTTTTTCCAATCGTATTGAAATAACTTGAGGAAAAAAAATATATAGAGAGAGTTATACTCTGTGCTTCGTATAATGCCCATAAATAAAGTGAGCTTGAAGTTTAAATTTTTGTTGCTAAAATTTTAAACCTTGAGAAAATATGGTTTTGTTTGGATGTGAATTGGAGCATTCTTCCAATTTTGAATTCCCAAAATGATTTTCGGGAAGTAGGATTGGGGAGAAAATTGTTTGTTTGTTTGTGTTTTGGGAGCGGATAAGATGTCACATCAATAACTTTTTTATTAGGTTGGTAATGTGAAATGAATATTTTAAAATTATTTATATATATGTATATATAGATTGTATATGAGTGGTAGTATGTGTATAATTTGTAGCGATGAGACAATTGATTGGAACTTTGGGGAATGTGTTGGGAGTGTGAATAGTAGGAATATTTTGGGGAATAAATGTTGTATTTTGAGAGTGAGATTGTGAAATGTGTAGTGCTTGTTTGTTTAAGTTTTGAGAGTTGGAAAATGAATTAGAAATTTATAAACAAACAAGCCCTATGGATATTGCACTAATATCGATAAGAAAAACTCTTTTATTTTGAAATAAATTCCAAATGCTTCATTTTTTTTAAGAACTTATAATGACGAATTTATCCTTTTAACAAGACAATATTATCCTATTATTGAAATCAAATCAATTAAATTAAAGTACAAAATACACAATTTTTTTAGAGAACATTACAAATGCCAAAATATTATTCTTTTAACAAAGCAATATATTTCTATTATCAAATCAAATAATTGAAATATAAACTACATACAAAGCACATAAAATGTACAATGCGTCCATTACAGGTTGAACACAAGACCTTTCACTTAATAGGAAAGGCGGATGTCACTTGGGGTACAAGCCATTGGTACAAATTACATATATTTATACACATAAGAAGTTCATTCGAATTCAAACTTCTAACCTTTAACATAAAATGAAAACTTAATACTATTGGACCACAAGCGACTTGACAATGCTTCAATAATTTCAGCCAAATGCTTAACACAAAATGGGCTCGTTCTATTATTAGGGGACCAACAAAAGGAGCCATGCAATTTGTATGTGCGGACAAATAACAAACTTCCAACCATGAAAATTTCCAAAAGTTAATCCACCTAAAATCAATTAAAAAATGACAACAAACAAAAGCACGTAAGCAATTTTGTTAACGCCTCTTGGCCTATAGTAAATCATATGTAAGAAGCTTAATTTAAAAAAAAATATTTATTTTTTAAACCTTCTCACAACAAGAATGTTAAGTCTATTGAAACAAATTTGTTGGAATAAATAGAAAATCAAGAGGAGCAATTAATAGCGGATAATATTTCTAGTCGATTTTAGATAAATAAAATAAAATTACTTCTCAATCAAAAAAAAGAAATTATAGACTTAAATCGCCTAGTTTTGACTCGTTAATTAAATAAATTGAAAATTAATTATCATTTGTCGGTTAATATGATAATCGATATTCATCCTATGACTAAGTACGCAATTAGATAATAATTATGGAGTGGTTGTTCCAACTAATCTCAAAGTAGATCATCTTAAAAATGGTTTAATATGTTACTTAGTCAATTTCATATATTGTTGTCTATTTAATTTTTCATCTATATAAATAAATAAGGCCAATTGTATGGGTCGTTCATGGTTGTTTCATTTAATACTTTTGATTTTTTCCAATGGGCCTCGATTTCATATTTTATTGGCAACTTGGGCTCTTGGACCATTGTATGTATTTGTTTTTTAAATAAGGAAATTGTATATTAAAATGTCGTATATATGTATATTTATAATAATAAGTTATTTCTTATATTAGATTATATAAGTTATTAAAACTTACTATTAATCCAAAAATTAAGATATAACTTTTGGATTATTTCAATATTAATATATTAACCCACACATACTTATTTATTTTAACATGTTTGATTAGAAAAATATTTCAGACGGTAGCAACATCTCGAAATTTCAATTTTTATTTACACACACACACACATTAAAAGTTTGTCAAGTTCGAACTCCCACCTTAAATTTTATGGGTAAGACTTATGTAATTGGGCGAAAAGTATTTAATATTATTCTTAAAGCCGGAATACATATTTGGATCTCCAATCCGATTACTTATTGGGTTAGACGAGTTGGATCTCTTTTTGGGCATTGGGTCTAGTATCAAATGAAGTGGGCCTTGGTTCCATTTAGTATTCATGGGTTAATTGATCATTTGTTCATATAAATAATCCATACAATAAAACGAGGTATTTGGACGATTTTAATCCTTGATTAAATTTTCTTTTGAAAGCATTGACAATGGAAAGCTAGAGGTGGATTTGTCTATAATGGTATTGATATTTTTGCAAGTTGATGATGTTATATAATAAATTGAATAATGTATTATGACTATCATAAAAAAGTAAAATATACCCCAAAATAAAGCAGAATAATGCTCTCTAATTTCGCAAAATTTCAAGAAAAACAGAGTAAAAGAGTGTAACGTCGCCTGAGAGATTCGAACTCTCGCGGGGAAACCCCATGTACTTAGCAGGCACACGCCTTAACCACTCGGCCAAAGCGACACTTTGTTGTCAGCCATTCGAAAAATTATATAAAGAACTTTCGGAATGTTCCCAGTGCTAGGAAACAGAAACCAGCGAAAGCAACGTTCCTCCTGATAGTTCATTTTCAGTAGTCTATTCTTGCAGTTGAAATGGAGCAAAAGCTTTTCTACTTTTGTCAAGTTCCCCTCTCTTATGGAGAGAATATAGACTATAGAGTCATGTACGAACAGAAAGTCTATTCAAGTCTGGTGTTGGATAAAACTTGTACGTATCCAGCTTTCTTCGCTCAGTATCAAAGTTTCCTAATTTTGCATATTGGTTACAAGTCATGTAGGGAGACAAAATTAGTCCTAAAAATTTGAATCCCAACAATTTCTAATTAAGTTGAATTTAGCTTGAATTTAATTTTTTCATACATATTCCATCATGTCTTTTATTAATCGGGTCAAGTTTGAGTTGGACTTTAATCATAGATGCTGGAAGAATATGTTCAATCATTTATTATGTTAAATGGTAGATTTCAACTTCAGGTTGAAGTCTTCAACATCGAATAATTTGATTGATTTTTCATGGATACTTTTGTTAAATAAACTTTTTTTTTTTTTGACTAAATAGGCAAGATGGAAGCAAAATAATAAAAGTAGTCCTAAATCTATTTTCCACTTTGTTATCTCTTGAAAGCACAGGTCATGGGGAGTAAGACCAACTCACCTTAACACAAGAAATGCACAAATTGTGTATAAAGCCAATGGATGGATGCAAATGCTTGTAATTTGTTCTAAAAAACCATGCTCCCTATTTCCATAAACTGGTTTACTGCATTTCTTCACTCTTATCTAGTCCTCTTTGTATGAAAAATGAGCTATTGACAGCTTAAGGAGAAGCAAGCAGCAAGCATTCAGAAAACCAAAACAAAGTAGCTTAAAATTGTAAAAACCAACAAAGCTTTAAAAAGCATCAATAAACAAAGTACATTCCTTTCATAAGCTCCTTCAACTTTCTTCATACTTTCCTACCTCCAATAAGTTGGGAATTGAGATACAACCCCTAAGGACTATGGTGATAAGAACTCTTCTGCCCAAGAATCTCAAAATGCACACCATGGGATTAATTATACAGCATCAGCTTCCTTCTGTTCATATCCTTATTTTACAAACAAAATGAACAACACCCGACTCCCTTCCAATCCACCACATGCTCCATTGAAGTCTCCCCAATGAGATGAACCATACTAGCTTCACATTGCCACAGCTGAACTCGACCGCCACGCCACCGCAATCGGGCTCCTCACACGGTGGCTGCCGCCATCAGTCCACTCAATGGACCCGAATGAGGACTTGGCACTGCCCACAATCTCCATTCCGACAGCATTGGCAGTACTCTTGAATGTAACTTCATAGGACAACTTGTCTTCCTCTGCGGTAAACACCAGCTTACTAGGCGACACACTCACATCCACACCCGGCGGAGCAGCCACCTTCACCTCATAAACCGCATCCACCCCTTTCCCGACATTTTTCACAGTTCTATTGTACTTCACAACACTATCACTACCGGAGAAGACAACAGAAAATGAAGGGTAATTCAAATTACCCGGTGTTTTCAAACCTAGTGCATCACAATCCACTGAAGAAGCCTGGCTGGTAAAAATCGATATTGTGCTCGAATCATACCCAATGGTACACAAGAATGCCACATAATCAGTGGTTTCCAAATCATAAACCAACCCTGGATGCAGGGCTCGGTTCGGATCCACGTGACCTGCCCCATGAACAAATGGGTTTGACTCCTCACCGGTGGCAAGGTCCGTGATGTTCCTACCGGTATTGTCCAGGTTGTAAGCTGTGGTCATCAAAGCGGACCTGATGGCTGCAGGCGACCAGTTGGGATGGGCCTTTTTCAGCAAAGCGGCGAGGCCGCTCACGTGGGGACACGACATCGACGTACCGGAAATGATATTGAATTCAACCTTTCTCGTGTCGGTGTCCACATCGGTCGGGCCAATGTCCCCAGTCCAACCAGCTAGAATGTTGACTCCGGGGGCGATTACATCTGGTTTCAGGATCTCTGCGGTTCGGTAATTCGGGCCACGGCTCGAGAACGAAGCCACGCGCGGAGCCGGCGGAGAATTGCTAATAACAGTTCCTTTGAATGCGATTGTGGCCGTCGGATTTGGATCGGAGCGCGCATAAGCTCGGATTTTGTCGCCGGCAGTTTCTCCTACCATCGTAGCGGGAATGAAGTGCGCATCGGCGAGGAGTTCTTCGCCAGAATCAGCTAAATTTGCCAATATCATGCCAGCGCCGCCTGCGATGTGAACGGCGTTTCCTTTATCGACTCTGGCATTGCCACCGCGATCACAGATCACGATCTTCCCGGCAACTTTTGCGGGATCAAGCCTGCCGGAATAGCAGTACCTACTTCCACAGTCCGCGGCGTAAACCAACGGGAGCAATTTCCCTCCGAGCGTCTTACCGGAGTATAGCGAAACGCCGCCATATACCCTGCTGTCCCCGAGAATAACATCAGCCGGAAATTCACGATCTAGAGTGGAAGCTCCAACTGTCAGAATCCACGGCGCAATATTCACCGCGGTATACGGGTCAGGTCCAGAATTTCCTGCAGAGCAAGAAACCACAATTCCATGCTCCGTGGCGCCGAAAGCTCCGATTGCAATGGAATCGAAGGCGTACGGCGGCGAATAGCCATTAGCACCAACAGAAAGCGAAATTATGTCCACACCATCTGCAATAGCTTCCTCCATCGCAGCTAATATATCCGAATCGTAACATCCCGAGGTCCAGCAAATTTTATAAACAGCAATCCTCGCTTTCACCGCCATTCCTCTAGCTTCTCCCTCCGCGTATCCAAATAAACTAGCGTTTGCCACTGTCGATCCAGCGGCTGTGGATGATGTGTGTGTTCCGTGACCTTCTGTATCTCTCGCAGAATTCGATTCATTGGATTCCTCCAATGTTTTACCTCGCGAAGCTTCGTAGCCTGAATAAAAAGCTTTAGCGCCAATGATTTTCTTGTTACACAAGCTCGAAGGAAAATCAGGCGCATCCACGCAACCCCCCTTCCAGCGTGAAGGGATGGGGGAGAGGCCTTTATCGGAGAAGCTCTGCCTCTCGGGCCAGATACCGGTGTCAAGAAGTCCGATGATGACGTCATCAGCGTAGTCAGAGTTCGGCCACAGGCCGTACGTGTCCACAAGACCCAAAAACTTAGGAGTGCGAGTAGTATGGAGGTGGCGGACTGCATCAGGTCTCACGGAGATTACGCCAGGAACACGGCGGAGAGCCGCGGCTTGAGCAGCCGAGAGACGGGCGGAGAAGCCCCTCACCGCGCGTTCGTAGGTGTACAGAATCCTGGCAGGGCGGCGGTGCGGAGGGAGAGCTTGGATGATGCTGGAGTACCAGTGGTGGTGGGTGGAGAAGGCCAGAGGCTTGTGAGATTTGGAAACATGGACAATGAATGTCTCCTGACCGTCGGATGAGAGGGCGGAGGGTAGGAGAAAGAGGAAGAAGAGAGAGAATAAGGCCATGAATGGAGGAAGCTTCATCCTTTTCCGGCGAAAATGGAGGAGGAAAGAGCAGGCGGAGATGGGAGTGAATATTCTTTAATGGCGAAGAAGGGGTCCAATAAATTGGCACTGGTTTCTGATTGGTGGGCTTCTATTGGGCCACGTTTGGGGTGTTCATTCGTGGAGTGAACTTTATTGTAAATAAATATTTTTCTATTTTTCTTAAAAAATAAAATCGAAAATATTTTATAGACATGTCCAAGTAATTGATAAGATATTTAAAGTTGATGGATGGTAACATTGGGATGATCGCGATAATATCTTAGATCGATATTTACTCAAATAATTAATAATTATATAATTACCAGCAAAGTCGTATTTAAGCAATATAAAAATTTTAAGATAAGATTCGATTTGCCGCTATGATGTGATAAAAAGTTATATATTATCCATTTGAGTAAGTTTAGTGTTATTAATTAGAGGAGATGATGAAAGTAAGTGCCCAATTGTTGATACTTTAGTAATACTAATAGAAATAGTCCATGGAGTTATTAATAATAATATCTTTTTCTTTCAATATACATTTATCAAAAGTTCATGAAGGTACAATAATGTCCTTTTCTTTTAACATATATTCATTAAAAGTTCATGAAGGTGTAAAATTCAAATTCACATATAAAAATATGAGGATAATGTCATTAAATCGATTAAAATTTAACATTAATAATATGCATTTTTTTTATATAGGAAATCGACATTAATCTGATCTGAGTACCCGTGGTCTCGAATTCACTCTTAATTTAGGGATAAAATTGGTGCAACTGAAATTATTTCAACCTCCACATCATCCCTAATTCACATATAAAAATATGAGGATAATGTCATTAAATCGATGAAAATTTAACATTAATAATATGCATTTTTTTTATATAGAAAATCAATCTTAATCTGATTTGAGTACCCGTGGTCTCGAATTCATTCTTAATTTAAGGATAAAATTAGTGCAAATGAAATTATTTTGACCTGCACATCACCCCTACTATGGTTATAGGTGTAATAATACGTACATTAGGACTATAGGCTTATAAAATATGTATAAAAATTGCCCATGCTAAACTTAGGGAGGTGGAGTTGTGGTGGGTAGATGAGGATTGTAGATAAGGAAGTATTAGGTAGGTACCTCGTGAATCATGCCGGTTTCCCAATTTATTTAAATCTTATAGATAATTAGCACATGCACTTGATTTCAACTCCAAATTTATTGGTTATGAGCTCAATCATATTAATTTTTGGGTAGTATTGATTTGAATCAAAAAGAAGAATTTTATTTTTATTTTTTATTTTGATATATATATATATATTATTTTAAGTCGGAAAATACTCTCACCCCGGCCTCTGTGTTTGGACCAAACGAGGAATTATTAAAGAAATTCTTTTTTTTCATACTTTAAATTATATAGATTTATGCTCTATCGTTTGCACTATTGTATTTCCTTTTTCCCTACTAATTTTCTTGACTCAAAATAGCATACAGATACAGGGTTCTTTTTCGTTAATGTCCAATTATAAAATTTTCAAATTAAAAAATAAGAATCTATTAGTGATTTTACTATTCAATTAATATTTAATTACATAATAGTATTCTAGTCCAATAATATCTTCCTAAATATATTTATTTTTTTATTTATGCACACGCACATCAAGAGTCCGTTTGAGCTCGAACTCTTGACGTCTCACATTCTGTAAAAGACTTATACAGTTGGACATATGCCACTTGGCATCTTCCTAAATATATAAATGTATATGTTTTCAAAGAACCTAGACGGAACAACGGCCATATTCTAGGTTGTTCTTTTATCTTCTCTCTCATTCATTTTCATTTCTCTCCTATATGCACTCTCAAATTGGATTTATTAAAGGCCTTCTCCATCCATAGGTCAATAATTGCGTGAATCCATAAGGTATGGAGTGAGTTGTGCTTTAGGACATTTCACATTATAAAATAAGAGTGGTTGTCCATTGATAGTTAATTATTATAAAAAAAACCAAAGAAATTATGAAATAAAATAAACTTTAAGAATAGTTGAATAGGTCCAATACTAACTCCAATTTCCGTCTGAATCCTCTACTTCAATAAATATTATCTCCAATTTCGCTGTCTATCTATCTATCCATATATATATATATATATATATTATCTACAAGTGTTTGATTCACAAATAATTATTTTTATAAAAAAATATTTAGTACACGTAACACGCTGTCTATCTATATATCTACAAGTGTTCGATTCACAAATAATTATTTTTATAAAAAAATATTTAGTACACGTAACACGCTGTCTATCTATGTATCTACAAGTGTTCGATTCACAAACGATTATTTTTAAAAAAAAATATTTAGTACACTTAACACGTTGTCTATATATCTATCTATTTATAAGTGTTCGATTCACAAATGATTATTTTTATAAAAAAATATTTAGTACACTTAACACGCTGTCTATCTATCTACAAGTGTTCGATTCACAAACGATTATTTTTATAAAAAAATATTTAATACACTTAACACGCTGTCTATCTATCTACAAGTGTTCGATTCACAAACTATTATTTTTATAAAAAAATATTTGATACACTTAACACACAGTCTATCTATCTATCTATCTATCTATCATGCATGCATAAATGTAATAAAATAGGAGATCAAATATGCATTGAGATAGAGATTAAAATGCTCCACCTTTTCTTTTTCTTTTTGTTTTGTTTTTTTTTTCTTTTTTTTTGGTTTTTTGGATTGACAAGTTTTTTTTTTTTCAAATTGACAAGTAAATTTCATTAATTATAAGAGTATCTACCAGGGATACAAATAAGCTAAACCGAATTTTGACCATTTTTTTAGGTTCAAATTCAAGCTCAATGAACTAAGAAAATTGAGGCTCAAGCTCAACTCGAGACCTTGTTTGGGTGGCTTGGCTCAATTTGTTAAGCTCAAACTTATCACCAAGATATAGGCTCGAGTTCGGGCTCAAAAAGTTAAATTATTTTATAAGAATTCTAAATTAATACATTCTATTATAACTTTTTATATATAAGTATCTTTTTAAAAAATAAATAAATAAATATATATATATATAGGCTCGCGAACTTATGAATAAAAATTATTTGACTCGAACTCAACTCGAAACCTATACGAACTTAGCTCTAATTCGAAAAGTTTCCAAGCCAGTTTGCAGCTCACAAGTTAGGTCGATTCATTTGCATCTCTAGTACCTTGTACCATCTTCAAGGGGACAACCCCATCACAGAAAACATTAACGGGCAGTACATCAAGAAGACACACACCAATCCAATTAGAGTATTAAAATGCTCCACCTTATCGCGAAACATATTTAGAAAAAACCTGCGCTGGTAAAAACGGAAAAACAGCATGAAGCAGAAGTAGATTTCTGTGGTTTGCCCAGAAATGACCCTGTGATTGAAATAGAACTAGAATATACTATACTGGGGTATCTCCACATGTTACATGTATTTTTGTTTAGCATGGGATTGAGTAATACTGTAACAAACAAAAAGATATTCTTTGGGGGGTAGCTATCAGCTCAAGTAACCACAGCTCATCCAGAATCTCAACATGTTCAACAAGTAATTATCTTATCATTTCAAGGAAGATAACAAGCAACCTTCAAAGAAAGCGAGGGGCTTTCTTAGAAAAGGAGAAATAATATGAGATTGTGTTTAGGAATAAAATAGAACAGAGAAAAGATCATGATCACCCACGAAAGGATGTATAAGGTTGGCAATGTTAAAACTTCTAGCAGAGTCTATAAAGTTCACAGGCATCTTATCAATGTGCACCACTTGATCAACAAAATAACAAACAAACTTGACGAGAAAACAATGTCACCTTAGAACTTGCAGTGGAACTCTCTCCATCAATGTTGTGGGAGGAAGGATTTCTACGTGTGTCAGCATATGAAGACAAGAATTTGTAGCAGTCAAAAACTGTTAAAATGATCAATTAGAATAGGAAAAGCAACACGTTAGAAAACACAAAACATGGTCGTACTCATACCGTGAAGTTCATGCAAGTGACAATTTCAAACATAATCCTATGATATCAAATGTGGCCGTGGCAGAGTTGGACCCAGGTTGTAAATGGGGAAGGATGAGAAAATTGGTATAGAAGGTCCGATTCACTTGTCAGCACATTAATCTCAATCACAGTGCTCCAGATTGGAAACACAAAATAACTATACATGTGTCAAACCCGAGTAATTATTGATAATACGAGCAAACTCTGACCCAGTTAAGAAAAGAAAATACCACTGCAATGGAGTTTGCATTCAATGAGTAAACTAGTTCAATGAAAGAGTCGTCGAGTTAGCTTGGTGAAACTCCCGCTTTATAAGTTGTTGCATTTACATGTCATGACCAAATAAATATCGAATGAGATTGAGACTAATACAAGCTGATATATACCATTCACAATAAATCTCTCTCTTTGATCGTGCATGAATACAATTTGATCCTCATAACTTCCACTGGATCAAGAAATCCCCATACTTACTTTCTATCTGCTGTAAATGACATCACTTAAGCCCAGCCAATTGAAAAAGACCCATAGCAGATACCACTCTAAAAGAGAGAAATATCAAATATATTGAGATAAGGCCTGCTCCAAGCATCTTGCTAGGACGCATGTCGTTTCGGGGTAAGGTGACAAGTGCCCAAATAAGTCCTGATAAGAGAAATCCTAAAGTGTAATACAAGCTTGTGTCTTGTGGTACTACAAACAAACCAGGTTTCTCTGACCAGGCTCCCAGCAGCAACGATATGCCCAATCCAATAAGTGTATTGAACATGGGACCAGCATAGCATCCAGACATTGCAATCTGCACGCCATCCCCACCATTCATAGCCAATGCAACATTTGAAACCAAATCACCCATTGAGTTGCCCCAAGCCAATACCGTTAACCCAAGGATGGAAGGATTGACACCCAAAATCATACCTAGTCCAACGAGCAGAGCAACCAGCTCACTTGCTATCATGTAAAACCAAATAATACTCATAAAAAACCCTCCTAAAACCCATGGGAGTAAGAATTTTTGAGGTGGATGTTCCGACCTTGTGTGCTTATATGCAAAAACACTAAGCGGACAACCAATTGAGACACCCACAACATATGCAATTATTCTACTTAGAGAACTCACATTGTCTTGTGTACTCCATAAGCATGCAAGAAGAATTGGTGCAAACAAAGCACAGCCTACAGCATATACTTTTGACCAGTTTTCCTCCTCCACTAAGGGAATTGTGAGTCGCCGTGGAACTGTTAGAGGCAACTCCAGAAGGGCACATAACTTCGAACATGAGATTGCTGGTTGTTCTGTTCCTGTGTCTTCATCAGTCCATCCCCACAAATTCTTGTCAACATCCGGGATCTTTAACACTTGGTTAGAATATATCGCCACATTAGATGCCCACATCCACTGTGGCAAGGAAGAATGAGAATGAGCTCCATCACTCTCAGTTTCAAGTTCAAGCAATGAGGTAAACATGGATTCTTCCTCTAGACTTCCGTGAGAAAACACACTTCCTCTGACTGGAAGCAAAGGGGTAACCACATCCAATTTCAGCCTCTGCACTTGTTCCCTCAAGATCTCATTAGCGGCAACAGCAAAGGCATACACTATATAGATCGAGACAAAAGCAATGGCAGCCCCAACACTCACTTTACCAACAAACAAGATCAGCAAAAGGGCCATAAGAGCAACAATAAAAAAAGCAATATCCCTTATAAAGCACTTCTTATCAATCTGAACATCCTGATCAGCTACACAAAGGGAAACAGCCCCAACAACAATGCAAGTAACAAACACTGCTCCTCCCAGCACACTATTAAGTCCCACTTCCCCAGCTCCAGTCCCTACAAAAGCCGCAATACTAGCAAACACATCAGGAGCACCATTTCCAAGGGGAAGCAGAGTGACCCCAGCAACAGTGGGAGAGAGCTTCAACAGACTCGAAAGCTTCTCCAAAGAACAACAGAAATAATCAGCCGCAGTATTGCCCAAAAGATAGAACAATGCAGCAAGCCAAATACCCAACACCAAAAACGTCCAAGCACTCCCATTGCAATCACAATAGTAGAACTTCAGATAATCAAAAAACCCGCCTGATTTGCACTGCGGGTGTGCTTTCAAGAACTCGCAACTACTATTGTACCCCTTATGATCAAGCAACCCTGAACAAAGTTTAGGATCCTTGATATCCACATAATTAGGTTCAGACCCATTTACGCTTAATTCAACCATTTCCCTCCGAACCACAGAAAATCCCCCTCTTGAGCTGAATTTAGGGATTGATATGGAGGACGATTGCCCAAACATTGGATTCATCACAAAATCCCCATGATTGTAAAACAAGACAATCAAAACTAGCGTACATAACCCATTAAAAGTCCCTCGAATGCCAGGACTTCTTCCACCGCAAAATAAATTTAATTGCCTCATTCCCCCCTTAAATCACACCTAAAATTCTATGTATACAGCCAAAATCTGCATAAATGGGTCTTACAAGGATGGAAAAATAAATAAAAAAATCTAGGGGTTCAATTCATGAGCAGCTAAGAGAACCCACTTCAGAAAAATGGAAAAAGAAAATCTATCATTGAACTAACCTGCAAATTCCGAAGTTGTATTGGACGATGTATGGGTAGAAGAATTGGAAATTAGGGTTCACAAATGGTATCAAAAAGAGGGAACAATCAAAAGTTAAATTAGTTAGGATTGAAATTTGCGTGTAAAATTCGGATTGTTTTCTTTCGGAGAAGCTTCTCTCGGAAAACACCTGATTTTCTATTGTCGGATTAAGAACGGGTGATTTCAATTATTGGTACTCTAATTTTAAGTAAATTACATTTTGCCCCTTGGACTATGCTCAACTCTAAAAGTATCTCAAATTTTAGTTTTGACCCTTAATTGGTTTTTATTGTCAATTTAAATCCATTAACTATTAAATTAAAATATATAATATAAAAGTAACTTGTCCTAGCATAAAGTGATCAAAGTTTAGGTCTCAAAATTTATATTCATGTTTGATAGGAAAATGTGATATTAGATTAATTTCATTAATCAGACTGTATTTAGCTAAATTTATTAAAAGTTCTTACGTATTTTATTATATCTTGTAAATTAATTATTTCAAAATAAATTTTAATATTTTTTAAAAAAAAGAAAGATTTCAAAGTTTATAAGACAATAATCACAATTCTGTAATTAATGTAATAACAATTAAAATTTTGTGAAAATTCTTTAAAAAAAGTTAAAAACTCCTTACATTTTTTAAGATAACTTCTAAAATATTTTATAAATACTTTACCGAACACTTCATAATATCTTATAAACTTTCAAATATTTTGTAAAATATTTAGAGAATTTATAAGCTCACACAAATGCTCTCTTATTAGAAATTGTGATCAATAACAAATAATATTTTAATGCATATATTCAATTTCTAGCTGAGAAAACATAAAAATGGGTAATGATCCATTTATGTACCTTAATATAATTGGCATAGTGGGAGTATTAGTTAATTGATTAAGAAAACCTTAAAACCATTTTAACAAATATTTTTAAAACCTATCATATGCCCCCTCCTTCCTCTCGATTGTTAGGAACTTACAACCTGTTTCGTTTTATTTCTAAAGGCATTTTCAGTTTTCATGCATTTTAAAGTTGAAATGTTAGTTATGGAATGAAAATAGAAATTGAAATGTGTTTGGATGAGATATTGAAAAGTAATTATTAGAATATACTATAGAATTGAAAAATAGGTTAATTTATATTTTTTTACGTTTAAAAAGATTTATTTTTTTAAAATATATGTATAATTTATTAACTTTAAAATGGTAGTATGTACTTTATAGTTGGTACTTTATGTTAAATCAAATTTGAATTTGATTAATGTGTAATAGGATGATAGGGTAGGTTTATAAATAGTTTTGAGAAAAAAATATATACATTGTCTATAATAAAATTATGAAAAAATATTTATTTCCAATTTTTATTCTCAAATAAAAATAAAAATAGGGCTTAGAAATAAAAACAAACGGGTTGTTAGAATGTCGGGATGCTTCCTCTCTGCTTTATGGCTCAAACAGCTCATCTTCCTCGTGCCTATCATTTTTTTCAATCAACAATAGACATATTATGGCTTTGTTTGGTTATGTTTCCCCAAAATAATATTGTTTTGGGGAAACATAATCAGATATATTCTTATTTTTTTTAAAATGCACATTTTCTAATATATACATACATATATTATACATATTATATATATATTTTTTATTATTATTCTAATATTAAAATAATTACTCAATTCCATTTTCACTCAAAAAATTCAACAAAAAGTATTGATTTAATTGTTACAGTAAAAAATATCTCCTAAAAAACATAAATAAACATACCAAAAAACAACTTTCATATTCTCTAATAATTTATTCTCCCAAAACACATAATAAAATCAAACAAAAAACATAACCAAACGTAACCTTTTTGAAAAAGAGATTGGACCATGGAGAACATAAGTTGTCTTTTTGAAAAAACTACCCTTGAAAAGTTTTATATAATTGAAATCTAGTCTGCTGGTAGTTTGGATATCTCCTCTCCTCTAAATTTTCCTCAAACGTTAGTTCTGCTTTCACATTCAAATCCCAATAATTTTTTATTGAGAATGGCAATGCTCTGGTATTAAATTTTGCTACTCATTTTTTGAAGCTAAACCTAATCAATCAAATGTTATATATTTCAACATATCTTTAATGTAGAGAAAATAGCTTTGAGTTGGGTTTAGAATGTAGACCATTCAAATTGCCCTCTCAAAACCAAAGCAAAATTCAAAACTTGAGAAATATCTCAACAACTACGCACTTATTAGATACTAATTGATGTGTTTAGACTTAATGGACTTGATTATATATAATTAAGGCAAAATTATGAGTCTAAACGTCAATTTTGTCCTAAAATTATTTTGATTTTGATGAGGGAACTTCACAAATGCCCTTTAAGAATTTACCTAGTGATGCAGATCTAATTTATGCACCAATAAAATATAAACAAGAAACTAGGAAATAATAGTAAAATTGTTGGAAAAATAGTAAGTTTTTTATTATGTTTCTTATAAGAAAATCAATAATCTCTTTCGAAGTTTACATTGATGTAGTTATACACAAGGATCCCTCCTAAAACAATGAAGTTGGTTTTGATCCCCTCTCGAACATTTAGGTCCACTAATTTAGTAATTACCCACCATTCAGGCATTTCTAACTACTCATTCATACAAATCTATCATAAAAGGAGATGTAGCCCTATCCATATCCCGCATTAAGTGGAGGCATAACTGTTTTAACCACCTATCAACTTATCTCTCAAATCTCAGCTTGGACCATGCGATGCCCACATGCTTCAGATTAACTATTATGTTGTCTTAGGTTTCACGTCGACTTATCATGTTGCTTTTGATTTTAGGTTGTCTTATTATGTTGCTTCATGCTTCAGGTCGGCTTATTATGTTCTCTCAAGCTTTAAGTCGGCTTATTATGTAGCCTCAAACTTCAGGTTAGCTGGCTAGTTGAAAATCATCACATGTCGCATAGCTAGTTGAAAATCATTACAAGTTGGATAATTAATTGTAAGTGAAGTAGTTTTGATATTATAGTATCACGTAATATTAAAATAATTTCAAGATCTACTTATTTATGATTATTAATTTTTTGAGCTTGCTCAACTTAACCAAATTTGGTTCGCAATTTGAATTATTATATTCGTTTGAAACTTAAATCAAAATATAAAAATAGCATAAATGTCACCCATAAATATCCACTTGTTAAGCACACCAAATATCCTACTTTCAAGAGGAATATATTTTATATTTCATATGCTCTAAATTTGTGCTAAATTTTGGTGAGGAGCAAAATATAAAGACCAAAATGATAATAATTTTCATGCTTACGAGTGATATTAGCATTATTTGAGGCCTACTTCTACAATATATGCCCATCCTGCAGGAATTTCCATTTTTTCTTGCCACCCAAAAGGACATTTCAATTCATAAATATATATTTCGATCCTCCACAAGAGGAATTCTGAGCTAGCACGTCTCTTCTTCTTCTTTCGTCGTCGCCATTTATACCGTACCGTTCCATTTAACTGTAACTTTTCATCAATCCGAACATACATTTTCCCACAATGTCTCAACTGAGTACTACTTCTCCTGCCTATGGTACAACCAACTTTTGCCGTCATGAATGCCCATAACTGGCGTTTTTCAGCTTTATTAATTCGATGATGGTGTCTGAAATTGGAATTTTTTAATTTGAATTTGTGGGGTCTTCTGAATTTGCAGTGATGAGTTTCGGGAAGATGGAATTCGAGTTCTTGAAGGAGATCGGGCTCGGGCCGCGGAATTTGGGTAACCGTTAATGGCGTTTGGCGGGGGAATGGGCCCGTGGTTTCTTCTGTGAATCCTGCTGATAATCAGGTTTGTTTTTAGCTTACATTTTCATTTTCCTGATGTCTTAAGAAGTCTTAGATTTATTGAAGTTTGGGGTAAGATTTTATGTTAGTGATAGCTTTGATCATGATTCATGCATCATTCTGCATGTGGGACTTATTTTGAGTTAGAAAATTTTGGGATAAATGTATCAATACCTGACTTCAAACTGATCTTAATTGGGCTATTCTCGAATGAGAAGGATCAAAATTCATCAGTTATGCCTGATGAAACTTTGTAGAGGTGATATTTATGGAGATATGTTAATGCACGAATTCATGATTAATTAATTCCGTCTATATTTTGTTGAGAAAGTTGGATTTCAGAATGTTTTTGCATGCCTTAAATTCTGTATTGCGAGGTGTTTATGTCATTTATACTCTTTGTTCTGAAGTCTTTTTAAGATTGAGGCAAATGTTGTGAGCTTTGGAGTGTGCATTCTTTTTACGCTTCATAGGGATTGTTGAAGATTGAATTAATTTTGTTTCAATTTCCTGATACATAATTTATTTTTCACTTTGTTTAGCCAATTGCTGAAGTTGTTGAAGCGTCTTTTAAAGGCTATGAGGAGGGCATGCAAGCATGTGCCCAAGCCACAAAGATATGGACATTATTTCACAGAAGAACCATCACGACTCAACAGCTTTGTTTGCACATCACTGATTGTCTGTTAAAAGTTCCTGATTGGATAACTATATATGATATCTCATCTTGTTTCACATTCCAGCACCAAAGAGGGGTGAAATTGTGAGGCAGATCGGAGATGCGCTGAGAACCAAACTCCATCACCTTGGGCGGCTTGTTTCTCTTGAAATGGGAATAGTACTAGCAGAAGGAATAGGGGAAATTCAGGTATTTTTATCATACTTTGTCGTAAAACACGGGAAATGAGACATTCTTTATGATAGTTTTCAGCATGATTTTTTTTTTTTTGGTTTGTTTCCGTTTCTTTCTTTCTTTTTTCCTTTTTTTTTTTGTTTTTTAAAATTCAAAAACTCGGCTTAAAATTGAAGATGGTATTGATTCTTACATGTCAATATAATAGCAGCCAATAAAGCACTTACTCAACATGCTGGTTAAAGTATGAGAATTTCAAGCTGATTTCCACGCATTCCAAAGGTTGGAAAGGAAAAGGCAAAAGAATCTAATTGCATGCCAGGACCAGGCCGCCATTTTCCATGGAGCAAAGAGCAAATAATCACCTGCTAGAATTTTTGACCTTTATATCCTGCCTTCCAACACCAAATAAATCTTATTGCCATCTTCCACTCAGAAATAAAGAGGGTAAAAAGTGAAAAAGCAAAAAAGTAAAGCAGTGTTGTAAAGCATTTGGCAGTCTTTGAATTGGTTGATGCTTTAATCTTAAAAGTACATTGTTGGTAAAAAGCCATTTTCATGTAACATTTCTGACATTATGGGAAATGTCATTATTATATTATGAATAGTCCACTCATAGATTTGCATTGAAAAGTCATTCACGATTTCTCCACCCCCCCCTCCCCCCCCCCATCATGTAATCATCCATTAATGGCAATACTTCACGCTGACTATAATAAAACAATTATATTCGTCCGCTATCTTATATATGTTAATTGTTAACTAGCAGAATATTCTCAGTCTAAATTTTCTTTTCTTTGTTTCTTTCTTCTTAGTTTTCTGGGTATCTCATCTTTTACATTATGTGTTCTGTTGAGATTGTCATTGCATTAAACAAACACTTCAAAGGCATGAATTACTGCAACTCTATAATTTCAAAATATGAAAGATGTGTTACTGATGGAGCTTTAGATTTTGATCTCTTTTTGGGAAATCTATAATTTAGACAAATAGCAAAAGTAATTTGTCCTATTTTTCTCAAAAACTAAGTGGATCATATGCATCTATGAGGATTATTTCATTTGCATCCTCTTTTACATGAACTTTAGGTAGTGCTTAGTGTATTCTCTTATATCAGTTCAATGTTATTGCAGGAAATTATTGATATGTGTGACTTTGCTATGGGATTAATTCATCAGCTGAATGGATCAGTTATACCTTCTGAAAGTAAGCTTAATAAAATTGTGACAGTCCTCAGTATTTATCAGTAAAAAGTGATTCTATTTTTTGGTGTAGCTATATGTATCATTTGTTTTGGTTGTTTAGATATTGCATCTTACTGGATGAAAAACCACATAATTTTATGCAAGGCTTAAGAGCTAAGTTATTAATTCTATTGATATGGTTATTCTCTTAACAGGACTAAATCATATGATGTTGGAGGTATGCTTATGTCATTGCTTTAACTTGTTGGACACAATTTTATTTCTATTGTAATTCATCGCCATTTATGATCTTGTTATGTGCAATCATGGAACAGATGCGGAATCCATTAGGGATGGTTGGTGTGGTCACAGCTTTCGACTTCCCTTGCATTGTTCTTGGTGAGTATTTAAAGTATGACTATATGTTGTGAAATTTACCTTCTATTAGTCTTCTTATATATGTTAAACCAGTAAATTTCTTCTATTAGTTTTCTTATATATGTTAAAGTTTTTCCATTTGGTGTGTATGCAGGATGGAATGCATGCATTGCTCTAGTTTGCCGAAATTCTGTTGTCTGGTGGGTCCTTTGCTCTGCTTTTTTCTGTGTATAATTCATTTATATAAATGCCGAGCATTATCCCTAAAAGTTCCCAATATCATTCAATTAATTCTTGTCATGCCTTTATGTCAAGGTAAAGCCCCTATTATTGCTTAAACATATCAAAATAGTTCCATGCTTTGGAGGTGATTATTTGTTGTGGTTTATTTTATCTTATTTTTTCAATCAAACACTTTGTTATAAAGAATCTATGTACTACTGCCATTTGCTCCGGTCTACTCCATTGATTGCTTAATCTCCACAATTTCCCTGGATAATTGGTATTTTTTCTTCTCTGTGAACCAGAAGGTTGCAAATTCGTATTGTTCTTTAAATTTCAGGAAGGGTACTCCAACCACACTACTGATTACCATAGCTATGACAAAGATAATTGCGGGAGTATTGAAGAAGAACAATTTGCCAGGTGCAATTTTCACAGCATTTTGTGGAGGTGCTGAAATTGGTCAAGCTATAGCAAAAGATCCACGTATTCCTCTAGTTTCTTTC
The DNA here is from genome assembly GCA_018894105.1 of Jacaranda mimosifolia. NCBI lineage: Eukaryota > Viridiplantae > Streptophyta > Magnoliopsida > Lamiales > Bignoniaceae > Jacaranda > Jacaranda mimosifolia. The sequence continues at coordinate 39,180,227 of CM032124.1, forward strand.
ACTGGGAGTTCAAAGGTACTAGTGTGTAATGTCAGTTTTATGTACATGTCACTGGTCATAAGGAACATAAGACTGTTCCTGTTTTAGTTTGTGTATCAGGATATTCTTTTGTTTTCTTACCAAATAGTTTCTTGTGTCTCATTTTCATTATGGAAAAAGAGTTTAAGCAGCTTCCCATTGCAGTGTATTGAGCCAAAGTATTTATTAACACATGTCCAAATGATAGGAAGGTTTAATAGTTGCATCATCATCCTTGTTCATTAAGTTTTATGTGTGTTGGTTTCAGGTCGGTCTAATGTTTCAACAGACAGTAAATCAAAGATATGGCAAATTCCTGCTTGAACTAAGTGGAAATAATGCTATAATAGTCATGGATGATGCCGACATTGAACTTGCTGTTCGTTCTGTTTTATTTGCTGCGGTTGGCACGGCTGGTCAGTGATGCACCATCTGCCATAGACTGGTATTATGAAATATTTTGCTGTCTCCTCTGCAGATGGGGTTGTAGAAATTTAAACCTTACAGCTACAAAGTCTTTTTTCTTCTTGTGCTGAAAATGAAGCTTATTCATGAGAGCATTTATAACAAAGTACCTGACCGGTTACTTGATATGTACAAACAAGTAAAGGTAGGAAATCCATTATAGAACGTGCCTTACTTGGACCAATGCATACTCGTGCTTCAACAGAAAATTTTGTGAAGGGAATAGAGATAATCAAGTCTCAGGTTTGTGGTTTCCTGTCAAATTATCATTGAATTTATTTAATTATTCATACATCTTAAATTTTTTAATCTACTAAGTAGAGTTAACTGGATTCTCTTCCTTATATTCTTTCCCCAGATATAGAAGTAGAGGCTGCCAAGCTGACTTTATTCTAGTTTAACTTATAGCATTTGCCCAAAATCCTACTCTCTATCAAAGCTCTTTGATTATTATCTGTCATTTCAGCACTTCACTTTTCCCTCTTAAAAGCACTTATATAAGAATGATTTATGTCATTCTTGGTGCTATCTTAACTGTGTTTGCACCACTTGATATCACAAACTTGTGATGTTTTTTCATTGCCAAGTTCAAATGGGTGATAACTCACATGATTATTTTTCCCTTGTTTAAACTAGTTTCGGGGTAAATGCAATACACACAAAAGTAAGTTATCACTGTGGCAGTTTTCTTGTTCAAAGCGTTTGAAAATGGTAATAACAACAATTAATCTCTGGTATGTAGTTGATGGATATTATGGATGATGCCAAATTTAAAAGTGACGTTTTGGTTGCTAAAAAGTATATCATTTTGTCCTGCAGTAGTTCTAAGATCCCTAAGAAAGATTGAAAGTTATTAATTTTACTCAGCATTTGCCTATAAATTACTCTGACTAAGACCTGTTAATGCGTTCCAGGTGGGAAGGATTATCACTGGTAGCTCTTTTATAGAGTCCGAAGGAAATTTTGTGCAGCCCACTATAGTTGAAATTTCTGCTAGTGCTGAGGTTGTCAAGGAAGAGTTGTTTGGTCCCATTCTTTGTTTCTTAAAGTTTCAGGTATTACAAGTTTCCATTTCCTACTTGTCTGAAGGTTTCCAGTCGAGGAGTTGGACAATGATATCAACTACCTGATGTTTTTGCAGACACTGAAGGAAGCAATTGAATTGAACAACTCTGTACCTCAAGGTCTAAGTAGCTCCATCTTCACCCGCAGACCTGAAACTATATTCAAATGGATAGGGTGAGTAATTAAACTGCTCAGAGGCACTCTTCTGAGCTGTTTTCACTTGTCAAGAATGGCTCTACTAGACACTAGATTTGTTGCTGACGAATCAAACATCAACATCTTTTAGTAAATTTTTCTTGCCTTTAGGTATTGGTAGCTCCTATTAACTTATCACATGCTTAAATCTGATACAGGCCTCAAGGAAGTGATTGTGGTATTGTAAATGTCAACATTCCAACAAATGGTGCTGCTGAAATAGGCAGTGCTTTTGGTGGTGAGAAAGCTACCGGAGGTGCCCGTGAAGCAAGTGATTCTTGGTAACAATATATAAGGCATTCAACTTGGTAAACTAGATCATCTTTCTTCACTAGTTTCCTTTTTTAGTTATTCTGATCTTTGGAAGCTCCTTCAATGGTTGTTTAGATTCCATTTCTTATATTGGCATGTTGCTTGCATCTCTGCAGCACTATCAATTATGGGAGTGAGTTGCCTCCGGCTCAAGGAATTTACTTTGGATGGTAAATATGAAGAGCAATCAACTTGGGCTAGTGATCTCCAGGTATGTTTTCTTGTAATAGTGCCAGTTAGTAGCTGGTTCCATTTCTGAGTCAACAGTTATTGCAAGATTTGTACAGCCAAATTTTCTTCCTGGCGATACTTCTTGCCATAGGATTTGTGGCTTCTCAGCCTGGAATAATTTTTACTAATATTTATGAAATAGCGTGATATTTTGACTCTCATTCTGCATCTGCATAATTAGTTTTTCTAAGAAGGTTCAAATTCTAAACCACCTTTAAGTGAATTGAAAGATTTGGTTTTGAGGAAAGAATTTAGTAGAATTCTGAACTTATCCAAACAAGTCCATATCTATAGATATAAAATCCTCCTTCAATGGAAACATGATTTGCATGATAATTTTACTTATGAGTGACTCTAGTTTTATCTTTCTTGATAAGGAAATGACGCAAAAAGGTTTGGATGTAATAGAAAGTGATTAGGCTCCGAAGATAGAGGATAGTCTCTACCCACTTGGCAAATGGGAAATGAATATATGGGATTAGCTTAATTAATTAAAGTGTCATTATCTTCAAAGATAATGATTATGTTTTAGCCAAAGTATAAACAAATCAAAGTATGCCTTTCCAATCCACCACACTCCAAGCCAGTTATATTGCTTCGCCTCCCTTCTTTCTTCTAAAAGTTGTTTACCAAATTATTATTATATACCATAAAAGGGTCTTCTATTATTGGCATTGGTTGTTTCTCTGGAAAATTGGCAGCACTGTTTTTGTCAGTTTATGCTAGTCAAAGAGTTAAAGGTGATAATTGTATTTGGGGTGGGTTCAATGTGGTACTCTCCTCGGAGGTTCATTTAGGTGATATTCTTGTTTGGACCGGCTGCAACACTCCCGGTCCAATATAGACTCACTGTTCATTTATTGGTCCTACCATTCTTAGTAAAAATAAGATGGGATATTTTATAGGTCATTCATCCAAAAGATGGGCACTTGAGGCTTGCAAGATTGGCATAATTTTGCATACAAGTAGTTCATTTGTTTTTCACTCACTGAATATCCCTTAACATGGCTCAAAATTATTTCCAGTTCTTAGTGAATTCGAGGATTTTCGATCACAGGAATGATGTTCTTTGGGTGTATTTGAACTTTTTATAGGTCTAATTATGTTAAGGGCTGTGATTGTCTTAAAATCTTATAAGACTCAGCAGCTGTGCAGCACACTTAATATCTGTGCTTATAAATTTTATAATTTTGAGACCATACAGCCTATTCAAATTAGCACATCTAGAGCTTTGGCAAACCTGGAATACCTCATAATCCCCAAGAGTGTGAACAATTCTTTGGAATACATCACTCATAGCAAATTGATAAGCTCACCACTCTTTTTCATGTTTTAAACTCGATTTCTCTAGATGGGTGTGATTCGACAGCTACCAATCCTACCAGTATTTACTTACCTCAATCATTCAGTTTTGGGCTGCAGTAGAAAAATGGTTGTCCTCAATTGCAAAAGACAGAGAATAGCATTATTGAGGTTGGTTGTTAAGCCGTAGGCACATCATGATTGAGGTTAGGTGCAAGAAATTGATAATTGATGAACTGGGGTGGGCTCCATTAAGCCATATTATGGATTTCCACACTAGTTGCCGGTCATGGCCATCCTCCATCCCTTCACACACACCCACAAATGGAATTGACCATTTTACCCCTTCATATCTCCTTTTCTCTAAAAAGTCCTATGCTTTACCCTGGCCAGCCAGTTGAATCTTGAATTTTAATGAGGAAAATATTGAAATAAATAAATACCAAATTGAATCAAAAGATAAAACTATGATTATCTAAGAGTCTGCAGTGGAATTTATCAAATTCTACTTTATCTAGCATCTATGGTATAGTCCTAATAGTTGCCCCACATGTATAATGCCAGCAACAGGTTTAAAGGACAAAATGAGAAACATCTCTATCTCCAAGTCTGGTATCTGCCACAACACAATAACCCCATAGGGTCAGGACAACTCAATCCTGCCAAGCCACACCCAATATTCCCTTGCCATACTTGCATTCCATTCCAAACCAATTATTCCCAAGGACCCTTCCCAAATTATACAAGTCTTGAAGCAACTTGTCTAAAGTTGGCTCCAAAAGAAAAATCTTGGAACCCAAGATGCATATCTTAGCTTATATGGTTCTCATGTGCAAGAACTTGAAACAACGCACTGTTGGATATTGAAATTTGAGGACACATACATTATTAGGAAAGAGAAGGGTTTCCAAAATGCACATGGGGGAGAGGAAAGAGCTTATAAACAGAGAAGGCCGCAATACATCTCCATCATAATCCTTTTTGTGGGACTGAACATTAGGTTAAGGATCACTGAGTTTCCTAGGTTTCACGTCATAGTATCTATACCCGGACTCAGCGGTATCAGATCAGTCCTTGAGAAGAACACCCCTTATTCAATTTCGAGGATCATCCAGTTTCCTAGATTTCACATTATAACATCTATACTTGGATTGAGCATATCCAACCAAGTCTTTGAGTAGAATACCCCTCCTTCTGCCTAACTCTTGATCAGGGTTGGGGTGGGGCCTTTTATTCAGTTTCATAGTATGTAGCTGTCACTCCTACTTCTGCTTGTCATCTTTAGAGTCTCTTGACATTTATGGTGCAAACCAGATTTCAAGAAAAGATCTTAACCTAATTACAATATCAAACCTGGACATGGACATGAACTTCCCATAACTGCTTGAATCCATCCACCAAAGTGTGAGTTTTGGCAACTGGAATCCTCCAAATACAGACAGAAGTTGCCCGTCCTTATCACCATCTGATGCTATCTTTTCCCAATTTGCAATACCCATGAGGATTGCTGGAGGAAAACTGGTGAGCCATAATTGGCTATTTCCAAACCAACAATACCAGAAAATAACCAATATGACTTGGATTGAAACAGTTGCATCCAAAATTTCATAACCACAGTGCAGAAAACATGGGAAGAAAATAAAGACTAAAACTAAAAAAAGAACTATTTACTAGTATTTCATTTTCATTCCATAACATGATTATTCTGTTTACACTTTCTGATCATATATATGTTCAAAATTAAGCACTACAATTCTGCCTTTCTTTTTTCCTTTCTCATTCTCCTCATTTTTTCCTTTTAACTTTAAAGTTACCATATTAACCTCCATCCTCATTCACAACATTTATCCATCCCACAATAAACGGAGGCATCAACTAGGGTTAAACTCGACATACAACTCTCGGACCGAGCCAACACAGAGCCCTTCATGTTGAGTTCCCTTCTTTTGTTCGTCGGGCTGCTAGGCATTGACCTCAGAGATTTCGGGCTCTCCAAACTCTTCCTCAAAACCTGCCTCATGGCCCGAATCAAATGCACAGTAGGATCCTGTGGTGGGCCTGAGGCCCGAAACTTGTTGCAGAAGTTGAAATGCCGGGCCATCGCTTCATCCGGGCTTATCAGCTTTTGACAACGCAAGATTTCATCTTTCACAGCCTCCGCGCAAAGCCCGCAGATCCATTTGCCCCCATACCTGATGTAGGACAAACAATTGAAAATCCAATCAATATTATTCTGACAAAACCTACAAACTCTAATCTAAATTCTCCATCAATATTACCTTTCACGAATTGTTTCAATATATGAAAGGGTGCATTCCTCCGTAAGCCCGCAACAATCGCATTTTGCGAAATCCACCTCGATTTGGCCCGAAATTTTATTCACGGGCCCATTAACCCCATCAGGCCCGGGGGTTATCACCATTGAATCACTAATTATGCTTGTAGACATCCCTGAAAAAACAGCAACCCAGAATCAAAAATCAAGAATCCTGAAAAGGGTTTTGCTCAGAAAATCAGACTGAATAGAAGATTACCAGCTAGAGATCAAGATTGATGTATATAAACACACGATCTTGAAGATATAGACAGAATTGGCTAGCTGAAAACAGATAGATCTTTTGTTTTTTCTCTATCTTTCTTTTTCCCACTCGCCTTCTTCTTCCACCTTGGCTTCCGCAGGGATGAAGGATGCATACGAGAAATTCATTTCAGAAAAACCCCAGTTGAAAGAAAGAATTGGAAAAAGCTTTTCTTTTTGCCTTGGTGATTTGATGCGAAGAAAAGAAGGGATTTCTATATCAATCAATCAATGGGGGTGGAATACAAAGGAAAGATGGATGAGGCTTTGGGTCCTCGTCCACAAAAATTTCTTGTTTGGCCTTTTGAGGGGGGGGGGGGGGGGGGGGAATATGCACAGAGAAATGTGTGTGCTTATAAAGAAGATGGAAAGAAAAAGAATTTGTTTGTGGGTTTTATTGTGTGGAAAGGGTAGGCGGGGTTCAATGATTGGCGGTCTTTTGGGGGGTTGGGGTGGTGAAGGTGGCGTGGGGGTAGGGGTTGGGTGGGGGTGGGAGACACGTCATGATAAGGCTGTTTTAAGTAGATTCTGACCTTATCTCAGTGGATTTGCCAGCAGTGGATTATCTGTGTTTGGAGAGGTGTCCAATTCTTGTTTTTCTGAGAATACTTTGGTTTCTCATGCTTGTTGACAAATGGGAGGTTGCCACGTGTACCAAGAAACAATTTTTCAGGTAAAAAAGAAATATTTTTTCCATCTTGTTTTTAGAATATGAAAACTGGTGTTTTATTAATTAATGAAGTAATTAACATTAATGGCATAATTAGACCTATTTATTTCTTGAGGTAACCCTTTGGGTTCACACTTAGTGATGAGTCATCAACTAATTTATTTGCTAGTAATTTCTTTTTGAATTTTTTTAATTTGGTGGCCTGTTTATTCAAGAATAAGCTGGGGAAGATTCCTTATGTAATTAATTAAATAGATTGATAGACTAGGGAATGAGGTAAGACTAGATAAAATAGGATTGTCTTTATCTCATTGTTATATTATAATTATATCATCATTAATTATATAAATAGAAAATGATTTTGGAAAGATTGACAATTTTAGTGTTTTTCCCCATTGAAAAATGTATATGTTGTCCACATAAAAGAAATATTGCATCGGTACTCTTTGCGATTTAAGTCAATTTTTAAATAATATAATTAAAATTTTTCTTTAAAGAAAATGAATGTTGTCACTAATTCATGTTTCGATATGTACCGAATAAAACTTTATTCTTTATTATAGTTTTTTATGTACGATTTTATGAGAATTTTTATGAAAAATTGTCATTTTGACATAATTCTTGTTGCCATGAATATTACATTTTTTTATTTTTTGGGAAAAATAAATAATTGTGAGATATACCTTAGTCCATCAATGTCAAAGCAAACCAAACAAAGCATAAGGTGAAATCATTAGGAGATTCCAATTTGAAATGGCATCAAAAGAGTGATATCTACGCCACTCAAGTTGCCCACTTAAATTATTAGGTTCTCCATGCAACATGTCAATGGAGGATATAAAGTCTTGTTTGGATCATTAGGAATCACAACTAGAAAGCACTTTTTTTTTATGGTTAATTTTAATGCAAAGTTTATAAATTCATCTATTAAATTCTAAAATCAAATAAAGTATAACTCAGCCTGATTTATTGATGAATGGATTATTTATAAGTACATTGAAAATGGTAAATTGTATGTATAATTTATAATAGATGGATTAAAAAGCTTAAACACTTATCCAACCGTCAAGGGAGCGCCACGTGGCACGGTACAAGACAAACCATTTGCAATCTATTATAAGTAAGTCATATTGAAGCCTATTATAAATAGTCCACCATCCATAAAACAAAAAAAAAATAAAAATGTCATAATTAGCTATATTTCATTTTAAGATCTCACTAAATTTTTATCTTTCTATTATTCATCTCAAATTTGAATATAGAATGATCTTAGTTGAAGGCCAAATCAACAAGTTTAATGTGTGATATTGCGATCAGATCATTGAACATAAATACATATACGAATTGAGGTCAAAGTAAATCTCCAAGAAACCAAACTAGAGCTCAATCGCTTCCAATCTGTGTAAGATAGAACTTTTCCCAAATCTATAGCACATTCTCCATTATATTTTCTTGAAAACTAACACCAAACATAGCCTAAGCATACGTGTAAATATACATAGCATGATTTGGAAAGGGAGATTTCCCCCCAACCCCACTAGCCTATTACTATTCCTATGAAAATGAAATGAAATGAGAACCCATTTGCATGCTTTATTAATATTATTGGAGTTTGTGTTTTTTGTCATAGCCACGTCTCATTGGATTATTATATCAATTGCTTGCATTTACTTCCCATTCCTATATGTTTGAATACATACAAAGTTTCTTCACATGCACGTTTCACATGATGATTTATTGCTTTCCTCATTGTTGCTTCTCTCCTTATTCAATTTTTCTTCTATCATCAAATCCACACAAAAATAAATAAATAAATGAATGAAAAGCCCTTTAATTTAGTTTTTTATGTTTTGCAGGAGAACTTACTTCCATTGACTTGATTTCTTGCTCAAGAACTAAATATAAAAATAGATTTTACAAGTATAACTTCATTCTGCACGTGATAAAAGTTATAATTTTATAAGAGTGACATGATTATTGAAATCATCCACTTCTTTATATCAATCTTTTCACACGAACAATTCTTCTACATCACAATTGCCTATATCTTGTTTAGGTCCATTGCTCGATGTGGGGAATGCTAGTGGGTGGATCTCTAAACTTGATGTTTTTTTTTTTATGATAGAGTCTAGTTTTATCTTGCCAAATGAATGGTTTAGATTTTGAAGAAATAGCCCAAGTGAACTAGATAGTATTGACAAGGACAAGTAAGAATTTTATATTAGAATTTTATTGTTCTAAAATAATTCAAATCCTGAAAATGCCATTGAGGATTATGGTCTAATGCTAAACCATAACCCTAGGGACATCCCTATAGATGAGGCGTTGGGGCACTCTTGAGCCAAAAAGCCCAATTTGTTGATTCTATAGAAAGTTCATATATCTGTCTCACTTAAGTTAGCATAGTATTGAAAAATCAAATCATATCATCGACTATCAGAATCTGATCTTATTTGTCCATCTTAAGTTGAGCTTCAATCGAGCTTTCGTGTTCTATATAGTAAATCGAGAAGTTTTGAGATCTTAAAAACTATTTCAAATGATGAATTTGGAGCATAATCATCACAAAAACAGGTAGACATCGTCATCTTAATTTCTTCATTCGACTATTGTTGTAACGTACAATTAATTATGAAAGAAGACTGCATGTCCTTTTATGCCAGATGGTTGGAGCTTAGATCCCAAACCAAAGGAATTAAATCCAAACCTAAAACTAAAACAAAAGTTTGCCTTAAAAAAATATCGGACACGATTGCCTAAAAAGTTTGTTCTGCTGCATTATTGTTCCTAATATATCTGAAACTAAAAAATTTCAAAAAATTTATAGTAATAGATACATTAATTATTTTTTTTGGGATAATTTTAAATCACAAGGTGAAAATCCACTATATAATTATTTATGCCGACAGACAGACATTGAAGGTAATTTACTTAATTACCAATTTTTCTACCACCATTCTTGGAAAAATCAAACTTTGCCTTGTATAAAATTGTTATGCCCTATGTTATGTACAGAGAAAAAGATCACCAATCAATTTCATTTTAATTCTTGATTGATTTTGCTCAAAGAGGTAATTTGTGTTACAAAAATAATGAAAAATATAGAATAAGTCACACTTTTTTCAGTTGTTGTTTTTATCTATTTTTTGAGTTGATGAATCTCAAATCCACTTGCTATGAAGTCATTGGAAATTCTTTTCATAATCCTTCTCAAAATCCAAATCTTTTCATCCAGGTGCAACCCATATTTTTATTTTAGACTGGTAGTAATGTTCTGTTCATAGTTTTTTTTTTTAATTTATATACACACACGCATATTTGAAGTCCGTTTGAACTGCTGATCTCCCACATATTGTGGGAGATTTATGCCGTGTCTATTAGTATATTAAAGGAAAGCCCAAAAGGAAAGAAGAAAAATCAATTTTGATTTAACTTTACAAAATCCCTTCATAAATATCAAAATCTAATTAACTTTGTATAGCAATATTAGGGTCACCAGGGGCTTGACAGATAGAAAGTTTGCGAGACAAAAAACAAGTGGTTTATGTGAATTGGAAAGAATATAAGATCAGTCATTTTCTTGTTAGTTCTTTGTCTGAAAAATTTGTGAATAATAATGTGCAATGTTACAACCACAAACAAACATATCAAATCCTTTTTGTCAGTGACTGTTGTGGTTCAAGAGAAAATAGAGGTGCCCATTTGGTGGTGTTCGTTTGTACTGAAAACTAATATTCATAGGTTCCAAGAACAAGTAAAAGAAGCATTTAATGATGCAATGAAATGTGGGGGAAAAAGATTAAGAAAAAACTTATTTATACTTAATTAAGTTGAAATGATTGGTAGCCTTTTGGTCTATTAGAAGTTTAATTAAAGAAAATTTTATTGGAGAAAGAATTCACATCCTGCCCCTTGGTTGAGGAGATTTCTATAAGATGAACTTTACTGACAACTACTTCGTGTTCGTTCGAATTTGAACTTAATTTTTATATTGTATAATAAAGGTTCATGATGTGTGTTGAAACAGTGTCGGTGACAGACAATACATAGTAGTAAACTGTCGATATTAGGGTAATCGAAAGTTCAATTTGAGTTAAGATTTTGAGAGTATTTTTTACCATTTATTCATGGTCGAGTAATAGATTCTAAAGACAAACTTAAACAATTACGATGTTTTACACACAATAATTTCAGAAAACAATTGCATCCTCTTAGCACGTGTGTTGCGTAGAATCACCCAATATGTATTATTTCTCAAAGACCATCAATCCTACTTCTCTGGGAAAAGAAGTTCACAATCTGTGGACCTTCTACCTCCACATGGTATTGCTTTGTCGTTTGGCTTTCACCCATTACAGAAATTTCTCGTACTGCCTCTGTTAGGAGTTCGGGTCGTATTTGAATATCGAATAGCTACATCTCTAAATAAGCACAGAAGATCAAATGGTGGCTTGATACAACATCTAGATGTTGAAATAAGGTGAATATATTTTCTCAAAATTTTAAATTGTCATAAGGATTTTCTTTGTGAAGCCCACAGCATAGGACGCAGAAAACTTGAGTCCACCATTAGCCCATGGGAACTCAAATATCAAATCTATCTATTGAGTGTAGAATTCGAGAACTTTCCTTGAAATATTATTAAGTACGATAAGACCTCTATAAATCCAATAAATCACAGGTTGATTGTCAAGATTTGCACTTCCAAGTAACTTGTGGAATCAGCCAACTGATTAAGACCTATGTCCAGAGGATATTATGCTATGCACATGTGCATCAGGTTGAGTATATGAAGAAAGATCACTATTGAAGACTAATAATATATTATTTGATTCTCAAAAATCACAATCATCATGGAATTTGTGTTTGCTTTCAATGAATCAAGAAGCATCTTTATACATTGATTGAAAAGCAAACCAGCAGTACTATGAGCTGGTGGACCAACTAATGTTTAATTGTGTGATTAATGCATTCATTGTCCCAGTAGGTGCATATAATGCTATCTAGCCACAGGTAAGAATATCAAGTTGATATCAAATTTGTGATTCTTTTTTGGTGGGTGGGTTTTGGGGGGTTGGGGGGGTGTGTGTGTGGTGAGATCTCATCTAATTTGGGATGTATCAAATATACAAGCTTAACACAGCAAGTGGACTAAGGAATTTGATTCTTCTAAGACTTAAAAAGTTTTCTAGTTTTGTTGTCAATTTATTGCTCTCAACTTGGATAAAATCTTGTAATCTGGTTGGTTGAGAAGTCAATTAGATGTATTTGATGTTATTTAGGTGGAAATGGGACATCCTCAAACAAGATCCAAAGTTTGTCCTCATGGAATTCTTGAATTTTCAGTATAACAGAAGAGTAAATATGGCACTTTTATCACCATCATTTTCTTAGAAAAGTTGGGAAGTTAAAAGAGGAAAAAGGTAAATGCCCAGAAAAGTTGCAAATATGAACAAGTTTGGAAGACTAACAAATATTACTTGTCTGGAATATGATTATCTGTCACAAATTTTATTACAAGGCACAAAAGACAGGCAACTAACAACTGCTAAACAAACTAGTGAAACTGCATAAACGTTTTATTACAACTGAAATATTTTTAAGAAATTCTGACTTTTGAGATGTAAGGAATCTTGCTCCAATCCTCTCCAGTTTGTCTATTGTACCTTTGCTGCAGAAGTGGACAATTGTCAACACGCAGTTTCCATAACGGTGCCGTTTGGAGGAGAGGAGATGGCAATGCCTTCAGCTTGCTGCAATGTGAAATTTTCAAACACCTCAGACAAGGCATAATATTGAAGTTTTCATCAGGAATTGTGCTGATCAAGTCCCATTCTTCCAAACTTTCCATTTTTGAGATCTTGAGTTTCTTCAGCTTTGGGAATGCTGATGCCGATGCTGAAGCTGATGGTGATCCAATTTCTCCATTCGTCGTCTTGGTGTCTTTTGCATCTAATCCCAAGAACTCGAGCCCGACAGACTTTATGGTATTCAAACCCTCCAAGTGAAGTGTTACAAGGCATGGCAATCTTCCCAAAGGTGGCAAACTTGTGCAATTTTGGCAGTCTTGGAGGAAAAGTCTTTGCAGTTTGGTCAATTTCATGATCCAGTTAGGTAACTTAGTGCCTCCAAATGAACTGATTTTCAAAGACTGCAGATTTTCATGCAGCTCAAGTGCTTCAATTATCTCATCTTGATTTCCATTTTGAGTTGCAGGGCTGAAGTCCAGTTCCACATCAGAAAGATGTTTCTTTTTCTGAAGCTCAGCTCTTCTGGCCTCATCTGCACCAGCTGCATGTCCGAGCCCTTCGATTTTCAGACATCCTCTTAGGTTGTTAAGTTTTCTTAAATCGTCCACTCCACATGTTGTATCTCCTCTAACGATGATGCATTTGCTCAGAGTCTGAAGTGATCCCAAGTTGCAAATCCCTTTTGGCAATGTCTTGAGGCTATCAGTCCCTTCGATCTCAAGATGCCTTAGGTTCACTAACTTCCCCATTTCTCGAGGGAGTTTCATCAGATGGTCACAGGCAGAAAGCTTCAAAGTTTGAAGATTGTACAAATCACACAGGCCAGCAGGTAACTCCCGAAATGGATTGTGGGATAAGTTAAGATACTTCAACTTTGTCAGATATGTGATTTCTTTTGGAAGTTCACCTATCCTGTTTCGGCTCAAATCCAGTGTTTTTAGGGATGTTAAACGGCGAAACAAATCAGGCTCAATTCTGTCGAGGTAGCTGACTATAGGTGGACAATCGTAGAAAGATTGAACCCAAAACGAGAAGAGCTTTTCCACATTCATAACGTTAGGAAAAGGGGTGTCTTCTGCACGTATCAACGCTAGGTGACGGGGCTTTCTGTTGGACGGTTCCATTTTTCGTCCCAAATCACTGTTAACCTCAATCACCGTACATTCATTCTTGTTGAGATAGTTAGCCAAATCATGGACCATATCATGCATCTTGAGACTTAGAATCCTTTTTCCATCCTTATCTTCCTTCAAGTCTTGGAAAAATGACCTCATAGCCAAGTTTTGGAGGTACTGTTGACCTATTACCTCCATTTCCACATTCTCAGTTGAGATAAGATACCCTTGTGCCATCCAAAGCTTGATCAAGTCATTTGCCACTATCTCATGATCCTTTGGAAAGAAAGCACAATACGAAAAGCACCGTTTCATGGCCCAGGGCAGGTCATAGTAGCTCAAAAACAGAGGAGGAAAAAGGCCCTCTGCTTCTTTCAATTCCCAGAACTCACTATTCAACACATCCTTCCAATCTCCTAGCGATTTCTTGAACCGCATTAGGCTGCCTATAGTCTTGATAGTCAGAGGCAGCCCTTTGCATTTATTTGCTATCTTCCTACCAACTTCCTCCAATTCCTCACATTCTTCTTTGCTTCTCTCAGAAAAGGCTATCTTCCTGAATAAATCCCAGGAATCGCCGTCTGATAACTGCCCCAGACGATGATTATATCTACTCCCCATCACTTTGGCCACCCTCTCACTTCTTGTGGTCACTAGTATAGTGCTCCCAGCAGCTCCAAGGCTGAGGGAATTCAAAAGCTGTTCCCATTTCCTATAGTCCTCCATCCAGACATCGTCTAGGACTAGCAAAAACTTCTTTCCTCGTATATGGTCCCTGATTTTTCTTGCAGCAGTTTCAAGTTCAAACAAACATGGGGCACTTCCTTCGACATCTTCCAAGATGGCTTTCGCTATTCTAACCTCATCAAAAGGCTCAGACACACACACCCACACTCTTGACTCAAAATGTTGGAACGCATCACTAGAGTTGTAAACTACTTGTGCTAGAGTCGTTTTGCCAATCCCACCCAGGCCAACTATAGAAACTACGTTTAGGCCCGTCGGTTCTTGTTCCCTATCAGACAACAAGACCTTGCTTTTTACAGTATCCCGATCTACATCTCTACCTTGTACTTTTGATTCAACAATGAAAGACGTTGTTCTAGGCCTATCAGGGCTTTCACTGTCCGTCGTGGGATTGAATTTATACCTATCTTTCTCACGGGCTACATCATCAAGTCTTGCATTAATGTTCTTGATCTTGATGGCTATATCACGACGTAGGGCGACTCTATTGCATCCTAGACATGGTAAAGTGATGAAAGAACATACCTTTGTAGTAGGAGAAGAGTTGCTTTCAGGGCCTTCAAGCTTTGCCTTCTGCATTGCTGTTATCCATTCAGACAAGACATCCTCGGTGTCATAGGATAAGTCTTTGAGCTTGTAGAGCCAATCTTTGACTGATTCTTCCTTCACCTGTCTCTTTTCAGCATCAACAAGCACAGCTTTGATGGCCTCGAATTCACTTTTGAGTTTCTTGACCTCTTTTTCGACCCCAGATACTAATCTCACCTCCCGACGAATCTGTTCTTCCAGGATCGTGGCCAGCTCGGTTAGGATTACACTTATAACTGGATCAGACATGGTTGAGTATGGTAATAGATCGGACAGGAAAACCTGAAATTGGACAAGATTATAGAAAGTGTAATAGAATGCTTTGTGGTTTCAAAGAATATGGTAATAACACTATATAACGTGCTTGAGATTATACAATATTAGCATTAAATTTGCTCGGAAAAAATTTGGAAAGTGGGTGGCATTTCCTTTGGGTCCTAAAGGAAATTGGCAGAAGACAAAAGCAGACGACTTCTTTTTTTCCTTTTTTTTATCAATAGGGACAGAGACTTTTATTAACGCGTTAGGTAGAAACTAAAACCTCTTCCTACACTTAAAAATGTTGGGAAAAGAAGACTGAGCCAAAGTTGAAGAAATATCATAGAAATTTCACATCCCTTTTCTTGGTTGTCACAGAAGACATCTCAATGACTTCAACTCTGGTCTTTAATTATTCTTATTTAGTTTGGTGCATATTCGCTGCACACATACAGAAAAGACAATTAAAAATAAATAAATAAAAAATGAAGAAGAAGAAGAAATAAAGAAAAATAAATATAAAAAACTAAATAAAATCTATTGAGATCACGCTAAGACATTCTTGGATGCCTAAAATTGTACATTGTATCTCTTGAATTCCTAGAAATGCCTGTTTTCATACATTTCCTTCTTATCTCTCATCTGCTAAAAAGAAGAATCTTGTGGTATTTAACGATTTAAGACTTCTTTATACAGGAATTTCTATATGAGCAAACATTTTCTCCAACACTAAAGCCTGAAGATCCTCAGCTGAATACTTGATGTTGTCCAGAACTTGCTTTATTTCAGGATTACTCTCAAACTGTTCAAGAAAGTTCTTATAGGCTGGAACCAAATGTCCACACATGGAAACACAAACATCATCCCTGAGTTGTGAATCCGGTATTGTCCAAGAGGACTGGAGAGACTGAACTTTTTCGAACTCCTCATTAAAGGCCTTGAGCCTGTTTCTAACTGCAGTTTTCGAGGGCCGGGATTTTAAACAGCAAGTATTATACAGTCCCTCGTCCTCAAAACAAGTCAAGAACTTGCTGCAAGTTGATGTCTGATAAGTATACATTGCAGCCTCAAATTTCTCATCTAACTTCCTCAGATAAGACTCACCGATCATCCCTTGCAACTCATTCGATCCTTTGATCTCTTTCAGAATGTAATGAACGTTGTTCATCATGAACAACTGCCCCAAAGAGTAATCTTGGCAGTGCTTGGACTTGTTCTCAATATTTCGCTGTAAAACCACAATGATCAAGATCAAATGGAGCTCAAGAAAACTCCGGTTATGGGAATCGCCCAAATCCTCTTGAGGAACCACCAAATCACCAAAATTCAATGATGGGGTTGACTTGATCAACTTTGTGAGTAGCTCCTTGTTCTTCATGATGAGGTTGATCTGCTTCATCACTTTTTCTATCAAATCATGAATGATCCCACCATCATTAGAAACACCATAAATTTCATTGAGAACAACGTTCTCAAAATCATGCAGCATTCTCCCTGCGTCATTCTCAATCCCCGACAATGTTTCCGCACAAATATTTCTAATCCTGTTTCCAGGTTGAGAAAGGAAAAGAGCATCAGCCTTAGGCAAAACCCACAGAATCGCATCGTAGAGGCCTAAAATGGTCTCCATCCCCTTATAGTGCTGATTGCTCAGACTGATTGCCCTTGCAAAACCAAATAGATCAGCAGCAAAATCTCCAACAGTTCCCACAAAACATTCATCCTTTGCAGCATTTCCTTCCCCAATACCTTCAAATATATTCTCACACAATTTCTTCTCCCTTTCAAACAAGATCTTAACACAAATCTTGGAAACTTCAATCCACAACTCCATTTTCATCTTCAACTCATCCCAATCATACCTCCTTCCACTATTACCTATCCTCAGCTCCTCAAAACGAAGCCGGTTAAGCTGAGCCTGAAGATTAGACCTCCTCAAACTCTTGTAAACCTCAACACATTCCCCAAGTTTCCTACTTGCATTCATTCTTTCAGCTATACTCCTCAGATAAGCAATCACATCATCACTTAGTGGATCAGGAACCGGATAATCTCCATATTTGGGTGTCAAAGCTGTGCTATCAGATACTGAAGTACTCCATTCTGTGGTGGAAATCGGGCCGGCTTGATGATCGGCTTGTCGTCTCAAAACTGCAAGGAACTCGCCCTTAAGCCGAGCTATGGCTATGGTAATCTCAAAGACTCCCTTCGCGTTCGCTGCTTGCTGGAGTCTGGCGACGGCTTGCAGATACTGGCTTATTTCCCGGCGGCCGGAGTCGAAGAGTAGCTCATGAGACGGCTTCTTGTCCCATTGCTTGATAATCTCAACAGCTGATGGGTGTGATAGTGATGATCCCATTACAGTTTGGAAAGTTTCTACTATAGTTTTCAGCATTAAATCCAACAAAAAATGGAATCTAGAGAGAGCCCAGATTAATACAATCCAAGAAAATGAAATCTAGAGAGGCCCAGATAAATAAAATCTTGAAAAATAAAAAAATAAAATTGAATTCGTCCACCTTGAAGGCTGGATGAAACTTCAGACAAGTAAGCAGAAAAATCATCGGAACATTACAAGAATTCTTTATTTGTTTTTCTATTTATATATTTATTGTAAGCAGCAACTATTTCAAGCGCTTATAATTATTCACTTCGTGGAAACGCGTTTGGAAGACATATTTATTTAAAGGCAACATGAATTAAACACGCTTCTAGGGTAAAATCTTCATATCATATATTGACCAAAACGACTTGCCAGAGGATGTTTGGCTAAGTTTATTTTAAATATCTCATAAGTTTCTATATTTTATAAGATATTTTTTGGAGTTTATAAAATATTAGATTTTATTTTTAAAATAAATTGTTAAAGTATTTAAATAAAATAAGATTTTAAAGTTTATAAGATGCTAATAATATTAATTTTGTAATTAAAATAATTAAAAATAAAGAAATTTGTTAAGATTTTAAAAATAAATTGGGATCTCCTTACTTTTTTTTAAAAGATTTTATAAACTCGTAACATTTTATTTTAGTATTTTATAAGCTCTTTTTTTAAAAAAATCATCATATTTTTTATCAATTTATAAGCTCTTAAACATCTTATAAAATATTTTGAAAAACTTATAAGTTTACCCAAATACCTCTAAATATGGCCCAATATTCAGCAATAATGTGAACGCCTATCTCTTTTGATTAGTAACGAAAAACGAATAAATGATACAATCCATAATTATTGTTTAATGAACAAACTTTACATCCGACGGTTGTTATCTTTCCAAGTATTGACTCCAACGTTGTTCCTTTTCTAAGAAGAATGTTTGATTTATGAAATACTAGTGTAGGTGATTTAGGTTGTTCTATCAAATCTTATCTAAATAATTTATTTATATCCTATTTGTTATATGATCGGGTTGAATGGTGGGATTTAAGATTTAAAACACAATACACAATTAAAAATAATTAGCGAATCTCATTTATAATTTATTAATGCTTGAATTAGATATTGATATATAAATACAGCTAATATAATATAGCAAAAATAAATATACATATAATTAATCTGTCTGAAGTTTGAGTATTTATACGAATGACGTGAAGTTATCATATTACAAATTTGTGGGTGGACGAGATGAGATCACATGTTCACTATAAACGGTTAGGATTGAAGGTCGATTGGGGATCTACGATCCAATTGGATTGATTAATGAAAAAAATACACGAATTTCGAAGTATTTTGATTTTGGGAATATTCACATTCGTAGAGGGTACAATAGTCATTTTGAAGCTGACCCTCATGGCGACATTAGTGGCTCACCAAAGTTCTTGCCCTCTTGCATGCATGTAAAGAAGAAGTTGGACGTATTTAATCATTATGCACTACTTTTTAATCATTGAGGGTTTTTTATTTAAAAGGAGAAAGACAATCAATAGAGAGTTATTGACACGTTTCGTTTATTTATTTTATTCTCTTACCAAAAAGTTCTATGAGTTGACTCGAATAAATATATTTAGTTGAATTTATTTAAAATATTTTAAAAATCATACATTTTGTGAAATATTATAATTTATTTATTTATTTTGTTCTAGTTAAAATAATATTGTCGAGTTTATTAATTAAATAAGTAGTGCGGAAATAAGTAA
Organism: Jacaranda mimosifolia; assembly: GCA_018894105.1. NCBI lineage: Eukaryota > Viridiplantae > Streptophyta > Magnoliopsida > Lamiales > Bignoniaceae > Jacaranda > Jacaranda mimosifolia. The sequence continues at coordinate 39,199,661 of CM032124.1, forward strand.
TTTATATAATTTGTTAAGAATTTAATGAATATGATGGTATTTGCTCATATCTTAAGAATATCTTATAAAACATAAAATAGCCTATCAAATATTTTGGTGAGGTTATCTAGTCAACAAATATATCTTTTGATGCCAAAACTATTGTTTAAAAAATGGGATCGGTCGGGCCTATCGGACCATCAATCAGCCAACAAATTGATCTAATTTTTTTTTTTAAAAAAAAAACTTCATATTTTTTAAAATCCATTTAGACCGGCCACTTGGATTGGTAAACCGTTCACAGTTCAATTGAATTGGATTGATTTTTTCATTTAACTTTTAATAAAATTAATTTTTTTTAATTTTTTTGATCTAAATACAAAGTTTGAAAGTTAAAGTATAATTCACAAACTATCTAAAAAAAAATTTTAAAAAAAAAAAAACTTAGTTTAGAGTTTAGAATTAACTTACATACTCTTAACTTTAAATTTTAAACTTAATATATTTAAATTGTTGTGATCATTTATAATATTAATTATAAAATTTGGATTGTAATATTAGACGATATCATTTAAGCACTTTATGTTTTATATTTTGGCATTTTATTAATTGTTAAGTGATATATAATATAAATATATTTATATTTTGTAATTATGACGTCATTATTCAATTGCGGATTAATTACGGTCTGATTAACGATTGAACTAGTACATTATGCATCGATAAATTTTTTAATTCAATGAACGATCTGATTTTTCGAACACTGACAAAAATTGTTCCAAATTTTACACACCAGAGGGGGTGGGAGAATTGAGCCATTCTAGTTTGTAAGAAATGCCCACTAGGCCAGTAATGGGCGGTACAGTTGGTTCGGCGATTGAAGGCTTTCACTTTCTACTTGGGCCTTTTGTTAATAAGCACCTTGATTAGTTGCATTGGTCAGCTGCCTTCTATTCGGTCCTTCTTACTACAAGTAGGGGTGTAGTCGAGCAAGTTTGAATCTATCAAATTAATATTCGGCTCGTCTATTAATTTATAAGTTCAAGTTTGGCTTCAAATTTTGTCGAGCCTAAATGGCCCAAATCAGGCCGCTTTATTGGAATAAATGAAGGTTTAGTAAGCCTTATTAAGATTAATAAGGCTTGTCATGGGGAAATAAAAAAGTTTAAAAAATCATACAGGTTAGGATTTGTTAAAGCTCATTTAGACTCATAACAAAATTTATAATTATAAACTTTTCAAATAATTTTGTTATTTTCTTAAAAACTAAACAATCAATTATTATTACTATCATTATTATTATTTACTTACCTTTATGGACCGTATTATATGGCCTAAATTACAACTATATATATAATAAAAAAGATCATTTAGCCTCATGAGATTTTCTAGTCGAATACTATTGATTTTGGCTCAACTAGTTTGACTAATGAGTTTGGGCTTGACTTGGCCTAGCTCGAAAAGATCGACTCCAATACAAGCTTTCATCGAGTCGAACGCGAACCGTTTGCAAATCATCTCATTTCATTTACACCCACCCATAATCTCAAGGAGTTTAATTTTTTGAGTTCGAGTTTGACTCTATGAAAACTCTAATTTAGCTCAAATAAACTCGAATTAATTTTCAACAATTGTAAGGTAAAATGGAATATAAAATATTAGTAATATAATGTATATTTAAAACTTATACAGATGCACAAGGAGTTTGTATATAAACATATTGAATCAAACTAAATTCAACCCGCGCTCGATTTATTTGCACCTATAGTTAAAAAATTTCTTAAAAAGTGTACTTTTTAAATTTTGAATAATTTTCTAATTCGTATAATCAAATTAAAAAAAATTATATCATTAACAATCTATAAACTTCAAATTTTACTTGATTAAAAATACTTTAAGAGCTATTTTCCCTTTTCCTAATTTCCAAATAAATGATTGGTGTGGGTATTCCACGACATCATCAAACAAGAATGGAAGAGGTTAATGATGCGGAGTTAGCATGTCAATGATAGTTGCACATCTTCTTCCATATCTTCTATCTTTTCCACGTTTGTTCCCATCTAAAATGTCCATATCACTACGAGTGTTTTCAAGATGTTTTCTTTGTCTTAATGGGCCCCTATAATTTTATTTATTTACTTATTTATTATTTGTTTATTGTTAATTGGACTTCATGAAAAATTAACGACCAATATGTGTATTTTTCATGTATTTTTTACCATTTTAATGCGAAATTGAAATACATCATATGATCTTGATATAACACACAAGTAAAGTATAAAATAAATTGACTTATCAAATTTTCATTGAAATATATGATGTATATTAAAGTATAAAAGGATTAAAGTATCCTTAAAGATTGTCAAAATTATTAAACACTCCATTGGATCCACATCTTTTTATATGGGTCGGAACCTAACCTAACTTGACACTCTTTGACCAAAAATCTTCATCCTCAAATGATAACACATTAATAGAAAATTATAAATACCCCCAATATTAGTCATTTTTGGCCAAGTAGGCTACGTTCATTTGATCTACACATATTAAGGAGAGTTCACATTTACCTTACAACCTATCTATTTACTTATCTTACCAATCAATCTCAACTGAGCTATCCTTCAAGCATTTCGTTCTTAAAAAGTTGACCATTCAAGTTTAACATGTCCTTATCTGTTATAAATCCATCAAATAATTGGCTCATAAATTTACTGATGTCATATTTTCCAACATCAATATGATTCTTACAATAAGCAAGTTCACCACCAACTCTAACAGTAATACCACATGTACTAAATGTTTTCTCATTTTACAGCATTTATCCCTCAAAATCGAGGTTTTTGATACATATAAATATTTTTGCTGGACAATTATTACACTGTCTTTTCTGACATGACTTATAGACCTTACATATTGGAATTCTATATCATTGACATTGTTTTTATCTCTCTCTCTCTCATCCTTCCATTTATCCACACCTTTCTTCTATATTTTGCTTTAAACTTAGAATTAAAGTTTATTCAAAAAAAATGTCAGTTGCTACAAAGATATGACCGATTTATCATATCTTGACTGGTTCTTTAGATCCAAATAATACAAAGTGATGAGTTGGTTTTCATATTATTGCTCGATACAAATATAAATAAAAGGGAGAAATTCTATTTTCACACGATAATCATCTAACGCTTAATCCAATACCACACCATCATATTTAAAATACTCAAATATATTAAATTCACCATTCTTGTGATAAACCCAAAATTTGGCACAAATATTGTGAACAAGTTTGGAAGACTAGCAAATATTACTTGTCTGGAATATGATCATCTGTTACAAATTTTATTACAAGGCACAAAAGGCAGGCAACTAACAACTACCAAACAAACTGGTGAAACTGCATACACGTTTTATTACAACTTAAATATTTTTAAGAAATTCTGACTTTTGAGATGTAAGGAATCTTGCTCCAATCCTCTCCAGTTTGTCTATTGTACCTTCGCTGCAGAAGTGGACAATTGTCGACACGCAGTTTCCCTAACGGTGCCGTTTGGAGGAGAGGAGATGGCAATGCCTTCAGCTTGCTGCAATGAGAAATTTTCAAACACCTCAGACGAGGCATAATATTGAAGTTTTCATCAGGGATTGTGCTGATCAAGTCCCATTCTTCCAAACTTTCCATTTTTGAGATCTTGAGTTTCTTCAGCTTTGGGAATGCTGATGCTGATGCTGATGCTGAAGCTGATGGTGATCCGACTTCTCCATTCGTCGTCTTGGTGTTGTTTGCATCTAATCCCAAAAACTCGAGCCCGAGAGACTTTATGGTATTCAAGCCCTCCAAGTGAAGTGTTACAAGGCTTGGCAATCTTCCCAAAGGTGGCAAACTTGTGCAGTTTTGGCAGTCTTGGAGGAAAAGTCTTTGCAGTTTGGTCAATTTCATGATCCAGTTAGGTAACTTAGTGCCTCCAAATGAACTGATTTTCAAAGACTGCACATTTTCATGCAGCTCAAGAGCTTCAATTATCTCATCTTGATTGCCATTTTGAGTTGCAGGGCTGAAGTCCAGTTCCACATCAGAAAGATGTTTCTTTTTCTGAAGCTCAGCTCTTCTGGCCTCATCTGCACCAGCTGCATGTCCGAGCCCTTCGATTTTCAGACATCCTCTAAGGTTGTTAAGTTTTCTTAAATCTTCCACTCCACATGTTGTATCTCCTCTAACGATAATGCATTTGCTCAGAGTCTGAAGTGATCCCAAGTTGCCAATCCCTTTTGGCAACGTCTTGAGGCTCTCAGTCCCTTCGATCTCAAGATGCCTTAGGTTCACTAACTTCCCTATTTCTCGAGGGAGTTTCATCAGATGGTCACAGGCAGAAAGCTTCAAAGTTTGAAGATTGTACAAATCACACAGGCCAGCAGGTAACTCCCGAAACGGATTGTGGGATAAGTTAAGATACTTCAACTTCGTCAGATATGTGATTTCTTTTGGAAGTTCACCTATCCTGTTCCGGCTCAAATCCAGTGTTTTTAGGGATGTTAAACGGCGAAACAAATCAGGCTCAATTCTGTCGAGGTAGCTGACTATAGGTGGACAATCGTAGAAAGATTGAACCCAAAACGTGAAGAGCTTTTCCACATTCGTAACGTTAGGAAAAGGGGTGTCTTCTGCACGTATCAACGTTAGGTGACGGGGCTTTCTGTTGGACGGTTCCATTTTTCGTCCCAAATCACTGTTAACCTCAATCACCTTGCATTCATTCTTGTTGAGATAGTTAGCCAAATCATGGACCATATCATGCATCTTGAGACTTAGAATCCTTTTTCCATCCTTATCTTCCTTCAAGTCTTGGAAAAATGACCTCATAGCCAAGTTTTGGAGGTACTGTTGCCCTATTACCTCCATTTCCACATTCTCAGTTGAGATAAGATACCCTTGTGCCATCCAAAGCTTGATCAAGTCATTTGCCACTATCTCATGATCCTTTGAAAAGAAAGCACAATACGAAAAGCACCGTTTCATGGCCCAGGGCAGGTCATAGTAGCTCAAAAACAGAGGAGGAAAAAGCCCCTCTGCTTCTTTCAATTCCCAGAACTCACTGTTCAACACATCCTCCCAATCTCCTAGCGAGTTCTTGAACCGCATTAGGCTGCCTATTGTCTTGATAGTCAGAGGCAACCCTTTGCACTTATTTGCTATCTTCCTGCCAACTTCCTCCAATTCCTCACATTCTTCTTTGCTTCTCTCAGAAAAGGCTATCTTCCTGAATAAATCCCAGGAATCGCCGTCTGATAACTGCCCCAAGCGATGATTATATTTACTTCCCATCACTTTGGCCACCCTCTCACTTCTTGTGGTCACTAGTATAGTGCTCCCAGCAGCTCCAAGGCTGAGGGAATTCAAAAGCTGTTCCCATTTCCTATAGTCCTCCATCCAGACATCGTCTAGGACCAGCAAAAACTTCTTTCCTCCTATATGGTTCCTAATTTTTCTTGCAGCAGTTTCAAGTTCAAACAAATATGGGGCACTTCCTTCAACATCTTCCAAGATGGCTTTCGCTATTCTAAGCTCATCAAAAGGCTCAGACACACACACCCACATTCTTGACTCAAAATGTTGGATCACATCACTGAAGTTGTAAACTACTTGTGCTAGAGTCGTTTTGCCAATCCCACCTAGGCCGACTATAGAAACTACGTTTAGGCCGGCCGGTTCTTGTTCCCCATCAGACAACAAAACCTTGCTTATTACAGTATCCCCATCTACATCTCTACCTTGTACTTCTGATTTGACGATGTAAGACGTTGTTCTAGGCCTATCAGGGGGGTCACTGCCCGTCGTGAGATTGAACGCATACCTATCTTTCTCACGGGCTACAGCCTCAAGTCTTTCATTAATGTTCTTGATCTTGAGGGCTATATCACGACGAAGGGCGACTCTATTGCAACCTAGACAAGGTAAAGTAATGAAAGAACATACCTTTCTAGTAGGAGAAGAGTTGCTTTCAGGGCCTTCAAGCTTTGCCTTCTGCATTGCTGTTATCCATTCAGACAAGACATCCTCGGTGTCATAGGATAAGTCTTTGAGCTTGTAGAGCCAATCTTTGACTGATTCTTCCTTCACCTGTCTCTTTTCAGCATCAACAAGCACAGCTTTGATGGCCTCGAACTCACTTTTGAGTTTCTTGACTTCTTTTTCGACCCCAGATACTAATCTCACCTCCCGACGAATCTGTTCTTCCAGGATTGTGGCCAGCTGGGTTAGGATAACAGTTATAACTGGATCAGACATGGTTGAGTATGGTAATAGATTGGAAAGGAGAAACTGAAATTGGACAAGATTATAGAAAGTGTAATAGAATGCTTGGTGGTTTCAAAGAATATAGTGTAGTAATAACACTATATATTGTGCTTGGGACTAGACAATATTAGCATTAAATTTGCCAGGAAAAGTTTGGAAAGTGGGTGGGCTATTCCTTTGGGTCCTAAAGGAAATTGCCAGAAGACAAAAGGAGACGACTTCTTTGTTTTGTTTTTATCAATAGGGACATAGACTTTCATCAACGCGTTGGGTAGAAACTAACACCTCTTCATACACTTAAAAATGTTGGGAAAAGAAGACTAAGCCAAAGTTAAAGAAATATCATGGAAATTTCACATCCCTTTTCTTGGTTGTCACAGAAAACAACATCTCAATGACTTCAACTCTGGTCTTTAATTATTCTTATTTAGTTTGGTGCATATTCGCTGCACATATACAGAAAAGACAATTAAAAAAAAAAAAATCAAAAATGAAGAAGAAGAAGAAGAAGAAGAAGAAATAAAGAAAAATAAAAATAAAAAACTAAATACAATCTATTGAGATCATGCTAAGACATTCTTGGATGCCTAAAATTGTACATTGTATCTCTTCAATTCCTAGAAATGCCAGTTTTCATACATTTCCTTCTTATCTCTCATCTGCTAAAAAGAAGAATCTTGTGGTATTTAACGATTTAAGACTTCTTTATACAGTAACTTCTGTATGAGCAAACATTTTCTCCAACACTAAAGCCTGAAGATCCTCAGCTGAATACTTGATGTTGTCCAGAATCAGCTTTGTTTCAGGATTACTCTCAAACTTTTCAAGAAATTTCTTATAGGCTGGTACCAACTGTTCACACATTGAAACACAAACATCAACCCTGAGTTGCGAGTCCGGTATTGTCCGAGAGGACTGGAGAGACTGAACTTTTTCGAACTCCTCATTAAAGGCCCTGAGCCTGTTTCTGACTGCAGTTTTTGAGGGCCGGGATTTTAAACAGCAAGTATTATACAATCCCTCGTCCTCAAAACAAGTCAAGAACTTGCTGCAAGTTGATGTCTGATAAGTATACATTGCAGCCTCAAATTTCTCATCTAACTTCCTCAGATAAGACTCACCGATCATCCCTTGCAACTCATTCGATCCTTTGATCTCTTTCAGAATGTAATGAACGTTGTTCATCATGAACAACTGCCCCAAAGAGTAATCTTGGCAGTGCTTGGACTTGTTCTCAATATTTCGCTGTAAAACCACAATGATCAAGATCAAATGGAGCTCAAGAAAACTCCGGTTATGGGAATCGCCCAAATCCTCTTGACGAACCACCAAATCGCCAAAATTCAATGATGGGGCCGACTTGACCAAATTTGTGAGTAGCTCCTTGTTCCTCATGATGAGGTTGATCTGCTTCATCACTTTTTCTATCAAGTCATGAATGATCCCACCATCATTAGAAACACCATAAATTTCATTGAGAACAACGTTCTCAAAATCATGCAGCCTTCTCCCTGCGTCATTCTCAATCCCCGACAATGTTGCCGCACAAATATTTCTAATCCTGTTTCCAGGTTGAGAAAGGAAAAGAGCATCAGCCTTAGGCAAAACCCACAGAATCGCATCGTAGAGGCCTAAAATGGTCTCCATCCCCTTATAGGGCTGATTGCTCAAACTGATCGCTCTTGCAAAACCAAATAGATCAGCAGCAAAATCTCCAACAGTTCCCACAAAACATTCATCCTTTGCAGCATTTCCTTCCCCAATACCTTCAAATATATTCTTACACAATCTCTTCTCCCTTTCAAACAAGATCTTAACACAAATCTTGGAAACTTCAATCCACAACTCCATTTTCACCTTCAACTCTTCCCAACTATACCTCCTTGCATTATTGCCCATCCTCAGCTCCTCAAAACGAAGCCGGCTAAGCAGAGCCTGAAGATTAGACCTTCTCAAACTCTTGTAAACCTCAACACATTCCCCAAGTCTCCCACTTGCATTCATTCTTTCAGCTATACTGCTCAGATAAGCAATCACATCATCACTTAGTGGATCAGGAACAGGATAATCTCCATATTTGGGTGTCAAAGCTGTGCTATCAGATACTGAAGTACTCCACTCTGTGGTGGAAATCGGGCCGGCTTGATGATCGGCTTGTCGTCTCAAAACTGCGACGAACTCGCCCCTGAGCCGAGCTATGGCTATGGTAAGCTCAAAGACTCCCTTCGCGTTTGCTGCTTGCTGGAGTCTGGCGACGGCTTGCATATACTGGCTTATTTCCCGGCGGCCGGAGTCGAAGATTAGCTCATGAGAAGGCTTCTTGCCCCATTGCTTGATAATCTCAACAGCTGACGGGTGGGATAGTGATGATCCCATTACAGTTTGGAAAGTTTCTACTATAGTTTTCACTTTTCAGCATTAAATCGAAGAAAAAATGGAATCTAGAGAGAGCCCAGATTAATACAATCCAAGAAAATGAAATCTAGAGAGGCCCAGATAAATAAAATCTTGAAAAATTTTAAAAAAAAAAAAAATCTTGTGAATAATTCGTCCACCTTGAAGGCTGGATGAAAATTCATACAAGAAAGTAAGCAGAAAAATCATCGAAACACTACAAGAATTTTTTATTTATTTTTTTCATTTATATATTTTCTTGTAAGCAGCAACTATTTCCAGCGCTTATAATTTCATTTGGTGTAAACGCGTTTTGAAGACAAATTTATTTAAAGACAACACGAATTAAACATGCTTCTAGAGTAAAATCCTCATACACTACAAGAAAAAGATAAATTGATAACAAAATAATAAATGATAATGCGAAAGTTGTCACTAATTACGTATATTAAATAACAAAAACTTTAGTTTTGTCATCCTTATGATTTTTACAAACTAAATAGTTACAAGAATAGCGTTAAAGTTATAACCATAGACAATTAGTGATATATTTATAATGTCAATGAAATTCTTGTCATAAATTATAGTGAAATTTTTTATTGTCACTAAGTTGTCACAATAGGCATGTCACTAATTGTTAATTATGACAACTTAAAACATTAATTTTTATCATTATTGAGTCATATTGTGATAAGAGAAAAAAATTTATCAAATATATATTATCATTAATGACAAGATAAAAACTATTAGCACTCAATGCATGTTATTAGTGATAATTTTTACTTTATCACATATTATTTTATCATTAATATTTTATTTTTATTTTTTTTGTAGTGATATCATATATTGACCAAAACGACTTGGCTAAGGACGGGCAAAAACTAAATATGGCCCAATTATTCAGCAATAATGTGAACTCCTTTCTCTTTTGATTAGTAATGAAAAACGAACAAATGGTATTATCCATAATTATTGTTTAATCAACAAACTTTACATCCGACGGTTGTTATCTTTCCAAGTATTGACTCCAACGTTGTTCCTTTTCTAAGAAGAATGTTTGATTTATGAAATACTAGTGTAGGTGATTTAGGTTGTTCTACCAAATCTTATCTAAATAATTTATTTATATCCTATTTGTTATAAAATGAGGTTGAATGGTGGGATTTAAGATTTAAAACACAATACACAATTAAAAATAATTAGCAAATCTCATCTATAATTTATTAATGTTTAAATTAGATATTGCTATATAAATCGAGCTAATATAATATCGCAAAAATAAATATACATATAATTAATCTGTCTGAAGTTTGAGTATTTATACAATGACGTGAACCTATTATATTACTAATTTGTGGACTGACTAGATGAGGTCACATGTCCTCGATAAACGGTTAGGATTGAAGGTCGATTGGGGATCTACGATCCAATTGGATTGATTCATGAAAAAAATACACAAATTTCGAAGCTTTTTTATTTTGGGAATATTCACGTTCTTAGAGGGTACAATAGTCATTTTGAAGCTGACCCTCGTGGCGACATTAGTGGCTCACCAAAGTTCTTGTCTTCTTGCATGTAGCGATGAAGTTGGACGTATTTAATCATTATGCACTACTTATTAATCATTAGAGGGTTTTTTATTTAAAAAAGAAAAAGAAAATCAATAGAGAGTTATTGACACGTTTCGTTTATTTATTTTATTCTCTTACCAAAAAGTTCTATGAGTTGACTCGCACAAAACTATGGAATTTTATTTAAAATATATTTAGTTGAATTTATTTAAAATATTTTATAAAATCATATATTTTGTGAAATATTATAATTTTTTTTTTGTTCTAGTTAAAATAATATTGTCGAGTTTATTAATTAAATAAGTAGTGCGGAAATAAGTAATTTATATAATTTGTTAAGAATTTAATGAATATGATGGTATTTGTTCATATCTTAAGAATATCTTATAAAATATTTAATAGCCTATGAAATATTTTGGTGAGGTTATCAAGTCAACAAATATATCTTTCGTTGCCAAAATCACTATTTAAAAAATCGGATCGGATCGGCCTGTCGGACCATCAACTAGCCAACGAATCGATCCAATTTTCTCAAAAATTTGAAAAAAAAAAAAAAAAGCCATATTTTGTAAAAACCATGTAGACCGACCAGTCGAACTGGTAAACCATTCACGGTTCAATTGAATTGGATCGATTTTTTTATTTAATTTTTAATAAATTTAATTTTTTTTGTCTAAATACAAAGTTTGAAGGTTAAGGTACACTTCACAAACTATCTAAAAATTTTTAAAAAAAAACTTTAGTTTAGAATTTAGAATTAACTTACATACTCTCAACTTTAAACTTTAGACTTGATATATTTAAATTGTCGTGATCATTTATATATGAATTGTGAAATTTAGATTGTAATATTAGACAATATCATTTAAGTGCTTTATGTTTTAAATTTTGACATTTTATTAATTTTTAAGTAATATATATAATATAAATATATATATTTCGTAATTATGACGTTACAGTTCAATTACGGTCTGACTAATGATTGAACCAGTAAATCGTGCACCGATAAATTTTTTGATGCAATGAACGGTTCGATTTTTCAAATACCGACCAAAACAACTCCAAATTTTACACACCAAGGAGGGTGGGAGAATTGGGCCATTCTAGTTTGAAAGAAATGCCCACTAGGCCAGTAATGGGCGATACAATTGGTTCGGCTATTGAAGGCTTTCACTTTCTACTTGGGCCTTTTGTTAATGAGCACCTTGATTAGTTGCATTAGTAAGCTGCTTTCTATTCGGGCCTTCTCACTACAAGGAGGGGTGTAGTCGAGCAAGTTTGAATGTAGCAGGTTTATATTCGGCTCGTCTATTAGTTCATAAGTTTGAGTTTGGCCTCAAACTTTGTCGAGCCTAATGGCCCAGATCAGGCTCGCTTGGTTGGAATAAATGAAGGTTTGGTGAGCCTTATCAAGATCAATAAGGCTTGTCATGGGGAAAAAAAAAAGTTTAAAAACTCATATAGGTTTGGATTTGTTAAAGCTCATTTAGACTCATAACAAAATTTATAATTATAAACTTTTCAAATAATTTTGTTATTTTCTTAAAAAAATAAAAAATAAATTATTATTACTATCATTATTATTATTTACTTACCTTTATGGACCGTATTATGGGGCCTAAATTGCAACTACATATATAATAAACAAGATCATTTAGACTCATGAGATTTTTGAGTCGAATACTATTGAGTTTGGATCAACTAGTTTGACTAATGAGTTTGAGCTTGACTTGGCTCTAGCTCAAAAAGATCGACTCTAATACGAGCTTTCATCGAGTTAAGCGCGAACCGTTCACAAATCAGATCATTTCATTTACACCCATAATCTCAAGGAGTTTAATTTTTTGAGTTCGAGTTTGACTCTATGAAAACTTTGATTTAGCTCAAATAAACTTGAATTTTTCAAGTGAATTTTCAACAATTTCAAGGTAGAACCGAACATAAATATTAGTAATATAATGTATATTTAAAATTTATACAGGCGCACAAGTTTCAAGTTTATATATAAACATATCGAAATCAGCTTAGAATAAAGATCAAGCTCAATTCAACTCGCGCTTAATTTATTTGCACCTCTAGTCAAGAAATTTCTTATATTACAAGCTCATAAATTTATTAAATAAAAAGCACAAAGACCATGACCTATACTTTTTAAAATTTGAATAATTTTCTAATTCGTAAAATCAAATTTAAAAAAATTTATATCATTAACAATCTATAAACTTCAAATTTTATTTGATTAAAAATACTTGAAGAGCTATTTTCCCTTTTTCTAATTTCCAAATAGACGATTGATGTGGGTATTCCACGACATCATCAAACAAGAATGGAATAGGTTAATAATGTGGAGTTAGCACGCCCATGTTACTTGCACATCTTCTTCCATCTTTTCCATGTTTGTTCCCATCTAAAATGTCCATATCACTAGGAGGGAAGAAGTTCTCGTATCCATTATATTCGTGTTTTCAAGATGTTTTCTTTGTCTTAATGGGTCCTTACAATTTTATTTATTTATTTACTTATTTACTTATTTGTTATTTATTTATTGTTAATTGGACTTCATGAAAATTAACAAGAAGTATGTGTATTTTTCAAGTATTTTTTTACCATTTTAATACGAAATTGAAATACATCATATGATCTTGATATAACACACAAGTAAGGTATAAAATAAATAGACTTATCAAGTTTTCATTGAAATATATGATGTAGATTAAAGTAAAAAAGGACTAAAGTACCCCTTAAAAATAGTCAAAATTATTAAACACTCCATTGGATCCACGTCTTTTTATGAACCTAACCTGACTTGAAACTCTTTGACTAGAAATCTCCATCCTCAGATGATGACATATCAATAGAAAATAATAAATACCCATATTATTAGTCATTTTTGGCCAAGTAGGCTACGTTCATTCGATCTACATATGACATACTAAGGAGAGTTCACATTTACCTATTGATCTCAGTTGAACTATACTTCGAACATTCCACTTTTAAAAAGTTGACCATTTAAGTTTGATTTGTTGTAGATCAGTCAAGTAGTTGGCTCAAAAATTTACTGATGTCATATTCTCCAACATCAATATGATTCTTACAATAAGCAAGTTCACCACCAACTTTAACAGTATTAGCACATCTACTAAATGTTTTCACACTTTATAGCATTTATCCCTCGAAATCGAGATTTTTGATACATATAAATATTTGTGTTGAACAGAAATTATTATCTATTTTCATGCAATAATCATCCAATGCTTAATCTAATACCACGCCATCATAATTAAACTACTCAAATATATTAAATTCACTAATCTTGATAAACCCAAAATTTGGCACCAATATTATGAACAAGTTTGGAAGACTAGCAAATATTACTTGTCTGGAATATGATTATCTGCTACAAGTTTTATTACAAGGCAAAAAAGACAGGCAACTAACAACTACCAAACAAAATGGTGAAACTGCATACACGTTTTATTACAACTGAAATATTTTTAAGAAATTCTGACTTTTGAGATGTAAGGAATCTTGCTCGAATCCTCTCCAGTTTCTCTATTGTACCTTCGCTGCAGAAGTGGACAATTGTCGACACGCAGTTTCCCTAACGGCGCCGTTTGGAGGAGAGGAGATGGCAATGCCTTCAGCTTGCTGCAATGTGAAATTTTCAAACACCTCAGACGAGGCATAATATTGAAGTTTTCATCAGGGATTGTGCTGATCAAGTCCCATTCTTCCAAACTTTCCATTTTTGAGATCTTGAGTTTCTTCAGCTTTGGGAATGCTGATGCTGATGCTGAAGCTGATGGTGATCCAAATTCTCCATTCATCATCTTGGTATCGTTTGCATCTAATCCCAAGAACTCGAGCCCGAGAGACTTTATGGTATTCAAGCCCTCCAAGTGGAGTGTTACAAGGCATGGCAATCTTCCCAAAGGTGGCAAACTTGTGCAGTTTTTGCAGTCTTGGAGGAAAAGTCTTTGCAGTTTGGTCAATTTCATGATCCAGTTAGGTAACTTAGTGCCTCCAAATGAACTGATTTTCAAAGATTGCAGATTTTCATGCAGCTCAAGAGCTTCAATTATCTCATCTTGATTGCCATTTTGAGTTGCAGGGCTGAAGTCCAGTTCCACATCAGAAAGATGTTTCTTTTTCTGAAGCTCAGCTCTTCTGGCCTCATCTGCACCAGCTGCATGTCCGAGCCCTTCGATTTTCAGACATCCTCTAAGGTTGTTAAGTTTTCTTAAATCTTCCACTCCACATGTTGTATCTCCTCTAACGATGATGCATTTGCTCAGAGTCTGAAGTGATCCCAAGTTGCAAATCCCTTTTGGCAATGTCTTGAGGCTATCAGTCCCATCGATCTCAAGATGCCTGAGGTTCACTAACTTCCCTATTTCTCGAGGGAGTTTCATCAGATGGTCACAGGCAGAAAGCTTCAAAGTTTGAAGATTGTACAAATCACACAGACCAGCAGGTAACTCCCGAAACGGATTGTGGGATAAGTTAAGATACTTCAACTTCGTCAGATATGTGATTTCTTTTGGAAGTTCACCTATCCTGTTCCGGCTCAAATCCAGTGTTTTTAGGGATGTTAAACGGCGAAACAAATCAGGCTCAATTCTGTCGAGGTAGCTGACTATAGGTGGACAATCGTAGAAAGATTGAACCCAAAACGTGAAGAGCTTTTCCACATTCGTAACGTTAGGAAAAGGGGTGTCTTCTGCACGTATCAACGTTAGGTGACGGGGCTTTCTGTTGGACGGTTCCATTTTTCGTCCCAAATCACTGTTAACCTCAATCACCTTACATTCATTCTTGTTGAGATAGTTAGCCAAATCATGGACCATATCATGCATCTTGAGACTTAGAATCCTTTTTCCATCCTTATCTTCCTTCAAGTCTTGGAAAAATGACCTCATAGCCAAGTTTTGGAGGTACTCTTGCCCTATGACCTCCATTTCCACATTCTCAGTTGAGATAAGATACCCTTGTGCCATCCAAAGCTTGATCAAGTCATTTGCCACTATCTCATGATCCTTTGGAAAGAAAGCACAATACGAAAAGCACCGTTTCATGGCCCAGGGCAGGTTATAGTAGCTCAAAAACAAAGGAGGAAAAAGCCCCTCTGCTTCTTTCAATTCCCAGAACTCACTGTTCAACACATCCTTCCAATCTCCTAGCGAGTTCTTGAACCGCATTAGGCTGCCTATAGTCTTGATTGTCAGAGGCAACCCTTTGCATTTATTTGCTATCTTCCTACCAACTTCCTCCAATTCCTCACATTCTTCTTTGCTTCTCTCAGAAAAGGCTATCTTCCTGAATAAATCCCAGGAATCGCCGTCTGATAACTGCCCCAAACAATGATTATATCTACTTCCCATCACTTTGGCCACCCTCTCACTTCTTGTGGTCACTAGTATAGTGCTCCCAGCAGCTCCAAGGCTGAGGGAATTCAAAAGCTGTTCCCATTTCCTATAGTCCTCCATCCAGACATCGTCTAGGACCAGCAAAAACTTCTTTCCTCCTATATGGTTCCTAATTTTTCTTGCAGCAGTTTCAAGTTCAAACAAATATGGGGCACTTCCTTCAACATCTTCCAAGATGGCTTTCGCTATTCTAAGCTCATCAAAAGGCTCAGACACACACACCCACATTCTTGACTCAAAATTTTGGATCACATCACTAAGGTTGTAAACTACTTGTGCTAGAGTCGTTTTGCCAATCCCACCCAGGCCGACTATAGAAACTACGTTTAGGCCGGCCGGTTTTTGTTCCCTATCAGACAACAAGACCTTGCTTATTACAGTATCCCGATCTACATCTCTACCTTGTACTTTTGATTCAACAATGAAAGACGTTGTTCTAGGCCTATCAGGGCTTTCACTGCCCGTCGTGGGATTGAATTTATATCTATCTTTCTCACGGGCTACATCATCAAGTCTTTCATTAATGTTCTTGATCTTGATGGCTATATCACGACGTAGGACGACTCTATTGCATCCCAGACAAGGTAAAGTGATGAAAGAACATACCTTTCTAGTAGGAGAAGAGTTGCTTTCAGGGCCTTCAAGCTTTGCCTTCTGCATTGCTGTTATCCATTCAGACAAGACATCCTCGGTGTCATAGGATAAGTCTTTGAGCTTGTAGAGCCAATCTTTGACTGATTCTTCCTTCACCTGTCTCTTTTCAGCATCAACAAGCACAGCTTTGATGGCCTCGAATTCACTTTTGAGTTTCTTGACTGCTTTTTCGACCCCAGATACTAATCTCACCTCCCGACGAATCTGTTCTTCCAGGATCGTGGCCAGCTGGGTTAGGATTACAGTTATAACTGGATCAGACATGGTTCAGTATGGTAATAGATTGGACAGGAGAAACTGAAATTGGACAAGATTATAGAAAGTGTAGTAGAATGCTTTGTGGTTTCAAAGAATATGGTAATAACACTATATAATGTGCTTGGGATTATACAATATTAGCATTAAATTTGCCCGGAAAAGTTTGGAAAGTGGGTGGCAATTCCTTTGGGTCCTAAAGGAAATTGGCAGAAGACAAAAGGAGACGACTTCTTTGGCTTTTTTTTTTATCAATAGGGACAGAGACTTTTATTAACGCGTTAGATAGAAACTATAACCTCTACATACACTTAAAAATATTGGGAAAAGAAGACTGAGCCAAAGTTAAAGAAATATCATAGAAATGTAATATCCTTTTTCTTGGTTGTCACAGAAAACAACATCTCAATGACTTCAACTCTGGTCTTTAAATATTCTTATTTAGTTTAGTGCATATTCGCCGCACATATACAGACAAGTAAAAGGGAAAATTTCTTGGAAAAAAAAAAGGAAGAAGAAAAGAAAAATAAAGATAAAAAACTAAATACAATCTATTGAGATCATGCTAAGACATTCTTGGATGCCTAAAATTGTACATTGTATCTCTTGAATTCCTAGAAATGCCTGTTTTCATACATTTCCTTCTTATCTCTCATCTGCTAAAAACAGAATCTTGTGGTTTTTAATGATTTACGACCTCTTTATACAGTAACTTCTGTATGTGCTAACATTTTCTCCAAGACTAAAGCCTGAAGATCCTCAGCTGAATACTTGATGTTGTCCAGAATTAGCTTCATTTCAGGATTACTCTCAAACTGTTCAAGAAAGTTCTTATAGGCTGGAACCAAATGTTCACACATGGAAACACAAACATCATCCCTGAGTTGTGAATCCGGTATTGTCCAAGAGGACTGGAGAGACTGAACTTTTTCGAACTCCTCATTAAAGGCCTTGAGCCTGTTTCTGACTGCAGTTTTTGAGGGCCGGGATTTGCAACACCAAGTAATATACAGTCCCTCGTCCTCAAAACATGTCAAGAACTTGTTGCAAGCTGATGTCTGATAAGCACGCATTGCATCCTCAAATTTCTTATCTAACTTCCTCAGATAAGACTCACCGATCATCTCTTTCAACTCATTCAATCCTTTGATCTCTTTCACAATGTAGTGAACGTTGTTCATCACGAACAACTGGCCCAACGAGGAATCTGGGCAGCGCTTGGACTTGTCCTCAAGATTTTGCTGTAAAACCACAATGATCAAGATCAAATGAAGCTGAAGAAAACTCCGGTTACGGGAATCCCCCAAATCATCTTGACGAACCACCAAATCACCAAAATTCAATGATGGGGTCGACTTGATCAACTTTGTGAGGAGCTCCTTTTTCTTCACAATGAGGTTGATCTGCTCCATCACTTCTTTCATCAAATGATGAATGATCCCACTATTATCAGAAACATTGGAAATTTCATGGAGAACATCGTTCTCAATATCATGCAGCATTCTCCCCGCGTCATTCTCAATCCCGGACAATGTTTCCGCACAAATATTTCTAATCCTGTTTCCAGGTTGAGAAAGGAAAAGAGCATCAGCCTTAGGCAAAACCCACAGAATCGCATCGTAGAGGCCTAAAATGGTCTCCATCCCCTTATAGGGCTGATTGCTCAAACTGATTGCTCTTGCAAAACCAAATAGATCAGCAGCAAAATCTCCAACAGTTCCCACAAAACATTCATCCTTTGCAGCATTTCCTTCCCCAATACCTTCAAATATATTCTTACACAATCTCTTCTCCCTTTCAAACAAAATCATAACACAAATCTTGGAAACTTCAATCCACAACTCAATTTTCATCTTCAACTCTTCCCAAATATACCTCCTTGCATTATTGCCCATCCTCAGCTCCTCAAAACGAAGCCGGCTGAGCTGAGCCTGAAGATTAGACCTTCTCAAACGCTTGTAAACCTCAACACATTCCCCAAGTCTCCCACTTGAATTCATTCTTTCAGCTATAGTCCTCAGATAAGCAATCACATCATCACTTGGTGGATCAGGAACAGGATAATCTCCATATTTGAGTGTCAAAGCTGTGCTATCAGATACTGAAGTACTCCACTCTGTGGTGGAAATTGGGACGGCTGGATGATCGGCTTGTCGGCTCAAAACTGCATCGAACTCGCCCCTGAGCCTTTCCATGGCTATGGATATTATCTCATTGACTCCCCTCCCATTTGCTGATTGCTGGAGTCTGACGACGGCTTGCATATATTGGCTTATTTCCCGTTCCCGGCGGCTGGAGTCGAAGATGAGCTCACGAGACGGCTTCAAGCCCCATTGCTTGATAATCTCAACAGCTGATTGGTGGGATAGTGATGATCCCATTACAGTTTGGAAAGTTGCTACTATAGTTTTCAGCATCAAATCCAAGAAAAAATATGGAATCTAGAGAATGCCCAGATTAGTACAATCCAAGAAAATGAAATCTAGAGAGGCCCAGTTAAATAAAATCTTGCAAAATAAAAAATAAAAAAATTGAGTAGAATTCGTCCACCTTGAAGGCTGGATGAAAATTCAGAGAAGAAAGTAGGCAGAAAAATCATGGAAACATTACAAGAATTCTTTATTTATTTTTTTATTTATATATTTTCTTGTAAGTAGCAACTACTTCAAGCGCTTATAATTATTCGTTTCGTGTAAACGCGTTTGGAAGACAAATTTATTTAAAGACAACACACGAGAACACGCTTCTAGAGTAAAATCTTCATATCATAAATTGACCAAAAAGACTTTGGCTAAGGACAGGGACAAAAACTACATATGGCCCAAATATTTATTATGGACCAATTATTCAGCAACAATGTGAACTCCTATTTCTTTTGATTAGTAATAAAAAATGAATAAATGATATAATCCATAATTATTGTTTAATCAACAACTTCACATCCGACGGTTGTTATCTCTCCAAATATTGTCTCCAACATTGTTCTTATTCTAAAAAGAATGTTTGATTTATGAAATACTAGTGAAGGTGATTTGGGTTGCCCTACCAAATCTTATCTAAATAATTTATTTATATCCTATTAGTTATAAAATCAGGTCGAATGGTGGGATTTAAGATTTAAAACACAATACACAATTAAGAAAAATTAGAGAGTCCCATCTACAGTTTATTAATGCTTAAATTAGATATTTAGGTTGTCCAATAGTTGAATGGCTCGTAGGTTAGTAGCATCAATCTCCCCTATTATATGAAATATTTCTTGTTCAATTTAAAATAAACGTCATTATACACTTTGTGTGCATGTCATTATATTGTAACTAATATAAAAATGAAGTCACATGTCCCCACGACAAACTATTAGTACTTTGTTTGTGGGAATATTCACGTTCTGAAAGGGTACAATAGTCATTTTGAAGCTGACCCATATGGCTACATTAGTGGCTGACCCAGAGTTTTTGTCTTCTTGCATGTAGTGATGAAGTTGGACGTATCTAATCATTGTGCACTACTTATTAATCATTAGAGAGTTATTCAATACACGTTTTGTTTATTTATTTTATTTTATTGATTCACCGAGTTGGGTTTGTGGTTCTCTTACCAAAAAATTCTGCGAGTTGACTCGAATAAAATTATAGAATTTTATTTAAAATATATTTAGTTGAATTTGTTTAAAATATTTTATAAGATCATATATTCTATGAGATATACATATAGTATATATTTTGTTCTAATTAAAATAATATTGTTGAGTTTATTAATTAAATAAGTAGTGCGGAAGTAAGTAATTTATATAATTTATTAAGAATTTAATGAATATGATGGTATTTGTTCATATCTTAAGAATATTTTGTAAAATATTTGAGAGCATATGAAATATTTTGGTGAGGTTATAAAGTCAACAAATATATATCTTTTTGATGCCAAAACTACTCCAAATTATATACACCGGCGAGGGAGGGAGACTTGGGCGATTATAGTTTGAAAGAAATGCCCACTGGGCCAGTAATGGGCGGTATAATTGGCTCGGCTATTGAAATTGAAGGCTCTCACTTTCTACTTGGGCCTTTTGTTAATAAGCTCCTTGATTGGTTGAGTCTAGGGATGTTAATGGAGCGAATTTTAATCCAAATTCGATCCAATAATTTAGGATCTTTAACCGATAAAAGATTCAACGAATATAATTTGATTAAAAAAATATCCATAATTCGAAATAAATGGAGCGAATATGGATTTGACTCGATCCGATCCATTAATAATCTGAATCCGAATATATAGGATTATATGTATATATACAGTATTATACATACAAATATATACGTAGGGTTTTATAGAAATGCTAAAATGAATTTTGGGATGAAATAAGTAATGAGCTCCTATGCAATATATCAAATTAATTGATTTTCATATAAAATATTAGATTTGGAGGTTATCTACATCATAATTGTATCACTTGTTTTTTTATTTTTATAACAACAAATGATGCAAGAAAAATAATGAGCAGAAGCTAAATGTTGTGATATAGAATAATGCAATGCAAATCTCGATTTGATTGAAATGAGTTTCTTTTCTTATAAAATTTTAAGTTTATAATTATTTGATTGAAAAATTAAGTATATATGTATTTATAATGTAAAATAAGTACTATTATCAGTAGCAAAATCTAAAATACAATGATATGATAAATGAATATGATTAAGTTATATTTTATTATTGCTTTTATATGATAAATATATTTGAAAATTTATTCGTTAATATGTTTTGTGTATGTTTTTTTAAGGATGAATGTTTTGGATTTAGATTCCACTAATTTTTTAAAAAAATAACAAATAAATTATTTTTGGGAGTATTTGGATTCGGATCTTTTTTTGGATATCCGATTTTTATATGGATTCGGATATGGTTATAATAGCCAAGATCCTATAGGATCTTGGGTCGGATTTGGATTTAACATATAACTGTTGGATTCGGATTCGGATCCATCATGATCCGATTCGAATTTGACCCATTGACAGCCCTAGTTGAGTCAGTCAGCTACTTTCGCCTTCTTACTAGAAGGAGGGGTGTAGCCGAATAGTGTCAAACTAGGTTCTGGGAGAATTTTCTAGCATGATCGCAATTAGAGGTGTAAGTAACTCGAGAAAGTTTGAATCTAGCAAGTTCATATTTAGTTTGTCTATTAGTTCATGAGGTCGAGTTTGAATGAAGGCTCGATGAGCCTTATCGAGATCAATAAGGTTTGTCATGGGAAAACAAAAGAGTTTGAAAGTTCGTATAGGTTTAAATTAATTCAAACTCATTTAGACTCAAAACAAAATTTATAATTATAAACTTTTCAAGTAATTTTGTTATTTTCTTAAAAATAAAAAGTAAATTATTATTATTGTTGTTGTTGTTGTTTTTTACTTACTATTGTGGACCTTATTATATGAGCCTAAATTGTAACTATACATATATATATATATATATAAGAAAAAAGATCATTTAGACTCATGAGATTTTTTAACCGAATACTATTGAGTTCGGCTCAACTAGTTTGACTAATGAGTTTGGGCTTGACTTGGCTCTAGTTTAAAAAGATTGAGTCGAATACGAGCTTTCATCGAGTTATGTCGGAACCATTTGCAAATCATTTCATCTTATTCACACCCATAATCTCAATAAGTTTAATTTTTTGAGCTCAAGTTTGACTCCGTGAAAACTCTAATTTAGCTCAAATAAACTCAAAATTTTCAAGTAAGTTTTGAATAATTGTAAGCACTGTTAAAAAAAGGGGACCAGGCTAGACCAGTCGAACCGTTAACCGGTAGGCGAACAAGTCCGATTTTCTAAAAAAATCAAAAAATGAAAAAAAAATTACTATATTTTGTAAAAATTGTTCAGACCGGGCGATCGGACCAGTGAACCGTTCACGGTTCAATTGAACCGGACCAGTTTTTATTTAATTTTTAATAAAATTATTATTATTTTTTTAATATTTTTGGTTTAAGTACAAAATTTGAATGTTAAGGTACACTTTACAAACTATCTAAAAGTCAAAAAACCCTTAGTTTAGAGTTTAGAATTAACTTACACACTCTCAACTTTAAACTTTAGGCTTGATATATTTAAATTGTTGTGATGATTTATAATATGAGTTGTGAAATTTGGATTGTAATATTAGACAATATCATTTAAGCTCTTTATGTTTTATATTTTAGTATTTTATTAATTTTTAATTAATATATATATATATATATATATTTCATAATTATAACGTCACGGTTCAATTACGGTCCGACCAACGGTTGCAACAGTGAACCATGAACCAGTAAGTTTTCCGGTTCAATGAATGGTCCAATTTTTCGAACACTAATTGCAAGGTCGAACTGAACATAAAATATTAGTAATATAATGTATATTTAAAATTTATACAGGCTCACAATTTTCAAGTTTAAATACAAACAAATCATAATCGGCTTGGAATAAAGATCAAACTCAATTCAACATGCACTTGACTTGTTTGCACCTCTAATTTAGAAATTTCTTATATTACAAGCTCATAAATTTATTAAATGAAAAGCACAAATGAACTATACTTTTTAAAATTTGAATATTTTTCTAATTCGTATAATCAAATTTTTAAAAAAAAATCCTGTTATTAACAATCTATAAAATTCAAATTTTATTTGATTAAAAATACTTTAAGAGCTATTTTCCCTTTTTCTAATTTCCAAATAGACGATTGATGTGAGTATTCCACGACATCATCAAACAATAATGGAATAGGTTAATAATGTGGAATTAGCACGTCCATGATAGTTGCAAATCTTCTTCCATCTTTTCTATCTTTTCCATGTTTGTTCCCATCTAAAATGTCCATATCACCAGGAGGGAAAAAAGTCCTCGTAGCCACTCTATTCGTGTTTTCAAGATGTTTTCTTTGTCTTAATGGGTCCCTACAATTTTATTTATTTATTTATTTATTTACTTATTTATTATTTATTTATTGTTAATTGGACTTCATGAAAATTAACGACAAATATTTGTATTTTTCATGTATTTTTTATCATTTTAATGCGAAATTGAAATACATCATATGATATTGATATTGCACACAAGGTATAAAATAAATTTACTTATCAAATTTTCATTGAAATATATGATGTAGATTAAAGTAGAAAAGGACTAAAGTACCCTTAAAAATAGTCAAAATTATTAAACACTCCATTGGATCCACATCTTTTTATATGGGTCGGAGCCTAACCTAACTTGACACTCTTTGACTAGGAATCTCCACCCTCATATGACGACATATCAATAGAAAATTATAAATACCCACATTATTAGTCATTGTTGGCCAAGTAGGCTACGTTCATTCAATCTACGCATGACATACTAAGGAGAGTTCACATTTACTTTATGACATATCTATTTACTTATCATACCAATCGACCTCAACTGAACTATACTTTGAGCATTCCACTCTTAAAAAGTTGATCATTCAAGTATAACATCTCCTCATCTATTATAGATCCGTCAAGTAGTTGGCTCATAAATTTACTGATGTCATATTCTCAATTCTCCTACATCAATATGATTCTTACAATAAGCAAGTTCACCACTGACTCTAACAATATTCGCATGTCTACTAAATGTTTTCACATTTTATAGCATTTATCCCTCAAAATCGAGATTTTTGATACATATAAATATTTATGCTGAACAATCGATATAAATATAAATAAAAGAGAAAAATCATTATCTATTTTCACGCAATAATCATCCAACGCTTAATTCGATACCAGGCCATCATATTTAAAATACTGAAATATATTAATTCACTAATCTTGATAAACCCAAAATTTGGCACCAATATTATGAACAAGTTTGGAAGCCTAGTAAATATTACTCGTCTGGAATATGATTATCTGTTAAAAATTTTATTACAAGGCACAAAAGACAGGCAACTAACAACTACTAAACAAACTGGTGAAACTGCATACACGTTTTATTACAACTGAAATATTTCTAAGAAATTCTGACTTTTGAGATGTAAGGAATCTTGCTCCAATCCTTTCCAGTTTGTCTATTGTACCTTTGCTGCAGAAGTGGACAATTGTCGACACGCAGTTTCCCTAACGGTGCCGTTCGGAGGAGAGGAGATGGCAATGCCTTCAGCTTGCTGCAATGTGAAATTTCCAGACGAGGCATAATATTGAAGTTTTCATCAGGGATTGTGCTGATCAAGTCCCATTCTTCCAAACTTTCCATTTTTGAGATCTTGAGTTTCTTCAGCTTTGGGAATGCTGATGCTGAAGCTGATGGTAATCCAACTTCTCCATTCATCATCTTGGTATCGTTTGCATCTAATCCCAAGAACTCGAGCCCGAGAGACTTTATGGTATTCAAGCCCTCCAAGTGAAGTGTTACAAGGAATGGCAATCTTCCCAAAGGTGGCAAACTTGTGCAGTTTTGGCAGTCTTGGAGGAAAAGTCTTTGCAGTTTGGTCAATTTCAAGATCCAGTTAGGTAACTTAGTGCCTCCAAATGAACTGATTTTCAAAGACAGCACATTTTCATGCAGCTCAAGAGCTTCAATTATCTCATCCTGATTGCCATTTTGAGTTGCAGGGCTGAAGTCCAGTTCCACATCAGAAAGACGTTCCTTTTTCTGAAGCTCAGCTCTTCTGGCCTCATCTGCACCAGCTGCATGTCTGAGCCCTTCGATTTTCAGACATCCTCTAAGGTTGTTAAGTTTTCTTAAATCTTCCACTCCACATGTTGTATCTCCTCTAACGATGATGCATTTTCTCAGAGTCTGAAGTGATCCCAAGTTGCAAATCCCTTTTGGCAATGTCTTGAGGCTATCAGTCCCTTCCATCTCAAGATGCCTTAGGTTCACTAACTTCCCTATTTCTCGAGGGAGTTTCATCAGATGGTCACAGGCAGAAAGTTTCGAAGTTTGAAGATTGTACAAATCACACAGGCCAGCAGGTAACTCCCGAAATGGATTGTGGGATAAGTTAAGATACTTCAACTTCGTCAGATATGTGATTTCTTTTGGAAGTTCACCTATCCTGTTCCGGCTCAAATCCAGTGTTTTTAGGGATGTTAAACGGCGAAACAAATCAGGCTCAATTCTGTCGAGGTAGCTGACTATAGGTGGACAATCGTAGAAAGATTGAACCCAAAACGTGAAGAGCTTTTCCACATTCATAACGTTAGGAAAAGGGGTGTCTTCTGCACGTATCAACGTCAGGTGACGGGGCTTTCTGTTGGGCTGTTCCATTTTTCGTCCCAAATCACTGTTAACCTCAATCACCATGCATTCATTCTTGTTGAGATAATTAGCCAAGTCATGGACCATATCATGCATCTTGAGACTTAGAATCCTTTTTCCATCCTTATCTTCCTTCAAGTCTTGGAAAAATGACCTCATAGCCAAGTTTTGGACATACTCTTGCCCTACTACCTCCATCTCCACATTCTCAGTTGAGATAAGATACCCTTGTGCCATCCAAATCTTGATCAAGTCATTTGTCACTATCTCATGATCCTTTGGAAAGAAAGCACAATACGAAAAGCACCGTTTCATGGCCCAGGGCAGGTCATAGTAGCTCAAAAAGATTTGGGGGAAAGTGATGAAAGAACATACCTTTGTAGTAGGAGAAGAGTTGCTTTCAGTGCCTTCAAGCTTTGCCTTCTGCATTGCTGTTATCCATTCAGACAAGACATCCTCAGTGTCATAGGACAAGTCCTTGAGCTTGTCGAGCCAAACTTTGACTGATTCTTCATTCACCTGTCTCTTTTCAGCATCAACAAGCACAGCTTTGATGGACTCGAATTCACTTTTGAGTTTCTTGACTTCTTTTTCGACCCCAGATACTAATCTCACCTCCCGACGAATCTGTTCGTCCAGGATCGTGGCCACCTGGGTTAGGATTACAGTTATAATTGGATCAGACATGGTTGAATATGGTAATAGAAACTGAAATTGGACAAGATTATAGAAAGTGTAATAGAATGCTTGGTAGTATCAAAGAATATGGTAATAACACCATATATTGTGCTTGGGACTAGACAATATTAGCACTAAATTTGCCAGGAAAAAGTTTGGAAAATGGGTAGCAATTCCTTTGGGTCCTGAAGGAAATTGGCAGAAGACAAAAGGAGACGACTTCTTTGTTTTTTTTATCAATAGGGACATAGACTTTCATTAACGCGTTAGACAGAAACTAAAACGTCTTCACACACTTAAAAATATTGGGAAAAGAAGACTCAGCCAAAGTTAAAGAAATATCATAGAAATATAATATCCTTTTTCTTGGTTGTCACAGAAAACAACATCTCAATGACTTCAACTCTGGTCTTTAAATATTCTTATTTAGTTTAGTGCATATTCGCCGCACATATACAGACAAGAAAAAGGGAAAATTTCTGGAAAAAAAAAAAAAAAGGAAGAAGAAAAGAAAAATAAAGATAAAAAACTAAATACAATCTATTGAGATCATGCTAAGACATTCTTGGATGCCTAAAATTGTACATTGTATCTCTTGAATTCCTAGAAATGCCTGTTTTCATACATTTCCTTCTTGTCATCTGCTAAAAACAGAATCTTGTGGTATTTAATGATTTACGACCTCTTTATACAGTAACTTCTGTATGTGCAAACATTTTCTCCAAGACTAAAGCCTGAAGATCCTCAGCTGAATACTTGATGTTGTCCAGAATTAGCTTCATTTCAGGATTACTCTCAAACTGTTCAAGAAAGTTCTTATAGGCTGGAACCAAATGTCCACACATGGAAACACAAACATCATCCCTGAGTTGCGAATCCGGTATTGTCCAAGAGGACTGGAGAGACTGAACTTTTTTTAACTCCTCATTAAAGGCCTTGAGCCTGTTTCTGACTGCAGTTTTTGAGGGCCGGGATTTGCAACACCAAGTAATATACAGTCCCTCGTCCTCAAAACAAGTCAAGAACTTGTTGCAAGCTGATGTCTGATAAGCACGCATTGCATCCTCAAATTTCTTATCTAACTTCCTCAGATAAGACTCACCGATCATCTCTTTCAACTCATTCGATCCTTTGATCTCTTTCACAATGTAGTGAACGTTGTTCATCACGAACAACTGGCCCAACGAGGAATCTGGGCAGCGCTTGGACTTGTCCTCAAGATTTTTCTGTAAAACCACAATGATCAAGATCAAATGGAGCTGAAGAAAACTCCGGTTATGGGAATCCCCCAAATCATCTTGACGAACCACCAAATCACCAAAATTCAATGATGGGGTCGACTTGATCAACTTTGTGAGGAGCTCCTTTTTCTTCACAATGAGGTTGATCTGCTCCATCACTTCTTTCATCAAATGATGAATGATCCCACCATTATCAGAAACATTGGAAATTTCATGGAGAACATCGTTCTCAATATCATGCAGCATTCTCCCTGCGTCATTCTCAATCCCGGACAGTGTTTCCGCACAAATATTTCTATTCCTCTTTCCAGGTTGAGAAAGGAAAAGAGCATCAGCCTTAGGCAAAACCCACAGAATCGCACCGTAGAGGCCTAAAATGGTCTCCATCCCCTTATAGGGCTGATTGCTCAAACTGATTGCTCTTGCAAAACCAAATAGATCAGCAGCAAAATCTCCAACAGTTCCCACAAAACATTCATCCTTTGCAGCATTTCCTTCCCCAATACCTTCAAATATATTCTCACACAATCTCTTCTCGCTTTCAAACAAGATCTTAACACAAATCTTGGAAACTTCAATCCACAACTCCATTTTCATCTTCAACTCTTCCCAAATGTACCTCCTTGCATTATTGCCCATCCTCAGCTCCTCAAAACGAAGTCGGCTGAGCTGAGCCTGAAGATTAGACCTTCTCAAACGCTTGTAAACCTCAACACATTCCCCAAGTCTCCCACTTGAATTCATTCTTTCAGCTATACTCCTCAGATAAGCAATCACATCATCACTTGGTGGATCAGGAATAGGATAATCTCCATATTTGAGTGTCAAAGCTGTGCTATCAGATACTGAAGTACTCCACTCCGTGGTGGAAATCGGGACGGCTGGATGATCGGCTTGTCGGCTCAAAACTGCAACGAACTCGCCCCTGAGCCTATCCATGGCTATGGATATGATCTCATTGACTCCCTTCCCATTTGCTGATTGCTGGAGTCTGACGACGGCTTGCATATACTGGCTTATTTCCCGTTCCCGGCGGCTGGAGTCGAAGATCAACTCATGAGGCGGCTTCAAGCCCCATTGCTTGATAATCTCAACAGCTGATTGCTGGGATAGTGATGATCCCATTACAGTTTGGAAAGTTGCTACTATAGTTTTCAGCATTAAATCCAAGAAAAAATATGGAATCTAGAGAGAGCCCAGATTAGTACAATCCAAGAAAATGAAATCTAGAGAGGCCCAGATAAATAAAATCTTGAAAAATTTAAAAAAAAAAAAAAAAATCTTGAAAAGAATTCGTCCACCTTGAAGGCTGGATGAAAATTCAGACAAGAAAGTACGCAGAAAAATCATCGAAACATTACAAGAATTCTTTATTTATTTATATATTTTCTTGCAAGTAACAACTATTTGAAGCCCTTATAATTCATTTGTTGTAAACGCGTTTGGAAGACAAATTTATTTCTTAACACAACACGAGTTAAACACGCCTCTAGAGTAAAATCTTCACATCATATTGACCAAAAAGACTTTGGTTAAGGACAGGGACAAAAACTATATATGGCCCAAATATTTATTATGGACCAATTATTCAACAATAATGTGAACTCCAATTTCTTTTGATTAGTAATAAAGAGGGAATAAATGATATAATCCATAATTATTGTTTAATCAACGAACTTTACATCCGACGGTTGTTATCTTTCCAAATATCGACTCAAACGTTGTTCTCATTCTTAGAAGAATGTTTGATTTATGCAATACTAGTGTAGGTGATTTAGGTTGTCCTACCAAGTCTACTTTAAATAATCTATTTATATCCTCTTTGTTATAAAATCAGGTCAAATAGTGGGATTTAAGATTTAAAATATCATACACAATTTAAGAATAATTAACGGGGCTCATTTATAATTGTTTAATGTTTAAATTAGATATTAATATATAAATGGAGCTAATATAACGTCGTAAAAATAAATATGCATATACCTAATCTATCTGAAGTTTGAGGCTTTGTTCACTTGCATTTTGGGAAAATATTTCTTAACTCCCAAAACAATCCTAAAAAATATTCACATTCTTCAATTATTTTCCAAAATATAAAAAATTTATACCCAAAAAATCTTTAGAATTCAATTTCAAAAAAATCATATACACTACCCTATCCTACCTAACATTCAAGTATATATATATACACACCATCAAATATATATATATATATACACATTACATAAAAAAAAAAAAAAATTCTCCTACAAACCTAACAAAAAAGTAACTGATTTGACATTTACAGTAAAATTTATCCCTCCAACAAAACATTAACAAACAAACAATTCATTCTCAATCTATTTTCCTTATTCTCCCAAAATATAAACAAACAACTAACATTTTTTTTACATTTTCTCCCAAAAACTCATTCTCCCAAATTTTTTTCTAGAAAATACCCAAAACACAAGTGAACAAGCCCTGAGTGTTTATAAGGATAATGTGAACCTATCACGTCATTAACTTGTGGATGGACGAGATAAAATCACACGTCCTCGATAAACGGTGAGGATTGAAGGTCGACTAGGCATATACACTCTGATTTGAATGGTGATGAAAAAGTGTATGAATTTTGAAGTATTTTGATTTTGGGAATATTCACATTTTGGAAGGGTACAATAGTCATTTTGGAGCTGACCCATATGGCCATATTAGTCGTTGACCCAAAGTTTCTTGTCTTCTTACATGTGGTGATGAGGTTGGACGTATTTAATCATTACGCACTACGTATTAATCATTGGAGAGTTTTTTTTTTTTTTTTTTTTTGTAACCATTAGAGAGTTATTCAATACACGTTTTGTTTATTTATTTTTATTTCTGACCGAGTTGGGCTCTGTGGGTCTCTTACCCAAAAGTTATGTGAGTTGACTCGAATAAAATTATAGAATTTTATTTAAAATATATTTAATTGAATTTGTTTAAAATATTTTATAAGATCATCATTTTATGAAATGTTATAATTTATTTTTTTGCTCTATTTAAAACAATATTGTCGAGTTTATTGATTAAATAAGTAGTGAGGAAATAAGTAATTTATTAAGATTTTATGAATGTGATGGTATTTATTCATATTTTAAGAATATCATGTAAAATATTTGATAGCTTATGAAATATTTTGGTAAGGTTGTAAAATCAACGAATATCCAAATTTTAGTGAGAATTGGGCGGTACAATTGGTTTGGCTAGTGAAGGCTTTCACTTTCTACTTGGGCCTTTTGTTAATAAGCCCCTTGACTCGTTTGAGCCAGTCAGCGGCTCTCTATTTGGGCCTTCTTACTAGAAGTAGGGGTGTAGTAGTGTCAAACTAAGTTTTGGGGCAATTTTCGAGCTCGATTACAATTAGGGGTATAAACAAATCGAACAAGTTCAAATCTAGCAGGTTCATATTCGGCTCGTCTATTAGTTCATAAAATTGAGTTCGAACTCAAACTTAGTCGAGCCTAAATAGCCAAAATTAAGCTCGCTTTGTTGGAACAAATGAAGGTTCGGTGAGCCTTATTGAGATCAATAAAACTTGTCATGGGGAAACAAAGAGTTTGATTAGGGATGGCAATGGGGCGGGTCTGGGGCGGGTTTTGCAGGACTCGGAACCCCCCCCCCCCCGCCTTGCCTTTGGACCCAGACCCAACAGGTTGGACCCGCCTAACCCTTTTTTTTTTTTTTTTTTTTGTATTTTTGTGTATATATTTTTTACCTTATTTTCTTTATAATCACTTGAATATATAGATTTTGCTCTAGTGAGTATCGGATTTGAAAGAATAAAATTGAAACAAGTTAAAAAAAAAAAAAAAAAAAAAAAATGAAGCCATAATTTTCTAATATAGTATTATAACCTAATAAATACTTATATTTATATATAATATATATGTTATATGTAATATAATATATAATATAAATATATATGTGTAATATATATGTTATATATAATATAAATATATATTATATATTATATATATAATATAACATAAGATGGGACCAGCGCAGGTCTACCAAAACCCGTAACCCGCCCCGGACCCGGGCGGGTCTTGATAATCAAGACCCACTACCCGCCCCATCCCCATTTTTTTCACCCCAAACCCGCCCCATCCGGGGTGGGTCCCCGATTTACCCGGACCCATTGCCATCCCTAAGTTTGATAGCTCGTATGAGTTTGGATTAGTTGAAACTCATTTAGACTCATAACAAAATTTATAAATATAAACTTTTCAAATAATTTTGTTATTTTTTTAAAAAATAAAAAATAAATTATTATTACTATCATTATTATTATTTACTTACTTTTATAGACCTTATTATATGGACCTAAACTGCAACTACATATATAATAAAAAAGATCATTTAGACTCATAAGATTTTCGAGCTAAATACTATTGAGTTTGGCTCAACAAGTTTGACTAATGAGTTTGGGCTCGATTCGGCTCTAGCTCGAAAAGATTGACTCCAATACTAGCTTTTATCGAGTCGATATCGAACCGTTCTCAAATCATTTCATCTCATCTCATTTACACACATAATTTCAATGAGTTTAATTTTTTGACCTCGAGTTTGACTCTATGAAAACTCTAATTTAGCTCAAATAGACTCAAAATTTTGAATTTTGAACAATTGTAAGGTCGAAGTGAATATAAAATATATAGTAATATAATGTATATTTAAAATTTATACAGGCTCGCAAGTTTTAAGTTTGAATACAAACGAACCAATATCGACTTGAAATAAAGATCAAACTCAATTCAACTTGCGCTCGACTCATTTGCACCTGTAACAAGAAGTTTCTTATATTACAAGCTCATAAATTTATTAAATAAAAAGCACAAAGACCATGACCTATACTTTTTAAAATTTGAATAATTTCCCAATTCGTGTAATCAAAATTTAAAAAGAAAAATTATATCATTAACAATCTATAAACTTTAAATTTTATTTGATTAAAAATACTTTAAGAGCTATTTTCCCTTTTTCCAATTTCCAAATAGACTACTGATGTGGGTATTCCACGACATTGTCAATC
The DNA here is from genome assembly GCA_018894105.1 of Jacaranda mimosifolia. Classification (NCBI taxonomy): domain Eukaryota; kingdom Viridiplantae; phylum Streptophyta; class Magnoliopsida; order Lamiales; family Bignoniaceae; genus Jacaranda; species Jacaranda mimosifolia. Next base: position 39,232,459 of record CM032124.1, read on the forward strand.
AATAATGGAATAGGTTAATAATGTGGAATTAGCACGTCCATGATATTTGCACATCTTCTTCCATCTTTTCTATCTTTTCCATGTTTGTTCCCACCGAAAATGTCCATATCAGTAGGAGGGAAAAAGTCCTCGTATCCACTCTATTCGTGTTTTTAAAATATTTTCTTTGTCTTAATGGGTCCCCACAATTTTATTTATTTACTTATTTATTATTAGTTTATTGTTAATTGGATTTCATGGAAATTAACGACAAATATGTGTACCATTTTAATGTGAACTTGGAATACAAGTGAGGAGTAAAATAAATAAACTTATCAAGTTTTCGTTGAATTATATGATGTAGATAAAGGGATTAAAATACCCTTAAAAATAATCAAAATTATTAAACACTCTAGTGGATCTATGTATTTTTTATATGGGTCGGAACTTAATCTGATTCAATACTCTTTAACCTGAAATTTAACTCTCAATTGAGGACACTTCAACAGAAAGCTATAAATACCCACTTTATTAGTCATTTTTGGCTAAGTAGGCGCACATTCATTTGATTTCAGCGTAACCTACTAAGGAGAGAGGAGAGTCCACATTTATCTTTTAATCCACTTATCTACTTATCATATTAATCAACCTTAGCTGAACTATGCTTTGAATCTTCGATGATCCCACTCTTAAAATGTTGACCATTTAAATTTAACTTATCCTTATATGTTGTACACCCGTCGACTATTTGGCTCATAAATTTACTAACATCATATTTTCCTACATCAATATGATTCTTACAGCAAGTAAGTTCACCACCATCTTTAATAGTATTAGCACATCTATTAAATTCACTAATCTTGATAAACCCAAATATTTGGCACCAAAATTATGAGTTATTGGTGGGACTTTCCTAAAGTAAATCTAATATTTTAGTAAACTAAATTAATAAGTATGTAATTCCTTTAATGCACACCAATAATAGCAGTGCCAATTTGTCAAAAAACAATTGAAAATTACTGTCACCAAACAGTGCCGCCCTCCTCACATGTCTTCGCCTAAAATAGGACCTTTGGGCTCTATTTTTCAAGAAAAGTTGCCCACATGATTTAATGGGTCCCCATTATTTATAATTTTTGTCAATAAATCAATATGGGCCCCATCTTGCTGCCACATTTCACACATTTTGCCTTAGTCTAGCACTAGTATTTCTCAATGGTCAATTACTCAATTTCAATGAGAAGAAGTGGGCACCTAAGTTTGGCTGTTCAATTGAATAATATTTATATATATATATATATAAAAGATAGAAAAAAATTAGCCAAAAGTCGAGCAATTACTATAAATATTAGTTAAATCAAAACACAAGCTGATATTAGTAATTAAAATCAATATATTGATCGAATTAATTTTTTTTCATCGTAGAAAATTATTATCACAAACAAGTTAAACTTAATTATTTTATCCCGGACAAAATTATAGCAAACTAATTATCTTGATACTATTGAATCGAACCATTGGTACTACAAACTTATTGTCGCACAACAAATTAAAAAATTTAAATTTTTAAACTTTATTTAGGGACTATTGAAAAATTTTAATGTTAGAAAATTCAAAATTGAAAATCTTTCATGGTTAAGTAATTTATTAAACTCAACTCGACAAATTTTAGAACAATTTGATCTAAATTTATGTTTGATTTAAATATACTTAATTTATCGTGGTCTCTAATGAAAAGAATTTATATAAATTTTAAGAAAAAATCATCTTAGGGGCCACACATCCTTACAGTACATATAAATCACATAATAAAGTTCGTGGACCACAGTATGGCCAAGGTCCCTAATTCATTAACTACGGCATTGATTGATTATCCCCCCTCATGGGGTAGAAAATAGTACAATATATTTTTAATAAAACAAAAATTGTGGATTTTTTTTATCCATAAATAAAACCTAGGGATTTCAATTCCTTCTCTTTTTAAGATTTTTTTTTTTTTTTGAAGTTGTATGTCATCAAACAATTAAAAACCAAGATTCGTGATAGGGATAATAAATCAAGTATTCAAATTTTAGATTTTTGTTCTTTTTTCCAATAATTTTTAATAATTTATTTATTTTTATGAAAAAATAAAAAATAAACAACTTTGGAATGTAATAGGAGGAATCCTTTCATATGTAACATCAATGGAGTGGAAACAATGTAGTGGTTGAACATATGGTCCAGTATTTTAATACTTTTCAACACTTATTAAAGCACTTCGCTAGTTTGGGTCAATGGTATATAAGATAAACATGAAAGGAAATAATAAAAATTAATATATTTTGTCATTTAATTATATAATCTAGTAAATTATGAATTATTAGATAAAAATATGATTATATCATAATATAAGACACCATAAAATAGTCATGATGATTACTTGATCTGTCATCAATATGAAGAGCTAATCGCTTCGAGACATTTGTTCTACCTGCATGCATTTAATAGGAAATTTTGTTCTACAAAGACTCTGTCGCCGACATGGAGGGGTAGCCATTTTGATGTATTGTCCTACCTATATACATTAAATGGAGAATTTTATATGGCGTCTCGAAGTGTAAACGAGTGGAGATAGCTTATACACAACCTCAAACTCTCGACTCCAATTCTAATGTAATGATGACCACATTCGTTGTCAATATGAAGGCCAAATATTTGGAGGCATTGTCCCATTAGTATGCTTCTGAAAATACATCTCAAAGGATGAGAGAAAAAATATATTATAAACTATCTTTAAATTCTCGACTTTTCCTAACCGAGATAGCTAGATGTTATCAAGTTGTATACATGGCTCTCTTTGTATTTATTTATCTATACTATTATAAAAGGGAAGGTAATTTTGTCTCACAAATGGAAGTTACTCATGAATATTTACAAAATTTGCCATTTAATTTTTTCTAAAATAGGCTTGAAAAAATACAATATTGAGGATTAAATTGGAAATTCATGTTTCAGATGTAGTTATGTTATCAATTTTTAAATTACCAAATTTACCCTTCTACTTACAAGAAACATGATACGTTTTGTTGTACAAAATAACATATATTATTTAAAACATATTTTATGTGCGTGAGAACCACATACAACTACTGATATTTAACAATAAAAGATTAAAGAAAAGGCAAATATCAAGACTTATGGACATTTACTTTAATCATGGTCATTGTTTTCACTAATGGCAGACAATAATCATTTTTATAACTAATTATAAGCCCCCCACTAAATAAGCCAAGTGGTTATGCCTAACTTAACCCTCTCTATCAAGCCAAATTCCACCTAATTAACCCTCAAGTTAAACATGCTTAACTTTGTTCCATCATCATTCACCTTATAATATGGCAACTTGCATGATTCCAAAAATTAGAGTTGTTGCACTAAAGACAAGCCTAAAATATGTAAATGTGTTCAGACAGGAATTGACCAATAGATGTTTATTTGTTTTCCTTAAGGGCTTGATAATTGCATTTTGGCCCTTGGTTTCTTTCATGTTTTCCTAGTTGCCCTTTCTTTGTTTGAAAATTATGTTTCTAACCGTACTTTTTTCAAGAATATTGGTGAATATCCCCCTTTTTTCATAGCATTAGTCTTATTCTATAAGACAAATGGAATCATCTATCTTAGTAGAGGCCATATTATTGCCTTTGGACTATGGGGCCACAAGGAAAGGTTGGTACAAAAAGCTTAACATTTTTTTGACTATAACAAAAGTTGCTTTCTTTAATATAATAATATAAACATACAGAGTCGTATATTATATTTTTACGGAATAAAAATAAAAAATAAAGTAAAATTTGAAGATTATGGTCAAAAGAATGATGTGAGAGAGTAATCTTTTTAACTGTTGAGACGAAATATATCTATAAAATTTCGAAAGAAAATCCAAAGATTAGTGAGTTGTGGTTTACTTAATTTCATACTTTTTTCAATACCTCTAACAATATGAAAAAAATTATGAAGGAAAAAAAAAAGAGAGAAAACTTTCATTTTTCTCTTATCCTTTGACTACACAATTAATGTCTTTATGCTACATCCATCAACTATAATACAAATCTTACGTTTATTCATTTTATATAACTTAGATTCTTAAAAAAAAAAAAAAAAAAAATGCTTTCCTATAAGAAATAAGTAAATAAAAAGTTATCTAAGTCGAAGTCACTATCACTTGGGTCAACCATCTTAAAATCACCTTGCTCAACTTATATTTATTTTGAGTCAAATAAAGTAAGATAAGAACTTAACTTAAGCATTAAAAATTCAATGGATAAGTTTATAAATTGAGCTTAATTCTGACAATTGTCAATCTATAATAATGTCGGCCTACTTAAACTATAGAATATCCTTCTAAATTATAATTAATACCTTAGGTTTAAGCCTAAAGTTATCAACTGGTACAACTATAAGCTCAATCTCGACATTTCTAATTTGAGTAAATATTTTTTAGGCATTTCAAAGTAGAGAGGTTAATATGCAAATACCTAAAACTTCAATGCCACAAATAGTAATTATGCCATATTTGAAAGCACCATAATTAGCTTTTGTAATTAAATACTCCATCTTCTACGTAAAAAGCTCAGAGGTTCATTCACCGTCCAAAGAATTCGACCAAACCTCGCACAAAAAGCCAAGAGCCGTTAGACATTAAGTACATACACTTTCCGCCATTACTCATCTCTCATCAAAATCCCACATTTCTCAATCCATCAAGCAAAAATGGCAGCAGAATTCTCCAAGGCAGTTGAGCTCGGGCTGAAGCTCTCGAAACGAATCTACTACGGCAAAGACGCAGCAAAAGTGGTGTCGGCGCCGCCGCGTCCGGAGGAGATGACAAAAGAGTCTGAGAATTACCTCCCGACGGCGCCGATGGTGTACGCTGAGATAAATGAGCCGGAGGTGGTGGATAATCCGGACGTTCCGAGCTACCAGCCGTACGTCTACGGCAGGTGCGAGCCGCCGGTGTTGATTCCGCTGCATATGCATGGAGTGTCGATGGAGGTTGATTGTTATTTGGACACGGCTTTTGTAACCGTCAGCGGCGCCTGGAGGGTACACTGTGTTGCCGCGAGCAGGAATTGTTGCTGCCGCATTGCTGTGCCGATGGGAGAACAGGTGAGCAGTGATTTTTTTTCCATTTTTTTTTTTCTCAATTTTACCTACCGGTCTGGTTTTTCTGACAACTCAGATTTTGTGATGATACGTGGGAATCTAATACTGTTTTATGTTCAGAAAAAAGAAAAATTAATACTTAAAACTGCTTAAAAAGCGTGGAGATATATCATATATACGAATTTAGTTGGATATTGGATAATTTAACTGATATTTATTAGTGAAGGATTATGTCGGTATAATTATTGGATAATATTTCAACAAATAACTAAGATTTACATATAACATATATATATATATATATATAAACTATATAAAGTTAAGAAAATTTACAAAAAATAGGTTTCAGATAGAAATTAAAATCTTAATGGGTCAGACTTGAAATATAGTTTGCTTAATTTATGCTGGGTAGAAAATAGTAATGGAAAAATACAGTTGATCCAAATCTGACCCGAATTTAAATCCGCTCTGAAAATAGTTTGCTTAATTTTTGCTGGGTTAAAAAAAAATAAAAATTAGGCTGTCAATAGGTCGGATTTCAATATATATATCCAATCCCAATTCGATAACACTGATTTGATTCGAATCCTACCCGCTGATGGCCATAGAATACACCATGAATCAGCTTTTGAATTCTGATTGTTCGACAATGAGCTAGTTATGCATGTTGCGTTGCATCAGATGTCAAGCAAATGCTTGTTAGAACAATGGAGGAATCTTTTTGAAGTGTGCTTTGCATTATCTTACTTAAAGATGAACGAAAGTTTTACTATAATTTTGATGTTTTCACTTTTTCATTGAGCATTATTTGGCTAACAGGGTTCAGTTCTTGCTGTAGAAGTTGAAAGTCCATCCAAGTCATACTCTACACAATTGATTTCAGTGGAAGCTACTGAAGATGCAGCAAAAGTAGCCAGTAGTAAAGATGGATTCCTGATAAAAGGCCAGATATACACACTAAAAGTTCCTCAGGTGACTGTTAATTCATATTAACTTTTTTAGCAAGTTTTTTTCCTGGAACGTTTCTTCCTTCATGTAAGGCAGGCTGATGATATTGTATTTGTGTTAATTTTCCAGGTTGACGGGGGAACCGTGCTATCAGTTAAAGTCAGTTGGTCCCAGAAGTTGTTGTATCAAGATGGGCAATTTTGCCTCAACGTGCCCTTCACTTTTCCTTCATACGTCATTCCTATGGTGAAGAACTTGGTTAAAAAGGAAAAGATTTTAGTGAATGTGAATTCTGGTGCTGGAACGGCAGTCTTGTTCCAAAGCACTAGTCATCCTCTGAAGGTATTTCATGCTTAGTTATCTATAGTTACAGCAAAAATCTTAAAACAATCTGTTTAAATTTTCTTGCTGTGATAGAGAATAGGACAGGAAGCCACGAAAATAGGACTTTCTTACCAGAGTGAAGTTTCAATGTGGTCCATGAATGACTTCAGTTTCTCCTACAATGTAAGAACACATTTCCAAGAGCACATTTTTCCTTGTTTGGTAGTAACTGACTCGTGGTTTCTTATACATGCTTTCTGATGGACTCTTCAGGTTTCTTCAAGTGAAATTGTTGGCGGTGTGCTATTGCAGTCACCATCTCTGCACGATTATGATCAGAGGGAGATGTTCTGCTTTTATCTGTACCCAGGGAGTAGAATAAGCAATAAGGTCAGCCAGCAGTCGTCTCCTTTGGCCGTTAATCTCTCCCCCTTATATCTGATATATTTGGCTATTTTTACAGGTTTTCAGAAAAGAAGTGGTGTTTCTAGTTGACATAAGTGCAAGCATGCAAGGAAGTCCACTTGAGAATGTTAAGACAGCACTCTTAGCTGCTCTCTTAAAGCTTAATCCACTGGATAGTTTCAACGTTATAGCTTTCAATGGAAGTTCTTTATTATATTCTTCATCTTTGGTACCCGCAACTAAGGAGGTGATTTCAAAAACTTCTGAATGGGTTGGGATGAATTTTATAGCTGAGGGTGGCTCAAACATCTCAGCTCCATTGAACCAGGTATTGTTAAATTAACAAATCAAAATGATGAATTATGATTTTATTTTTACTATTTATTACATCCACTGTTTTCTATGATTTACTTATGTTAGGCAATCAACATGTTCTCGAAAACTGGTGATTTACTTCCCATAATTTTTCTGATTACCGATGGAGCTGTTGAAGACGAAAAAGAAATTTGTGATTCAATGAGAGGTCACCTCATGAAGGGAGGCTTGAGCACTCCACGAATTTGCACCTTTGGCATAGGTGAGGTGTTCGTTATCCTTTTTTCATTTCCTTCTCTTTATTTTTTGTTCAGTGCATTGATGTTATGGTTCTTGATTTTTTTCTATCTTATGTTATCAGGTTCATATTGCAATCATTACTTCTTACAAATGCTTGCACAAATAGGAAGGGGTTACTATGATGCTGCTTTTGATATAGGTTGGTCAGGGTGTTCCTTTACTGTGTACAAACGATTTATTTTGTCTTCTCCATGCGATGGCGACCAGATTCAATGCTAAATACCTCAACTGTATTGAGTTATTGTTCCGCCTACATATTGGTGGAGGATTTTGTCTTGAGAAAGAATGCCTCATATATAAGCCTCATTCCTCTTGATTCCTATATGTGGAACAAGCTCAAATATTATCATAGTCCCCAGTTGACAGGAATAGTTAGAGGCATAAACTAATCGTTCCCACAATTGATGTCAAAGATGATTACTAAACTTCCCACCATCAACATGTTTAGATGGTACAATACCTTGATACTGCTGGGTATCCATATGTTTGACTAGGGATCTGTCATAATCACCATGAATAGTAACATATCTATTTTGGTTGAAGTACATTATGCTAACTCGTGATGTTTGTGAGTCTTCTCCCAGGTTCGGTCAACTTGCAGCTGGAAAGATTAATTAACAATGCATCATCAGTCTTGCTTGCAGATATAACAATTGATGCATTGAAACAACTCGATTCCCTTGAGGTATGATGAATTTCAACATAGTTTACACCTATCTCTATTGTCATGAGAACAAAAGAAACATAATTATATCTTGTTTTCTTGATTACATGCAGATTTATCCACATCATATTCCAGACCTCTTGTCTGGATGTCCATTGTTTATATCTGGAAGATATCATGGAAACTTTCCCGATAGTGTCAAAGTTGGTGGTACCTTGGCAGATCTAAGCAATTTTGAGATAAATGTAAAAGTGCAAAATGCAAAAGATATCCCTGTTGACAGAGTAAGTCTTCAACTTGCTGTTAACATTTAGTTCCATCTGGGCAAAATTCCTGGAAGTTGACAAGTGCCCTGAATTTCTAGAGGCCTTCTCTTCTCATTACTGGATGATAATGGCTGAAACTTAAAACAGGAAAAAATATGCATCAGAATCACATTCACAAACCAGTAACCTTATTTTGAATGGCTGCAGGTATTTGCAAGGAGACAAATTAATGCACTCACAGCCGAGGCATGGTTCTCCGGGAGCAAACAGCTAGAGGAAAAGGTTTGTCTTCAGTCTCAGTATAAAGGAAATTAATCACCTGATGAAGTAACAATTGTGTAAATATGATTGATGACCGGAATTATTCTTTACTTATAGGCCACAAAACTGAGCCTGCTTACAGGGGTGCCTTCCGAGTATACCAGTATGATTCTAATCGAGACAGGCAAAAACAAGTTACCTTCCAAGTCGAAAAGGGTACAAGAGGTATGTTTTTCTTGTCATGGAAACACACAGAAATGGTTAGGGCCACTAGGGATTGCCCATCGGAAACCTTTCAAATCAGTGTTTAGGAATCAAGAGGAAAAAATGCTGGGAAGGCATAATACCGCCAGCCATTCTTACCAAGAAAGAAACCTCAAAAACAGAAGAAAAAATGGAAAAGTGAGAAATAAAGAGATGTAGAAATAGAAACAACATCCGAAATGAAGGGGACTAAATAAGAATAAGTGGGATCCATTTAAAAAGATTTCTCTTTTCTCTTTTTGCCGGAAAAATAAGGCAGATCTGAACAAAATCGATGAGACTGAGAAATTTAAGTGAATGGAAAGAAAGAATGAATTTAAATAGCACTCAGTTCATATATAAATTTCAATCATCAACAAGGTTCAGAAAAAGGGGTGAGACATATTCCACGAATGAGCTGACCTAATTGCCCAAATGTGAATAAGGTTCAAGTTATACATTAATCGAATAAGGTCAAATCAATCCAGTCAAAAAAGACATGGATCCTAATAATTCATGTGATTATTTGACAGTTTGCTTATAGTTCTTAGTCTTTTAGTTTGGCCCATGCTTTGGAATATGCATAAAGTAGAATTACATGTCCTAGAGAACCTCTCAAATAACAAGGTCTTTAACCATTCCTAATTTGCCTCCATTTTCTTGCTGATTTATTTTCTTAAAAACGAACCTCTGCAGAAAACAACTGACTGTAAACAGCAGAAGATTGCCTTCCTTCGCAGCCGTGGCATCGGCTTTGGCAGCATCGAGGCTACAACCGAAAATCGACCCCCAGAACATGCAGAGCCCAAGTTATATGAAACTTCAGAAATGATATTCAAAGCTGCTTCGGATTTTTGTGGGAGGATGGTGGATTGCTGTTGCTGCATGTGTTTCATTCAGTTCTGTAACCGTCTTAACGACCAGTGTGCAATTGCTCTTACTCAGCTCTGCACAGCTCTTGCATGTTTTGAGTGCATTAATGTCTGCTGTGATATCTGTACTGGTGATTAAGATCCGGTAATATCAGATAGGACTCTGCACTTATTGATACAGTAATATTAATGTGTATATAGAGGAAGAGCTGCTGTCAATGGAGAATAATAATGCAGTTACTAATTATTATTATTAGTAATAATAAGGGCCTTTTTGTGTTCCCTTAGATTTTATATTTATAAGATGGATAAAAAAAGGATTTACTGAATTTTTGTGTTGAAATAGGAATGTACAAGGATTAATTTTATAGCGAGCAATGTTTTAAAATCGGACCGGACAAAGAATTGATGGCGTTACTGACTGCTGGTTCAACCGGTTTGATAGGTGTGAATCATAACGATGTAATAATTATATTTAATTAATTATATATATAATATTTTAATATTAACAAAAAATAAAACTTTCAATGATATAGAAAGAATATTATTTGAAAAAATTTCAACTTACTTATTTTTAAATATGTTTTTTTAAAAAAATACTATTTCATAATTGGTAAACTATAAAAAAATAAAAAAATAATGTTTCACACTAATTTAAGTAATAATTCATTCATACTTCAACTCCAAGTAAAAATAAATTCTTCTATGCTAAATATTTAATATAATCTAAGAGAGATTAAATAAACTAAAATAATAAATTAAATATAAGCGTTCACATATAACTACCATTTCATTAAATTTCAAGAAAATAAATTCATGTTTCAAAAAATTACATGTTCAAAATCTTTAATCATCATCTTTCAACTCATAATTTCTCTTTTCTTTTTTACATTTTTATTTTTTATTTTTAAAAAAAGGTGAACGGGTCAAAAATCGGTTGAATCAGTACTGGTTTAAAAGATCACCGATTTTTATACTTGAATTGGAATGAATTGGCCTTTGGTCACCGATTCGACCAGTCCATCTAGTCTGATTTTCAAAACATACTGGTGAGCAATTGATGTACAAAATAATTTTTTAGTTTTTTATGCATAAAAGTGTGTTTTTGAAAACACATATATATTTTTAATAGTTTCATAGTGCTTTTATCAGAATTCTATGCTAAATTTAATTTGATTTTGATGGATGTGATAATAAGATGATCGATGTTATGAGAGAAGAATTAAAAAGAAAAAATAAGTCAGTATTTTTATTAAAAATAGAGTAAAACAAATGTATTCAAATTTTAAATAGTAAAAAACAATTTTTTTTTGGAAATATAAATAAACAGAAAAAATTTCTTTCAAAATGTTATTAAAAAACTTTAATTATTTCAAATTATTATGACAATCAAACTTATAATATATTTATATTTTCCAACAGATAAGATTTCTTTAGAAAAAAGTGAAATTTCATTCCCTGACGCATTTTTTATGGTTGGTCTAAAATGATTTGGGCTAAAAATAACAGGCTTTATAGCCCAATTTAAATGGATCAAAATGCTCTTTTGCTAAATCTAAAATAGCCCAAATATGAATATCCAAGCCAAGCCCAGCCCAGCCCAGAAGTCTCATGCTCTTAGTCTTGGCAATACACATGGACGTATATAACTGGGAGCTTCTTCTCTCTGCTTTTGTCGGAATGAGAGGGAAATGGTAGTATTTCCCGCTTTCCCAATTTTCACTTTTCATGGAAAAACACTTCTCTTGGTCTAAAAACACCTAGAACTGTGTTTTTCTTGCTCTCAGTTTGGTCTTTCAAATGGCCCTTCGGTTAGCTACGTGCTTCGCGGAGTGCCTTCTTCTCTGCTTTCTGGTTTTTCCTTACGGGTGAGCGAATGTTTGCTGAGATAAGTTTTTTGTTCTGATGAAGTAGTAATAAGAACTAATTTACGATCGTATTTTTCTTTTTTAAGTTCCTGGAGAGATGGTTTTGATTTTTGAACGAATTATGTATCTGATTGGTCTGACTGGAAGTCAGATTCGTTCGATGATTTTGTGATATCTATTTGTTAGTTTATCAATGGTTTAGGTTATTAGTGTCAGTTGATTATTTAACTATTTTGTCAGAGCTCTTGAGAATCGCTGAACTGGTTGCGGTTGATTTTGTTAATTTTTGAATTAACGAGTGTTGGGATTGCTTAGCTGCAACTGGATCTAGGATTGACTAAAGACTGGTGGTCCTCACAATTTCTGTTGAACAATGTAGCTATTGATTTTTGAAATTATAACTGTATATCATGAAAAGAGCAGTGGAATAAATGCGTAATTTTCATTTTTTTTCTTCACATTTGGTTTTCTGTTGTACTTTGCTTATTGGAATTCTTCTTGTTGGATTTTGGTTGAAAATATTATGGGACTTGGCGTGAGGCTGAGCATAGACAAATTTGCATTTGGTTAAACAAAAGCCTATTGGTGGAAATATATTTTAGTGGTCATAATATTTTAGTCTTAGTTCGAAAAAATTAATGCCTGCATCGTTGTCCTATAATCTCTTAATGCTTGGACTGTAGGTCATCAGCCAATGTGGACACAGTAAAGGAAAAGACCCTGGCGATGGTAAAACCGGATGGAGTTGATGGTAACTATGTTGACATTATAAAGAAAACCATTTTGGATTCTGGCTTCAGCATCACCCAGGAGATGCAGCTTCAGTTAAATGAGGAAACGGTGAAAAGTTTTTATGTAGAGCATGCTTTGAAGAGCTTTTTCTCGAGCCTTGTTCAATATATGACAAGGTACCTTTGCTCTATCTTCATCTTGAGATAAAACATTCTCTTGGAATTATGCCGTTAGAAATCATAAATACATGAATAGTGCAGCTTGTGTTAGTTGGCTTGGCCTTTCTGGTTAACCAAACAAACAAATAGGCACTAGTACCATATGATTCATATTATTAAATTTAAGACAGAAATCATAATATTTTTAAAAAATTGTTGTATGTGTGTCAATTTTTTTAGCTCAAACCACGAGTTCTAAGTAGATACTCTGATCAATATCTCCTCCCTTTCATAAAGAATTGTTCTTTCCCTCTGTATGTCTGTGTCTGTACGAGTGACTTATCTGCTGTCAATTTTAACCAGTGGGCCAGTGCTGATAATGGTTTTGGAAAAGGAAAATGCTATAGCTGATTGGCGTGCTTTGATTGGACCTACAGATGCAAACAAAGCTAAGGTGACTCATCCAAAAAGGTTAGTTATTTGCATTGTCTGCCCTCTATTTTGTTCTTAATCATTATTATCAAAGATGAGTTATCTATACTTAGTTATGGTTCCTATTTTTGGTACAAATTTCTGTTTTAATTAGTTCTTTGTTTTTCTGAACCGCAGCATCAGAGCTTTGTGTGGGCTTGACTCACAAAGAAATTGTGTTCACGGTTCAGATTCACCACAATCTGCTGCCAGAGAGATATCTTTTTTCTTTGAAAAGTCATCTTCAGGTCAAATCAATGTCTATCTAAATTAGCAAAACCTGCATATTAAGAATATGCCTTTTATAACATCATTATGGTAACATCTCTGGAACACTATAATTCTCAAATTACTTATCAGCTGTTGCTTGAAAAATATTATTCTTATTATTCTCTTCCATTGTGTTTATATATATACTAATTATGCCTAGATCAACACCTTATTTCTTTTTGAATTTATCGTCTACAGTGTATTCATTTTGAACTATGTGACACAAATTTTTGATGCAAACTATACATATCCATGTTAATGTCCCACATCGATGAAATAAATAAGTTGTGGTCTTTATATATGATCTGGGCAATCCTCACCTTTTGAACTAGCTTTTGGAGTTGAGTTAAGCTCAAAGTCCATTTTTTAATATGATATCAGAGCCATCAATTCCCGATGTTAGGTTATCCAGTGTTGTTGGGCCACTCATTTCATGTCATTCTACGCTCTTGATGTTTATTTTTGGGCGTGCACAGCATGTATTAATGTTCCACATCAATGAAACAAATAAGTTGTGGTCTTTATATATGGTGTTGGGCAATTTTCACCTTTGAGCTAGCTTTCGGGGTTGAGTTAGGCCCAATGTTCATTTTTTAACAGTCCATGAAAACATTAATGGCCAATTTGGCTACTCTTAGGTGTTTCCTCATATCCGGAGAACCTTCCATTTTCTAATTTAAGAGTTTTCTACTTTGATGAATAATACACACCTTGTGGTTTGAAACAGGATCAGACAAGATAAGAAATATTAGCTTCTTTTACTTCTCTTTTGTATCTTCGGTAACAATCTTCTTGATATGGATAAATTCATAAGATTTTAATTATGTGCATACTGCCCATTTAGTACCTTACTGACTAAGAAATTTTATTGTCTTATATCTTCATGTTATCATCACATGTTCTCTATCGCGAATATAATTTTTCATTGTATGTTACAATAACCAAATTGGTTGCCCGATAATGTGGCATAGGATGTAAAATAATGCACAGCATCAGTGAAGCTATTTTGTAGCTGATCTCTAGTCATTGTAATTGTTGATTTCAATTTAACATGAACTTTTATATTCATAAAACCTAAAAAATATTGTTGATATTTAACGAACTAAATGAAATTTGTTGATTCTAAAATTAATTACTTATTTCTAGATTTATTTATCTTGTAATTACAGCAACATAATTTTTATTATGTTTTAATATTCTCAAAAGAAAGTCAAGGAATTTAGTTAAAAAATCATTAAAACTTTAATGTGCTAGTCTGTAAGTTAACGATAGGGTTTTCGGAATGAAATTTTGGTGAAATGGGTTTTTGGGATTGGAAAATATTTTCATGGATTTTTGGATGAAAAATTGTTGTAAAAGGTTTTTGTTAATATCCCCTGAAAAATAACATTATTGTCTTCTGCTAGATCTCCTTACTCCTTAGTAATGTGGGGTTTCCACTGTGCTTTTATCTTGTTGACATGATACAGAAGCAGGAAAGCCTACAATTCCTGTACCAGTTCTTAAATTTGTCATAAACTCCCTTCATCTTCCTTCTTGGAACATCCAGAGTATTTCTGTAATAACTGAAAACACAAGTTACATCTCACTATGTAAATGCAATATGGGGAAGTCCAACTAATGAAGACTGCAAAGTGAATCAATTTTCAATATCAGAACTGTTTTTCTTGCCTTCTCAATAATGCTTCATTTGTGTCTTTGGCTGCAGGCTTTGTTTCGAAGCATGACGAATTATAAAGTTGTAAGTGCTCAAAAGCCATTAATCATGCACTAATCTATACCTTGGTGCCGCTTTTATCCATAGAAGCCACCAATTATGGACCACTGCAGAGCTTTTTTCGGCTACTAGGATTTGGATGGCATTGGTGTCCTTGCCTTACTGGTAGGCCCTCCACCCTCACTCGTTTAGTGTCTTATTTTCTTACTTGTTCATCACCTTGTTTTTATCTATGGAAATTCCACAATTACTTTTTAAATTCACCTAAAAGAATTGTTAACTTTTATGGATCATACAATAAACATGATTCATGTGGTGCTGAGAATTTTCCGTCCTATATGTAAATATTTATACAGACGCTGTAGTCATAATTATTAATTACTAAATATATGCTTCTCAGCACTCAACAAATTGTGTATTAAATTTCATCGGTGCCAAGGCAAAATTATGTATTAAATTTCAATTTTCTACTAGATATTTGTGGAACATGCATCTAACGGTGCTAGTAATAGAAGGAGAGAGTTACTCCTTTTCTTTTCGAAAATATTTTGTGATTTCCTTTTAATGATGGCCTCAGATACAAGATTGCACACTGCTGAATGAAATTTATCTGCCAGTAAATGATATTATTTAGTTCTTGACTGAATGTGTATTATAAGAATCAGACAAGTAATTATCTTGCTAGCTGGGAGAAAGATAGGCATCTATGCTTCCTCTTTGTGTTTTTTTTACTGCCTTTGATGAAATCAATTATCTTTGTGTTCTTGGGTCAGTTTTCATCCATTCTTATGATGTTAACGCTGTATTTTAGCCATAAGCCAGCAACTTTGACTGGTATCATTTAGTTCATCCTAAGAGGGACGCGTAGTTTTGTGATAAAAATGAGATATAGGAGGTTTGTCATGGGGAATGTTGCCTCAAACATGTGATAACATTGTGTGAGGGGAAAGTAAACGCCAAAGAGAAATGTGGATGTCTTGAGTTCAGTTGTTTGAAATTTTTTTATAGGAAATATCTGTCCTGTTTGTGACTGTTGTAGTGGTGGGACTTTTCTTGATTTCTGTCCTTTCATCTAGAATTCACTTTTATCATTTACTGTGAATGGTTTTTCATTTCCTACGGTGACCATTCTGTTTGCGTACTATTGCGGTTGTGAGCTTTCATTCTTTGCATTTTTTCCCTTTATGCAGTGATACATATTCCAAAAATACCCTCAATTAAAGAATATTTATAGTGCGAGTTGCGCACTCCCTCATTTCAGAACCCCAATTGCTCCTTCTAAGCAATATATGTTAGATTGTCGGATCTTAGCAATATAATATATCCAGATTAAACCATATGGCTCACTAACATCTTAATTTGTTGCTTCTGTATATATCTTCATCGCCACTCTTCCCTACATCGGCTATGTATCTTAATTTTTACCTAAACCATCAAATTTGAGTATCTTAGAGTTTGTTTGTTTATATTTTCAAATTCGTTTTCATCAATTTAGAAATAAATTATTAACAACTTATCATTATTTTTACTAAAATTTCAACTCATTTTTATCTCAAAAAATATTTTTCAATAATTTATATATTTGCTCCAATTAATCTGTACATCTTTTCTTTTTATTTTATTATTACTATTTCTCTTAACTTATAACTTATTAAATCATACATAATCATTACTTTTTCAACAAACTATCCAAATACAAATTCATTTTCAACTTATTTTCTCTAAGTAATTTTCTAAATTTTAAAAATACTGAAAATAGAAAATAACCTTGGGGGACCATACCCTTCTTTGCTTTAGGACCTGATCAACCTTGGTGATCCATTCTAGAGAAAATTCTCATACTCATATGTCCTCCTTCAAGAATCCTCATATTCTACTATGCTCCATTCTTCTATCATCCTTGAGGTTCTAGCGAGTACGTACATATGTACCTTGGGGAAACAAAATATGTACAATGCCACTTGATCATAACCTGTGTGTGCATCTTATGAAGTACATTTTATTGAAAAAGAATTTATTGAATTTGATGAGTGGTAAGGTTCACAATTTTCTAGCATTTTTGCTCAAGATTTTAATAACAAGAATATATTCTAGATCCAATGAGATTTGTGAGCCACTTTATGGAGGATAGTAGTCCACATCATGTAGTAAGATAGACGAAGGTGTAAGCCATTCCAGATTTAGCAAGTCTTGATTTCCTCTTGCAAAAATTCTGGGGTTTGGATTTCTAAACGCTAGACATCTTCTGCTAGTTGTATCAGCCCCACATGGCTTTTTCTTCTCTCTTTTGTTAAAAAGAAGGGTTTGATTTTCTTGATTGGAGTGATTTTATTGAGCTATCTTTATTATTTTTCTCTTTAATCTACATGCATCTCGAGGGATATCTGGAAATTCTATGCAGAAGCTCAAGGAAACTTCAAAGAAAGATCGTGACGAGATGAGTGACGTTTACTTCTATTGTTCTATTCACCAATTTCTTCTTTTCCCTGGTTTAATATCTAACATTAGGTCATTAATTTTGCCATCTTTTTAAGAATTAATCATTCTACCTATGTAATGATATATATATATATATATATGTGTGTGTGTGTGTGTGTGCGCGCGCGCGTGCGTGTGTGTGAATATATGAGTAATGAGCAGAGAATTTTGAACCAATATATAATCTTTTAGGATAGAACTCTTCGTTGCATGCAAATGAGACAATACCTAAATATGGGTGGATTTTTATGATTTAGGTTTAAGACATCATAATTCATCAATATCTAATTTAATTTTGATTCAAGACCTGAAATTCTAGCATTCAATGGTTGCCACCTGAAAGTTTAGAATGCTAGGGCTTGTTTGTTTATGAATTGGAGCATCTTGTTAAAATATTTTGATAAAATGATTTTTGGAAAATGGAGTTGGGGAATGTAATTATTGTTTGTTTGTATTTTTGGTGGTAGGTGGAGAATGTTTTGAAAAAAAATTGTTTGTTTGGTTGTATTTTGGAAGAGAACAAGATGTCATATTAATAACTTTTTTGTTAGGTTGATAGAGTGAAATTGATATTTTAAAATTATTTATGTATGTGTACATATAAATTGGGTAAGGGGGACAAAAAATGAGAGGGCTAAACATTAGGAAATGGACAAAAAATGAATTGAAATGGTATTTTGGACATTTTTTGGTGTGTTTTGGGATTGAGGTAGGGGATTGTGTATGATTTATTTGCTTATATTTTGGGAGTTGGAAAATGAATTGACAATTTGTAATCAAACATAGCAATAGACTAAAACTTTTGCATATGGAGGAAGCAAGGTCATCACTACTATTTTCTTCTTTTTTTTTTTTTTTAAATCAAAATAAAAGAAAACTATATGCAGCAAGCTTTGGTGTGTCTACCATACTTATAGATGCTTCCTCCCATCATGCACTAACATGGCCAACCCTTGTAAAGATGTGGACACCAATAAAATCCACTAAACATACTTAGCCAGTTTGATTAATTAAAATAATCACCTTGTTAAATTAATGTAAACTACAAATAACCCAATCATCTCAATGGCCTGAACCTCACATACTGGAGCAAGACAGGGATACCTTGGGAACCTCAAACAAATGTGGAAAAACGTTAAAAAAAAAAAAAAAAAAAAACTCACAATACTTTCTGTTACTGATCAGTTGCAAAAATTAAGGACAATTGTCATTTCTGGTAATGGAGTAGCAAATTATACGGGGTTGAAAGTCAACCCACGTGTTGGCATGATGGAGGGGTTAGGGACAGGTGTCAAACTTTGATACGATGTTGATTTTGTTATTAGCTTCCAATGAGGGCATTTTGGACCATTTGTGTCAAGAAAAACTTCTCTCCATATGGTGATCAATGGCGCCATTTGTATATAATCTTGGTTTAACAAATTTTGAATTGTTGATTGTGATTGAATTAAACTAGTTTTAAGAGGCCTCATGATACATGCATTTTTATTTATTTATTTATTTTCATTTATATCAATGTACATCAGGAGTTTATTCTCTTGACCTCCTATATAATGTGGGAGACTGATGCTGTTAGGCCACAGGCCACTCGGCTGATGATACATGCATGGTTGGAAAATACATTTGTTCTAGTATTATGTAATAGACTTAGTTATTTTGCAACGATAAATATGATTTTATTTTGTTTTGGAATAAAACTAAGTTTTATAAATCAAGAATCATTACACAGAGCTTCCACAATAAAAAGAGGGGGGGGGGGGGATTGTGGTTCCAAACCCCTTGATTAGACATAGAACCCGAGGCCCTAGCTATAGTATGAGCCACTGAATTCGCAGATCGCTTAACAAAAGAAAGTTGTAGATGAACTAAATCTTCTTTGATTTTTCTACATTCATCAATAATAATGCCTAGTGTAAAAGGATATGCTTGCATACCATTTATCAACTTAATAACTTCTTGGAAATCAGATTCAAGAATAACTTTTCTAAATATGATTTAAGAATATCGTAATGAGAATGATGGCTCGTAGGAATATTAAATAATTATAGTGTTTATAGTTGGTAAATCTGTAAATGTAACATTTTTATAAGAAAGAAATTCGTCATTTGACACCAACAGATCAGAGTGCTTGCACAGCCTGCTTGTTCACAACGGCGTTAGTTAGGATTTCTTGAAAATATGGGTTAGGGGTTGGCTGCCAATGGCTTTCTTTTTATTCCCTCGGTATGTATTGAATGTGTAAAAGTTGTATAAGAATATATCAATTTTAAGTTAAAATGTTTTTGATTGTGACTAATTTTGTATAAATATTACAATTTTATTATCATGAGATGTAAATTATTACCTAATCCATAGTTCAGGAAGAACAAAATGCATTTTATCTTAAATTTTAGCAAGATGCGACTAGATTGTACGATGTAATTTTGATGAAAAAACAATTTCTATATCGCACCGACTTTCAAACCATCATAATACTTAAATAAAATCAAAACTGTTGTTGAAAGATTTGATACTTCCATACATGGTAATTGTATCAATGGAGAGATAATTTATGTAATTTTGGAGGATTCTATGTTGCAATAAAGTATTGTACTACATTTGAGATTTTTATGATGTGTTGATCTTGTCAAAATCTTCCAAGAGTTGCATAAAATTTGGCACATCACAAATTTGATAAAGGAGCCACCTTTTTCATGACTAGTGGATTCAAATGACAAGTTCCCATTAATCTCCACAAGGCATGAGAAGAACTAATTAATCATGTTTATTAGTATCCAATAACTTAATTAGCCTTTTTTACTCTTGTATTAAGACCCCAAACACAAACAATGACAAGTCAAGTTCCCAATTTTTTGTTAAAAACAAGTCTACTTATATAATAAATTGAGTGATTTCCTAGAATTTAATTTAACGTGTTTATACTTTAAGATTAGTGTCTTTTTATATGGGTTTAATTACTTCGACTTATTATTAAATGTAAATCATTCATTTTATATATGTAGCACTATCTTATCATACCATAGCAAATGGATATCACCCAATCATATCCATAATTTATTGTTATCTTAAGAATAATACTTTACGAGTCCAATATTTCCACTGATTTAAGTGTCAGAAGGCTTTTGTTGGGATTCCCCAACAACTATATCATTGTTCTAAGTTAAAGTCCATTATCCCACCAGTTCGAGAAGATTCATTGATCCAATTTGACGACCCTGAATTGATGATTGATTTTGATAAGACATGCTACACGATCTTAAATCAATGGTAAATAAATCATGGTAAGATTTCAATAGAATATCATGCCTAAAAATATACTTATCAAAATATATAGAAATGATTGTTTATGGGATTAATGAAGTTTTCTAATGTAAATCGCCCAACTCATACATTTATGAGTATTTACTTCCACCTGATTTAACATAGAACCACTTGTGGCGCCAAACGTGCAGGTTCTTTGCACCTAACCTTGGGAATAAATAAGAAATAAGGGCTCCCAACTATGCATTTTGCCCTTCAACTCTTTGCATGGTCTCAATTAAGGTGACTCAACGATCAAATGTTCATCTTATCTACCAAAGTTTTAAGTCTAGCCATTGATTCAAAGTACTAGAACTTAATAATTCTTTTTTCTCATTTTTCTCAAACTTCCTCTAGTAAAATTACAATCTTAATCAATTGATACACATGCTCGCTATGGTCATAAGTGAGATTTCGAGTAAGCGTTTATATAATCTTCTTTTGTTCGAAGAAATGATTCATTGAAATAATGAGTCATCATTGATATCGACACATCTGAGATTGCCAAATGTTTGGGAGTTCCTTTATTCAATCCTTTTCCTTCTTCTCGTTGCTGGATATCTCATTCATACACATCTTCTCTTTGTTTCCCGAGCCTCTAGTGAGTAATGACAAATCTTTAATGATTCCATCATCTATAATTGAGTTGCGAAAACTTTTGAATAGGCATCCTACATTTGCACCGAATTCTTTCTGGTTAAAGAATCTCTTTCTAGTTGCTTTGGAACAATTAGGAGATTCTCTAGAAGAAATGCAAGCTTCTCGCGGCAACATGCTTGGTCCCACTTATGGGATCTGTTACATTCGAATTCCCGACCTCACACTTTATGTGTGAAAATTAATACCACTGGCCTAAGGACTACTCGACTATGATGGTTTTTTACTTGTAATATTTGGGTTTAACCTTAGACTACTCCAATATAAGGGACCATGACCCTCTTTTTTGTTCACACTCTTCCTTCCCATGCTTCTTTGTAATAAAAATATTGGCTTCTTTTTCCAAAATCTTATGTCCTTTTGTACACCTTGTTCTTTATTCTTTGTTGTATCAGATATTTTGTAGCATTAGTGGTGATTAAGGCCTAATACGCCGTTTTATATATATAATCCTCGTGTCACCTCGGTGACCTTATGATATACTAATCCCCCATTTGGGGATTAACAATTAATTAAGCTTTATTACCTCAAGATTAGCACTCTTAATCTCTTGGATTAGAAAAGTGCCACGACTACTCTTTCAGCATTTGCTACACTAATCACCCCTCTAACCCATGTGTGAGTTTATGCTAAAAAAAGTTAAGTGACAACAAAGACTAATATATATATAAAGGGTATGTTTGTTGTTATATTCCGTTCATTAACAGGTATGTTTGCTGTTATAAGATATTGAGATTTGATACTAGGTTGAGTAGAATTTTGTGAGGAGGTTTTTTTCAATAGTTGAATTCTCTAATATATTTGGGAACTTGAACCAATAGAAAAGCTGCTCAGCTTGGCCATGGTATTCAGATCATACTAATCTTTATTTATTACTCCCAAAGCTCAAATCTCATTGGCTTCTAGGATCTGCTTCTTGAGCACCTGACTTTTTCCAACCAGAACCTCCCCACAAAGCATCTGTCTTCTTTAGCAATTCTTGAAGAGATTTGTTGCCTCGTTTCTTTGTGACAATGAAGGTGAGGAACAGTGAGAAATGAAATGTCCCTTGTTTTTTTGTTAGAAACAACATCGTTACTAAGTGTTGAATTGATCTTTTCATCTGCAGTTCTTCAACTGGATGCAGAGTAAGTTCAATGGAGGACAAGCCGATAAGAGGCCTAATGCAGCTTCTACTACGAGTAAGTCATTTTTTCATAGTCATTTTTGTTCTTCTTCTATGGTTTTTCCTTTTTTGATAAGTTGGTGATCTTATATGATATGAGATATGACATGGAATGAAAACTTTTGCTAGTTTTTCTAACACTTGCGGATGATATTGTAGTCATCTGATCAGTTCAGTAATGTTTCATCTTCTATTCTATTTCATAGATATATGCTGCAGATTATGTACGCCTTACATGATTACGTAAAATGGAATAAAAGACCAAAAAAGGGCTTATGACAGATAGGAAAAATCTAAAAAATCTATGCAATTTGCATTATGCAGATCATACAAAGAAAGAAGCTCATAAGGAAGAATTCAGCGACTGGCCTGATGGATTGCTGGCGATCGGAACTTTTGGCAACACAGATCTAAGAGACAGTACGCAAGAGATTGAAGAAGTTGAACAGAATCAAGAAAGTGAAATTCCTCAAGAAGAAGAATGTTCCTCTCCGGATTTCTCAGAGTTCACATCTGAAGAAGTAGGGAAGTTACAAAAGGAGTTGACAAAACTTTTATCAAGAAAACCGGCCTCAAAAGCTCAGGAAGAACCGATGGCAGATCTACCGTTGGATAGATTCCTCAACTGCCCTTCAAGCTTGGAAGTAGACCGGACTACTTCAAATCGGTTCAGCACTTATTCGGACGATAAAGATGAGGAAGAAATTGATCGGACCATTAGGATTATCCTCGGAAGATGCAAAGATGTTTGTGAGAAAAAGAAGAAGAAAACTATTGGGAAGAACTCATTGTCTTTTCTTGTAAAGAAGATGTTTGTTTGCAGAAGTGGATTTGGACCAACTCCTAGTTTGAGAGATACATTTCAAGAATCAAGAATGGAGAAGGTATCCTTATTTTGGTTCACTCAAAACTGTAAAATCCCCTGTTTTAACACCAACAATTGATCTTAATATCATACTTATCTTGAACTATTTATAGCTTCTGAGGACAATGCTGACAAAGAAGATATACCCTCAGAAGTCTTCAAGAACGCCATCGACAAAGAAGTACCTAGAGGATCATAGGCCTAAAACGAAGGCAGAAAACGAAGAGGAAGCACAAAATAAAAGCCGGGAGGGATCTAAATGGGTCAAAACGGATTCCGAATGTGAGTTCCATTCCTTTTTTTCCCAAAAATAAATAAATATCAGTATGGCAACTGAAAAACCTTCTTACATTTCTGGTTTGCAGATATTGTCCTGGAGATTTAGATTCTTGCACCAGTTGATCAAGGCTAAATTTGTTTTGGTGCTCATCTTGAGTTGAAGAAGATAATTGGGATCATGGCCAAAGTTTGGATTTCATGAAGAGAATTTATCAATAAAAATACTCATTGCTGCAGGCTGGCTCATGAAGTGACCATTTTACTATGCAACTGAAAAAAAACCTTCTTGTGGATTGGAAGGGAACTTTCTGTCCCTTTTTTTTTTCATGGTTGTGTCCATTATGGATGCAGCACATGTTATGTAGTATTCTCACTGATTTTTCTGTAGTTCTTTTCTGTGCTACTGTGGACATTTTCTTCAGTTGTAAGGCACTGCATACATTTTTCTACATGTGTTCTGGCTAGTTCAAGAATCTAAAAGTCTATGAAGTATGTTTCTACTCCCTAAAGCTTGAAAGTTAGCAGATTGGTCCATAATATGTTTGATTTGGAAAGAACTATAGTTTGTAAAGGCTCATCAACTACTATAAGGGAGTAGAATTTGGTTCGTCTCGTCCAACCTGTTCTGCTCGCTCACTCTTCTTCGAGTAAATATTATGTATTTTACGATTGTTTTAAATAAAATGACATTCAGTGGCTTCAATAAGAAAAAAATAAGCAGATGGACTATCATTTTAAATACAATAAACATATTATGTATTTTAGTCCAAGTTGTTCTATTCTCTCACTCTTCTTTGAGTAAATATTACGTATTTTACAATTATTTTAAATAAAACAACGTTCGGTGGCTTCAATATAAGAAAAATAAGTAGATGGACTATCATTTAAACGTGGTAAAGATGCAAGATACTAATACAAAATTCATAAAAAGAGAATTTTAATTTTTGAGTTTATGTATAATTGTATTTTTCTTGATGCATATATTGAACATCAATTTATAAATAATAATTTCACTTATTCAATTTTATAAGCACAATTCATTTACAAAACCAAAAATGACTCAATTAAATAATTCAATGCATTAAGAATCCTATATCATCATTATATTTACTTTTCTCACATGATAAAATACGTTGAATATAGCCTATAGTATATGAAATCATATTCTAATAGTTAAACCTAGTGATGCATGAACTTTTCATATCACAACAAGCCACTCACACTTTTGAACAAAGTTAAAGCTAAAAAGAGAGCTACAAAAAGACTAAAGAAAGGATGGCTAATTGATGACAAACGAATTATATCATATCTACTTTAATTAATAATAAATATTTGACTATGCTAAAATTTTCAGCACACTATAGAGACCCCTACTAAATTTTAATATAAGAAAAAGAACAATTCCTTTGTTTTAAAAAAATCAAACATAATAGATAGTTGGAATCGAATTGACATTGATATATATATATATATCGATTTGATATAAACTTCATTAGTTGGAATAAGTTTGATAATAGAATATAAAATTTTGATAATTTTTCTATTTAATGAATGAAGAATTTGCCTTAAAACTTATATCTTGCATCCACCACATCATATGTGCTTTAATAGGAATTACGCAGAGGTAGATGAAAAAATACCCGCCCATCATCCAGTGAATAAAGTAGATTACATAATTTAGAGATTTATGACTTATCGTATTCAATGATGACTTTGATAGATCGGTAGTATTAAGAGAGTGTTTGGGTAAGCTTATAAGCTTCTCAAAACATCTTATAAGATATTTAAGAGCTCATAAGATATGAAAAAATATTTGGTAATTTGTTTTTAGAAAAAAACTTATAAGTTCATAAAATAAGATGTTAAGAGCTTATAAACTCTTTTTAAAAAAGCAATGAATGCCTAACTTATTTTGAAAATATTAACAAGTTAGCTTAATTTTAATCATATTAATTACAAAAATGACATTACTAACATCTTACAAGCCACAAGATATTATTTTATCCAAACATTTTAAAATTTTATTTTTTTTTCAAAAAAATCTAACATTTGAGAAGCTCAAAAAATATTTTATAAGATATAGGAGTTTATGATACCTTTTAAATAAAATTAACTAAATACCCTCTAAGTCAAATCACTTTAATAATAGATGTTTGTTGGCATTCTAATAAAAAATGAAATCAAATAAGACCAAAAGTAGAGGAGAAAGCGACAAAGTAGGTGCTTCAATGAGATAACCCAATATCTTGAGGGTCAAAATGCAAATCTAAAAACATGAAAGTCTAAATTGCAGAAATAAGAGAAGGCCAAAACAATTGCTGGAAGCCCCTAACGAAACAAGCACCAGTTAGAAAACAAAGGCAAGCACCATTTTCATAGTAAAGCTTGAACACAATAACTCTGTGCCTCCACCCCCGAATTTGGGGATAGGCCCATACCCATGAGTAATTAGGGTTTTCCCGGATCAGATCTTCAACAAAAAGTCAACATAAACCACCCTCACTTTCATACCTTCCCGTTTTCACGTTTTCTTGAATTAGCTGGTTTATCAAAGTTCAGATTTTTTTTTTATTTTCCCTCTTTTTGTGGTGGGGGTAATAAAAGAGGGCAAATCTGAGCTGCCAATGCAATTTGTTTCACTGAAGTTGGTGGATTTTTCGGTGGGTTTTTTGGTAATACCGAAAAAGTTGAAGTCTTGTTTCGAGCTCATCAATGTCGTGGGCAGGCCCGGAAGATGTTTACCTCTCTACCTCTCTTGCCAGCTATCTTGACAGTAAGTTTTTCTTATTTACTTTATTTTTCCCTCTCTTTTTTCGTGTGTGAGTCAGCTTTGTTGTTATTGAAAATTTGAAGTGTTAAATATAAATATATGGTGAAGTGCTTGGTGATATTTTTTTATGTGGGTTTTTGTTGAAATCTGTATTTTGGAGTTAAAAATTAGAATTTGAAATTCTTCATCTGTCCCTTGAGCTTTCTATTTTGTTACTTGGGGAGTTCTTGAATTAGTTGTTTCAGTATTCTTGTTGGGGAGATTTTGTGTTGAAATGGTCTTTTCTGAGTAATTATGGTTTGTTTCTTTATCATTTTCTTCTGTGAAATCATGTGGACATAATAAAGATAATGGGATGCAACCTGGTACATAGTAGCAAGTTAGCCTCTTTATCAAGTCCTGAAGTATAAATTGAGGAGGTGTTTTTTCACTTTTGTAAGTAAATGGAGTAAGATGATTTGCTGCATGGTTTAGACAGGTAAACTGGTTTGAAAAAAACAATTTGTCAGGAATGCTGATAGGTGCTTGACACTTTTTCTAGTCGAAGATGAATCTTGTTAGAAAATGATGTTATTGTGCATTAACCTTTAGTCTAGACATGATGAGTTGGGATTCTATTTTTTTCACTTTACAAAAGAAGACAACTGGGTATTTGTCAAGTTGGAATTTAGTCAATTTAGATTGGTAAGGCAACCTCAGCCTCAGCATGAGGAGAACAAGTATATAAAGCCAAACTTTTCTATATATGTCTTTTTCTACCCTGATTTTGCAATTACAGTACTTGCCATCATAACGGTAAGATATGTTGAAACGCTTAACAGATTGAAAAGGCATGATTCGTGTTGTGTTCTGTAGAAACTAGGAAAACTTTTAATGGAACTCTGTGTAATGAAAATAACTCTCACTTTGTTTCCTGCAACCTTGTTACTGCAAACTTCAGATGATTGTCTTAGACTATTGCTCTGACAATGAGCAAATGTCAATTTTCTACCAAAAGTTTAGTTAAGTGATAATGAGCGATTGGAAAGACAGAAATAGAAGATGGGTTTATGTTCTAGGAGAAGAAATTTTGGTTTAGACCTTTATTTTCTTTGTGATGTAACACAAGTGCAAATCCCCTTTACTTGTATGGTCACCGCTATTTGGTCATTTAACCACAGTATATAACAATCTCATCAGAATATAAAATGATTCGGCTTTTCTTCCTCTTTTATTTCGTGTGTGTGTGTGTGTGTGTGTATTATAGCTGCATACATCTATTCGTGTAAGTGAATTGTATTTTATGAAAATTGATTACATTAAAGTTCATATAACTTGGTTTTGGAGATCGATGGTTAATTACTATTGAAGGATGAGAACTACAATCATTTCTATCCAGTTAGTGTCTCTATATGTTTGTTGATTGTCTTCGGTGTATATGTCCAATTACTATAATTCCAATATGTTTGTTAATGTGCATGCTTTAAGATTTCTTCTGTAATTAGTACTTTATATCACTTCAAATATGTAGCATTTGTTGTCATCATTGTTTATTTGTCATGGACCTCATGATTGTGACTTTGGTGGCTGATTAATTTCAGACATTGACTGCCCATGTTTGTATCGTGTCTGCCCTGTCCTTATCATCAACAATTTTGAATTGAAATTTCCTCTTTTTCACAGAGAAACTTCTTGTATTACTTCGTGATGGCCGAAAACTATTAGGGATTCTTCGTTCCTTTGATCAATTTGGTACGACCTTGAATTTGTTGCATATTCTGCCTCCCGGTTTTCTCAATCATTAGCTATCTAACAAAACTTGATACCTTATTCGTAGCTAATGCTGTTCTAGAAGGTGCATGTGAGCGTGCTATTGTTGGTGAACTCTATTGTGACATCCCATTGGGTCTTTATGTTATCCGTGGGGAAAATGTTGTCTTAATTGGCGAGCTGGTATGTGCATTTTATTTCGCAAAAATTACTTTTCATAACTTCCCACTTCTTCTATTGTCTTACATAAGACGTGAGTCGGCTGGTCAGGACTTGGACAAAGAGGAGCTTCCCCCTCACATGACTCGTGTCTCAGAAGCTGAAATAAGAAGGGTATCTTAATGAAATAGCTTTTCTTCTTTTTCTTTATAGAGACTTACTAGATAATTTACCTCTTATCCAAATTTAGTTATTCATTAAAAGTTTTGAGTCATCTGAATAGAACCCATCTCCTCTTGGTGCAGGCACAGAAAGCCGATCGGGAAGCTTCAGACCTAAAGGGTATGATGAAAAAGAGGATGGATTTCCTCGACATGGATTGATGCATAAACTTTCGACATCCAGCTCTTCGTTTTGCTTTGCTTCAAGGCCATGCCACGACGTCTGCAAATATTATCGCAGATTGGGCAGCATGCTGGAAACTATTACTTGGCTGGACTGTCGTTTTGCTTCTGCCTCAATTTCTCCCAGAATTCACAAATCTAGTCCTACAAGATTTGAGAAACAGATTATTAGTTTTTGCTTCTGACAATGTTAAGTATGAATTTCATCATCATGGATTTTACTATGTTTAAACATCTGAGTTCTTCCATAGTATTTTGTTTCTGGAAGGATGTCAGAATTTGTTCTTATTTGGCTGATTGTGTAGACAAAGTGGAGGGGGTGTAGAAGTTTGTCTTTCATTTGTAGCCCAATCGATATATGAATTGTTGAATTTGGGGTATGGACTGTTACATTTTCTGCCCAAATTGGAATAATGTGTCACGCCTCTGGTCTGCGAGTCTATTAGATACGAACAAAGTCTTCAAAGTATGTTGAATGCAACCTCAAATTGGATTATGATATGATCGAGTATATTTAAATTGGGTTATAAATATGATCGATTTAATTTTTTTTTTTGTAATTCTATATAATACAACCTTAAATTGGGTTATGAATATGAAAATTTAGCCTTTTATCTTCAAATTTATCGAACACAACACAATTTTAAATTAAGTTGTAAATGCAAACAATTGGTCTCGAAGAAATATTCATTGGAATATCCAGGCAATGTTTGGGAGTGTTTTTTCGGAATAAAATTGTTTTGGGGAAATGTAGCCAAACATGTGGCCTTTATTTCTTCAATTTCTTCATAATTAATATTTCTGAAAAGTCCATATCCTTCTACTAAGATAATCAAGTAGCCCCTTCATTTTTCATTCTCCCATGCTTTGACCCAAACACAGTGCTTGTCCCTTCCTTCAAAAGTAGGGATGGTAGTGGGACAGGTTTGGGGCAGATTAGGCTCGCCCCGTATCCCGCCCCGCCTCATCCCGATGGGTTGGCAGGTTAAACCCATCAACCCGAAAAGCATTAGAAAATTTGGAATTAGTTAAAAAAACATCAAATCAGAACCAATTAACAATAATTAAAATTCGAATTTCAGGTACAAAAATAAAAAAATCCATGCAAACAAGATAAGATTCTAGAAACAAAATAAGAGATAAAAATAGAATTAAAGTAATAATCAGCACAAGATCTAAATTTTTATACATTGTGAGTTTGACAGTAAACTGAAACAAAAAAACTCGAAATTTTTAAATCCAATAAGCTTCTACCATATAGTTCTAATCCCCATCTAAATTAACTCTTCCCACATTCTTCAACATCTTCTTCTTCATCAAGCATAGTTGGACATTATTTTTAATTAAAAAATATAAAATAAATTATATGTAATATATTTATTATTATATGTATAAAATATTTATATGGACGGGTTTGGAGCGAGGTCGGTAAATCCTATACCACACCCCAAATAATTATGGTTAGAAAGACCCCACTCCATATCCCGCCCCAAATAATTGGGGTTAGAAAAATTTCATCCCATACCCCATTAAATAACTCCAAATTGGGACGAGTTGAGCTTGGATTCGAGTTTTGCCCCGCCCAATTGTCCTCTCTCTCTCTCTCTCAATCATTATATATACATATATACTATAAATATTTTACTATTATTTTTACAATTAAAAAAATATTCAAATCTATTTTCACCTCCAAACACCAACAAAAACGCATTGATTTTACCGATACAGTATAAAATATCTCTGTCAAAACATAAACAAACATATCAAAACTCTCAAAATCAATTTTTTTAACTATTCTATAAAACATAACCAAAAATCAATTATATTCCCCAACCCGACTTTTACATTCTCCAATAATTCATTAAATATTCATTCTCTCAAAATACATAATAAAATCACACAAAAAACATAACCAAACATTCCCAGAGTTTTTCAGTTACGGCTTATGTGATATTTTTCATCTTAGCTTATATTTTTCAGTTAACTTTTTAGGTAAAGCTTATATTGTTTTTCTCCTTTCAAGTTATTAGTGGGACATAACAATTAACACAAACAGAAATCTACATCAACATATCTCAATTGAAGCAATCTTTTGGAAAGGTTTCTGCTATAGTTTCTTATTGTACTTTCATAGGATCAATCAATTACTTCAGCTAAAGCTTATAGAAAGCTTAAGCTTATAGAAAGAACAATAACACAGGCCCAGTAACTTACCGACAGCCACCGACTTGCATATATTACATATGACTTCACAATTAACACCATTGTCTGGTGAGGGTTGGAATCCACTGCAACCACTAACATATATAACTTCAACCTTCCTTTTTTTTTTTTCCTATTTTAAATACTCAATTTATCTAATAATATAGCTCTCGCATAAATACACATGAGATTTAGGGTAGAATCTGATGAATCTTTAGGGCACATTTGATTTGGAATATAAATAGTAGTGGAGATTTGAATAGACGGAGATAAAATGAGATTAAATAATATATCAATTTATTTGATATATAATATTAGCTTTACAATTACGTGCAATTATAATCTACCATAATATCTTATGCATGTTTCATGTGTGAGATTAGATATGTAAATGACAAATTTATCCTCAAACTAATAAAGAGATAATATTAAAAAAAAAAAAGGAGGGCAAATACGGGAACAAATTTTTAGTTGGGGTGCAACTATAATCACACTCCCAAGGATAAAACTATAATCCACCTTACTTAGAGCTACGGTAGCAGGTTGGCAGGAAAAATGGGCCGACCTGCTTCTATAATATCACACGTCAAACAATAGGTTAGGCTAGATTATAATATCTTATCTAACATAATCTCACATCAATGATATCATCCTTAATAAATATGTATAAGGATGACTTTAAAAACTCTGGGTGCAAATATAGTGTAAATATACGTATGTGTATGTATATATTATTCTTTAATGTTATTTCCTTCCCGATAATATATTAAATGGCCCATTTATAAAATGTTGAAACGATTTTGATCACAGAACTTCGAAATCTATATTTAGTTGTATTTTAAAATATTTTTCATCATACTTATAGATTGAGGAGGGATCTATTGTTTACTATTCATGAAAATCTCTTATTAATTAAAGTCTCTTACGCACAAAAAAAAAACAAATTGCCAGTTGTAAATTTAAATAATGAGTAAATTTTTATTCTTTTTAGTCAAAACAAAAGAAATAACAATTGATTATTGTTATTTATTTTTTCTCGTGGTTAGATACATGCTAATTTTACCTTAGTTGAAATGTGAAAAAAAATGATGTAATTCAAAGCTAATATGTTTTTATTAATTATCATATATAAAAAATGTTGAATAACAAAAGAGATACTTAAATCGTTAATCGTATCATCATCGCGGCGGTTCAGATTCATCCTAAAGATTTGGTAATTGGGATGTCAACAGTGTGCTCGACGCACCATATCATTTCCCTCCCATTGTTTATTGAATAAGTTTAACCATAGTTAAAGATACGCGGCCTAACAGAGTAATGCTCTCCGAGTGTTTTTCGCCTTCTTCGCCATTTCTCGCTCTACGGCAGATCCGCGCACGTTTTAAGCTCAACTCAACTTCCACGCGGCAGCAATGCTACGCTTGAGCTCCGTGATTACCATTCTACATCTGGCGGCAGCGCTGCTGCTCGTTTGCATTGACGCGTCGGTGCATGAGTACGATGGAGAGAAATTCGTCGCGAAAGGCAATTCGTTTGTTGTACACGGCGGAAGCGAGGGAATTTACTCTTCTTCCCCTGGACTCAACGAGTCCTCCGCCGCGGACTCTTTTATTCGGTGAATTTTTGCTCTTTCTCTGCTTCAATTTTGTTGACATGATTTGTGGCTTAATTTGGTGTGTTTTTTCTCGGTTTGATATCATCTTTGTTTGATTATGGTATTTTAGCTTGATCTCAATTAAATCAGCTTTGTTGAGATCTATGTTGACTGTAAATAAGTATAAGATCGTGCAAATGATTATTGTTTGTTTGTGAATGAAATGCTTCAGATCTTTACATTATGTTCATTCTGAATGTAGAAATGTTGAAGATTATGTGAGCTCGATCGACCTTTCATAGTTTCAAATCCATAGTTATTCCATTAGATAGCTTGAGAGAGGATACCTGCCCGTTTTTCAATTCGAATAGTGTTATTACAGTTGAAAAATTGACTAGAGCATTAAGTAGATTGCAATGTTCGTTGTTCTTACAAGAAATGGTTTTGCATTAATGCCTTTGTTTTTTGAGTTGACCAATCGGGAACGGTTTATGTAAAGACAACTGTTGACTTTCAATTTAGCTAAGTTTTGGATGTGGTTTTTAATCTCAATGCTAATAAATACTAATGCAAGCCTCTGGTATTGATAGCTAATATTCTGAAATCTGAACATCAGTGCCTTATTTATTTTTTCAAATATTATTGAACCTCATCATAGTGGTTTCCGGTTAAAGGACGGCAAAAGAAATCAAAATTTTTCTACGCTAACTGGTTTGGAATCTGATAGCTGGGACAAGCAAGTAACTCTGTATAAATATTCTACTTCTCCTGATCCATGTTTGAAGTCTTGTTCTTCAAGTTATTATCTCTTACTCCAAGAGATATCTAATTTTTTTTTTTTTCTATTCAAACCAGATTTGAAAAGGTTATATTCCGGAGGCCTTTAGAGTTTTCTAATTTAAGCTCAGGATCAGTTCATGCAATTGTTTTTGAGGTGGATGATAGGGAAACAATAGGTGGCTCTGCCTATGGGGGTCAAAGAGCTGTGTGTTGCACTGCAGATCTTGCAAAACTTGGAGTTTGCAAGCAAGGTCAAATCATTCACCGCCCATCAACTACTAATCCAGGTTGGCCTCAAGTATTTGGTGCCTCATTTGACATTGATATGACCGAGACTATTCTGCATCCAAGATCAATACAAATTACAAAAACTGGAATGTACAACCTGTATTTCATTCACTGTGATCCACAACTTAAAGATGTCGTTGTTGATGGGAAGACTGTGTGGAAAAATCCTACCGGTTACCTACCTGGTAGAATGGCACCACTTATGAAGTTCTATGGGTTTATCTCTCTTGCATTTGTGTTGCTTGGAATCTTCTGGTTTTCACAGTATGCAAGATTCTGGAGAGAAGTTATTCCATTGCAGAACTCTATTACACTTGTGATCACATTGGGAATGTTTGAGATGGCATTGTGGTATTACGATTATGCTGAGTTCAATGAAACTGGAGTCAGACCAACTGGGATCACTGTCTGGGCCGTTACTTTTGGAACTGTGAAACAAACTGTATCACGATTGATCATCCTGATTGTTTCTATGGGTTATGGCGTAGTCAGACCCACCTTAGGTGGTCTTACATCAAAGGTTCTTCTACTCGGAGGGACTTTTTTTGTTGCATCGGAAGTGCTTGAACTGATTGAAAATGTTGGTGCTGTGAGTGATCTCTCCGGAAAAGCTAGAGTATTTTTTGTCCTTCCTGTGGCAATTTTGGATGCTTTCTTCATTCTTTGGATATTCACCTCCCTATCTTCAACTTTGACTAAGCTTCAGGTACTTTGTTAGTATTTTGTATCTATTTGTTTCATGAATACAAGCTGACAACCTTTCTGCTCTGGCATTTTGGTTTGGTCTTCTTATATCACTCTGACTACAAATTCAAAACCTACTGATGTTGCAGTCATGTTTCTTAACATGTTGTATCTTACACTCCTTTGTTATTGGACTTCCCATGCTGTCTGAAAATATTAGAGTCTGAATGAGATAATAAAGAAAATCAATTTTGTTCAATATGATTGGCGTTTCACATGTTGTAATTGACTTTGTCTATTGTGAAATTTTAAAATATATATTTCTTTTTTGAAGTTCAAACCTACAAATTAAGTTATTTGTTGCAGTTATGCTTACATTCAATGGGCATGCAGTATACACTCTGTTGCTAGTTTTATAGACTTGAAATCAATTTCTTCTGACGTTATCCCTCAATTGCATCTCTCCTTTACATATGATAATTTTCATTGTTCATGTGCCACCTTTCAGAGCTTCTGTACTGCTAATTAATGTTGACTCAAGTGAACTACTCTCTTCGTATTTTTTATTTTGATGCGGCAGGCTAGGAGGATGACTGCTAAATTAGATATTTACAGGAAGTTCACAAATGCATTGGCAGTTGCAGTTATATTGTCTGTTGGCTGGATTTGCTATGAGGTAATGTTGGAATGTATTTTTCATGAGGCTATCCCGTTCTCTATTTCTTCACACCTCCCCCCCCCCCCCCCCCCCCAATTCTGTCTTTTTCTTTTGAGTGTGTGGAGACAACAGGCAACTAGCGAAGTTATATTGAGTAGCATATGAAAATTGGGTAGTAAACAATGCTTATAGTAGAAAATTGCTACTAGAAATCGGGCTTGAAGCTCTCACCTTACGAACAAGCCGATAGCTGATGGTCGTTGGTCATGACCGCTGCCAAAAAATGAACATGAAGATGAATATTTCACATGGAGGAGTGTGCTGGTTATTTTTCTGATACATAATCATATGAGCTCCAAGAAAGTGCAAGAGAACTAATCAGATTTACTGAATAGTGACATTGGCAAATCAGTCATGAAATACAGTTATTTGCTAATTTAGAAATTCTTTTGATAATGTTCGATCTAGTCAAGTTGTCTTTGGTGGTAAAATGAAATGATTTCAAGATAATTTTGGAAAAGAACGGCCCCAAAAATTATACTTCTCTGTTATTACATACCTTATGGATTTCCATCTTATGTTGCACTTCCTTGGATTTTGCAGCTTTATTTCAAATCAAATGATATATACAATGAGCAATGGCAGAACGCATGGGTCATTCCTGCCTTCTGGCAAGTTTTGTCTTTCTCACTCTTGTGCATCATCTGTGCTCTTTGGGCGCCATCACAAAACTCAATGAGGTAAACATTTTGTTCCCACTTCTAGTGTACAAGTGTTTATTTGCCATTGGTGATTGCACTGCATAGGCCTTTATGCCACCTGTTTCTGCATTTTGTTGCATTTAATATTTGGTAGTATGTTCTCTTCTGGTGCAATGGCATCCAACAATCCTTTTACCTTGGATGAGGGAGAGAATAGAAACAACAAGGACCTGGGCCCTCTTTTTAATATATATTTTCCAGTTAACCATCAGTATGAACACTAGGCCCGCTATAATTTGCATTATCATCATGGTTGAGAAAAACAACAGCTTTATATAATTGCATTCTCATTGGTATAATTGGGTCTGATTCTGATTTGGCATGTTGCTGGCCAACAAACTGATTGTGGGGGAGAAGAGGGGCGGCAGCTAGGGCCACACCTCCCTATAATTTGATTTGAATAGTATTCTAAATCTATAGTGGCCCATCTGTTACAAATTAACCGGTCGCATCGTCATTGGTTAGTCTATCCACTGTCTGCCGGAGGAAGTGGTAGAAAGAAATCTGAGAAAGCAATCTCGCTTTGGTTTCAGTTTTATGATTTTTTTTATCTACTTTTTTCTTCATAGTCTGCAACTCCAGTTGATGTCTGCTCCCACAGGTATGCTTACTCTTCTGAAGATGCCGATGAAGAGTTTGACAAGGATGAAAGCCTCACACTTATAAAACCATCCCCTCTGGCCTCAAAGAATGTAAGGAATCCTGAACTTAGATCTCCCGAAAGCGGCAATGGTTTATTCCATGGTAATCTTGCAGAAGAAAAAACTGCCTAAAAGAAAACGTAAGTGTGTGCCACTCAGATTCATTGAAACAGGTCTGGCCACGGATTGGCTGATCGTTAGAAATACTTGAGTTGTCTCTTATTTTAGTTCATTTGTTTTCCTCCTTTATTCTTCATCCTTTTATCTTCTTCCCTCTAAATATGTATTATTTATTGAATTTTATTTCCACAATAGGAACAGTTCCTTTGTCTCGCTGATTTTGCATTCTGTAATTCTGGTATCAATTTATTTTTTTCCAGAACTCATAGAAATTATGCTTCAGGCTTCATCATGGTACACGTAAAAGTACAGTTAAACAATGTTACTTAATGATTAACTTGTTGAGTTTTGGCCTTTGTTAATTTGTACAGTGCGAGAAGATGATGGAGGTATCATTTTCTCTTGTGTAATTTGGTTTGACCGTGCTATTTTTTTAAATTTCAGATCAAAAATAGGTCTATTTCTTGAAGCAGGGTGAAGGAGAAAAAGAAACCGTCGATAGGTAAGTCCAATATTTATAGCTTATAATTGAAATTAGGGGATTGGGATTACGTAACACATCATTCTTCTTAGTCGTCTTTATTTTTATTTTTTTTCTATTCCTTTGATATATTGTAGCACTAAAGCCTATAAAATGAAATATTTGATGGCCAAATATAACCTTCGTTGTCTGTTCGGGCATATTACAAACAATTTTTAGCTGTGTAAAAATTTTGGTGGAACTGGAGCTCATGATTTTAGTAATCGGATTCAATTGGTAAGAAAATGAAGAAAAATCCTCTTTTGGGTCTCCGAAGAGCCCTCGTTTGTTCCATGATGTTTACCCAAATAAACTTTTTACTAAACAAATTGCATTTTCTTTTTAGGCTATTAATTTTGGCTTTGTTTGGATGTGGATTGGGGCATTCTCCCAATTTTGAATTGCCAAAATGGATTTTGGTAAGTGGGATTGGGGAATGTGATGGTTGGTTGTTTGTGTTTTGAATGGTAGGTAGAGAATAAATTGGAAAAAAAAATAATTTGTTTGTTTGCGTTTTAAGAGAGCAAGATGTCATATCAATGACTTTTTTGTTGAATTTGTAGAGTAAAATGAGTATTTTAAAATTATTTATATATGTATATATAAATTGTATGAATAGTAGTATGTGTATATATTTGTAACGATGAGACAATTGATTGGAACTTTGAGAAATGGTGTGGAATTGTGAATAATAGGAATTTTTTTAGGAATAAATTTTGTATTTTAGGAGTAGGATTGGAGAATATGTAGTGTTTGTCTGTGTAAGTTTTGAAAGTTGGAAAATAGATTGAGAATTGACATCCAAACAAAGCCGTTTTCTTTTGCCATCTCTATCCCGCCGGGGAAGGCCACCAATTCCGATTTCTAGGACAAAAAACAGTAATAGTGGCATTAAAGCAAAAGACAAAGATATCCTTCCTAAAACTACGGTGCTATCAATAACAATTCACAAGATAAGATCCGGCCATCAAATTCTAAGAGGTCAAAAGGAAAACGTTCGGTGGGGAATCTTTGTACAGTGAGGGGGGTAAATATTAATATTATCAACACGTAATAACATTGTCAATCAATCACAGTGGAATATGTAATGCAATTTTATCCTATAATTATGTTTTCTTTACGACCATTCACACTGGAACTAAAGTATTCACAAAGAAATTTCTCCGAAACTATACAAAAAGTCTGGCATGGCAAAGACTAAAACTTATAATGACAAATTAGTGCTGTTTGCTATTTTATGGGTCACTTCGCTTTCCTCCTGGAAAAGTAGATGAAGTTGAAAATAAAATACTCATAGTTTCTAGAAAATAAAAATATTATATTGAGAATCATCCAATTCCAATGGTTGATGAAACATCGTTGTCACTTGCTTTTGAATAAAAGAACTTCCATGGGT
The DNA here is from genome assembly GCA_018894105.1 of Jacaranda mimosifolia. NCBI lineage: Eukaryota > Viridiplantae > Streptophyta > Magnoliopsida > Lamiales > Bignoniaceae > Jacaranda > Jacaranda mimosifolia. The sequence continues at coordinate 39,270,867 of CM032124.1, forward strand.
TTGACAAGCTATTGTTGCTGTCCCTCTTATCTTCCAAGACCATCAATTTCGTGGCCCACAACGAAATATCGTCTAGGAATTTTGTTTCAACTCAAATAAAAAATGAAACGAAATATGCAGTAAACCTTGAAAGTTCAAGTAGAAACTGTTGGGATGAAGAATTTACAACTAGGCTAAAAGCTATGACTGTTATTAGAAGTGCAACTTTATTTCCTCATATATTTGGCAGCGCAAAGCACCGTCACAAGGCTACGGTCGGCTTGAAATGGCTGCACCCTATAAGGGTCATGAGTTGGGCAGTTATTCCCCGAGTCAAAGGATGATGCAAATAATAAATCCAACAATCTCTTCCACCCCCAACAACGGCCTGGGGACTCAAACCCACGACCTCGCTCTGATACCAATTGTTAGAATCAAGCGCTTACCACTAAATTAAAAGGTATAGCTGTTAGTAAAGGCGTAACTTTATTTCCTTATATATTTGGCAACGCAAAGCACTTTCTAAGGCTACGATCGACTTGAGGTGGCTGCACCTTATAAGCGTCATGAGCTAGGCGGTTGGCCCCCAAGTCAAAGGATGACGCGAATAATAAATCTAATAAAAACAGAATAGTAAATTTTGAACTGAATATATCTAAGATGGTAATTGGAACCTCTATAGATGATTCTAACTCTAATTAACAAAGCTCTATGTAAGCCGGCAATCCCAACTTATGAAAACCATATAATTTCTTTAAACAAAAAGTTAGTCAACACTTACATATGAATTGCAACGATATAGAACTGCAGACAACTTACACTTGAGGAAGATGGAAATATCTAAGAAAAATCATCATAGTCAGCAATAGCCATGAACAGTCCTGGTTTCGTGGATTCAATTCAGCATATTTGCATCCTGGTTTGTTGACTGAGACCCGTCCTTTGTTTTGACCAAAGAAAAGTCCTCTGGTCTAGCATGTCAATTTTGGGCAGTAGACTATACGAACAGTACTTCAGTTACACAGACGGAGAAAATCTTAAGTGTTATTGTTCAAGCAGATACCACATTAGACAATCCCACTAGCAATTATTTGGAGGTATACTCTCTCTTCCGTAGTGATATACCAAGGCCTTAACGATAACTTAATAATCTAACCACTAATTCCTCCGGGAACGCAGATTTGAAAGCTGGAGAGAGATCTAATGCTTGGGGATATTAACTCTAAGCAAGGAAAACAAGGAACTTAAGCTAATTAATGGAGGCAAAACAATCTTTAAAGAATGTTAATAGTGTGCGAAAGGTGGTTTTTTTCAGTCATCCTATTGCACAAGCTCAACAAGTTAACCTTGAAGTTTTTAATTGAATCCCCAACATGTAAGAGTAATGGGCTATGCAATACTTATGGGAAGGATGAAAAGGCTTCAAGCTGTTCAGCAGAATCCTCCTTGAAAATTTTAAGGATCATATCTCAGCCTCCTCTTTATTCTTTTCATATATCCTTCTTCCTGAAAGAGGACAAATTAGCTAAAAAACAGCAATAGGATGACTACAGAAGTATAGCCAAAATATCTGTTAAACTTAAAATCGGCATGCCAGGTAATGTTTGCCTAATCTAATCTAGGCTATCTCTACAATGTTTTCGATCATAGAGTTTTTAAATCATTAAATTTCAAACCTAGGAAAGCCCGTTCTTGTTGCATGGCCCTCGTCAGGGGTGCGAAAAAATCAATTCTATGAAAATGGAGCTCAAAAGAACTCTTAACAAGTCCAGTAGAAATAGAGTTATAAACATATACAATGTGCTCAAAAGCCACAACGGGGTAAAGTCTGATGTTAACCTATTTGAAAACTATCTCTAGTCTTAAGCTAACGTTTCTAGAACTATGTACATCTTACACCAGGCAAATATGCTAAAACAAGTCAGAACCAATAGGGCAATAACTGATTCACCAGAAATGAGCATTAAATAAAAGATGTATTAACAAAGGCAGATATTCAGTAATTCTGTATTCAGCATGGATGCACTGAGAACTGAGTAATACGTTTTTCCATGAAAATGAGCTCATTAATTTGTCGAATTAACTAGCATCTTTTATCACTGGAAATAGATCTGATGCTCAGTTTCTTCAGATCAAATGTTCCAAGCACAACCATTTTGCGGTCAGTTGAAAATAGCAAATGCTTATCTAAACTATTTCCTTCAGATCAAATATTTCAAACAACTGTTCTGCAGTCAGTTGAAAATCATCAATGCTTATCTAAATTCTTTCTTTGCTGACCATAATAATTGCGTGTGGATTCATAAAGTACAACAAATACAACAATTCCCATATAAACAAATGAAGCAAAATCTAAAAGCTGAAAAAGTACAAACAACACATGCTTACAGGGCAGAAGCATTTTGGGATGAGGCAGTGGCCGCTGTGAACGATTAGAAATGGCATTGTTGTCGTTTGATCGCATACAATATGCTTAGAAGTCTATACACCTGTCCTTTCAAAGAGACTGCAGGCCCAATCCTTGAACAGCTGAACCTCATCCTAGAACACTCCAACAAAAATTCAAAGAATGGTGTCCTACATTCTACACGGCAAAACTCAATTCCACTTCTGTCACTGAGATCTCCTCCTCAAATGCTGTGACACCGGGTATCCCTCAAAGAAATCCAAGACTGCATTCTCAAGGTCCTCACCTGAGTACTTGATATAATTCTCAGGGTGCCTCCCACTCTCAATATGACTTCTGAACCTTCCAAGAAATGATCTATAGGCAGGGATAAGCTTCTCCGCAATGGAAATCCTCAATTCCTCACGGAGCTGAGTATCAGGTATCAGCCATGTTGCCTGAGTTCTATGCACCTCCTCAAACATAGCATTGAAGGCCTTAAACCTGTCCCTCAAAGCACTTTTCGACACACCAGAGGAAAAGCTTCCACTGACATGCAAACCCTCATCTCTCAAGCAATACAATACTCTCACCCAGGTTGCCCGTTGGTAATTAGTTGCAGCCAACCGGAATTTCCCCGTTAACTTTCTCAAATAATCATCCCCAATCATATCCCTCAACTCTCGTGAGCCTTTAATCTTTTGAACAATGTAATGAACATTATTCATCATGAACAAATGAGCCAAGGAAGCATCCTTGTAATGCTTAGACTTCCCATCCAAGTTGAACTGCAAAATCACAATAATCCAAATCAAATGAAGCGCCAGTATAGAAGCCTGACCTTCAAGCTCTGAGAAATCCATATCCGGAACATTTGGATCGCTTGAATATCTTGGCCCTGTTGAAGGCTTTGACACAATCAATTCAATCAGAGTCTGCTTATAATCTGATATCAAACTAATGTAATTCATCACATATCTAGTCAAGGGATGAATTGTTCCTCCAGGAACAGCAACTTTTGAAGGCTCACGAAGCACCGCATTCTCAAATTCTGATAATATCCCTCTCGCTGCCTCAGCTAACCTAGACAATATCTCAACAGCCTGTACCCTAATTGACTCACTTGATTTTGACTCGAAAACAGTCTCAATATCAGGCAATAAATCAGACAAAGCATCATGTAAATCCAGTATCTTAAACAATTTCTCAGGTGATCGCCTGCTAATACTAATCGCTTCAGCGAAATTAAACAACTGGATAGCAGGACCTTTTATTGTTTCCATAAAACACGCATCATCAGCAGAATTTCCCAAACCTTCGAATATCAGCTCGCACAGCCTCCTTTCGCTCGCGAACAGAACGCGAACACATATCTTAGCGGCACGTATCCAGCGGCGGATCTTTGTCTCCAGCGTCTCCCACTCCAGCCTCTGAATATCACCAATGCTCAATTTCTCAACATTCAGCTTCTTCAGACTCGCGTCCACCGCAGATTTCCGCACACTCGCATACACCTGAATGCACTCACGAAAGTATCCAGCAGCAATCATCCGCTCCGCGATGCAGCGAAGGTCGTAGACCGCGTCGCTGGGGATAAGATCTACTTCTCGTATACTGCTAGTGGACTTATAACAGCTTCTGGTTGTGCTGCTGTTGCTCTCCTGATGCTCGAACTGTCTATCGAAGCTGCTTTCCTCGATCTCTTCCTTCAACTCAAACTCCTGAGAGATAAACTCGGAGTGAGTTGACCCGGTCAGCGACTCGGCTTCGATCGGTGAAGTGTGAGAGAGGAGGATGTTGCGGAACTCGTCCTCGAGCCGAGCCATGGCGATCTGGAGCGTCGATGAGGTAGCAGAGGAGGACGAAGTATCGGACAACGTCGTGGATGCCATAGACTTCTGTAGCTCGTCCACGGCGTCAAGATAACGATCGATTTCGAGACGGTCGCCGCTAAATATCATTTTGTCCCGTGCATCCTCGGAAGCCGTGGAGTCCCAACGTAGAATTATTTTCTCAGCTGCGGAGGCAGCGGTTGCTTCCGGCGAATCCATGGAGGAGTAATCGTAGAAACTGGAAAAAGAATTCTTCTACTTTCTCTCTGGTTTGGGGAAAAAGGAGGAGTGAGGATAGTGATGATTGATGGTGGTGAAAGAGAGAAAAATTGAAAATGGAAAGCTGGACTGGACCTGACTGGTGGGCTTGAATTCATGTCGTGGAACTTTTACCGCGGTATATTTTGGGGTTAAAATGGAATTTATCTGAAGTTACTGACCTTTGAAGAAAATAATATCTTTTCATGGCCCCAAAATAAAATAAGGTATCAATAATTATTTATATTTTTTAACTGAGGTAAGTTTTAGCAAAAATAACTGGAAGGACGGGACGGGCGTCTCAGCTGAAAGTGAGGCTCTTAACGGCGGCAAGGGTAATCAATTGGATATTCCGGTCATGGGGCCCACTTGAAGGGGTTTATCTTTTTTAGTTTGTCAAAGCTTCTAAAAACATTTTTGTTTATGTTTTCAAATTCTATCTTTTTTCAAATCATTATATTCATCAAATTTTTAATTTATTTTTATTTCAATAAATATTTTCTAAAAATTTATATGTTTTCTTTTAATAATTTATATATCTTCTCTTTCTATATCATTATTACTATCCCTCGCCACATACAACTTGTTAAATTCTGTACAATCATTTGCTATGTTTGGTTGGTTACATTTTGGGAAAACAAATAATAATAAAATATGTATCATATATATAATATAGGTATGATATATTGAAAAATGAGGAAGTTTTGAAAATAATGAAAGATAGAATAAAGTATTTTGAGAAATTTAATTTGATATTTTGGAGGAACTTTTTTTTGTATGTTCGGTTACATTTTGGGAAAATAATTCTCAAAATACTCTATTCTATCTTTCATTATCTTCAAAACTTCATCATTTTTCAATATATACATACATATTATATATATATGATACATATTCTATTATTATTTTAGTAACAAAAAAATCACTCAATTATATTTTCAAGCCAAAAACTCAACAAAAGGCATTGATTTGACTATTACAATAGAACTTGTCTTCTCCTAAAACATAAACAAACATACCAAATTTTTTCAAAATAATTTTATTATTATTCCCAAAACATAAACAAATATACATCATATTCCCCAATATAAATTTCACATTTTCCAACCCCACTCCCAAAACCCATTTTCTCAAAACACATAATTCACATCCAAATATTACCATTATTTTTTAAACAAACTATCCAAATAAATATTTATTTTCAACTCATTTTCTCTACCTAACTTTTCAAATTTAAAAATGTTGAAAATGACAACATAACCAAAGAAGTTGTAAATTTCCACAACCTTTTTTAGGCTTTTATTATAATTGTGAGGTACATGATTACAAACGCAACGTAGTCATGCACCACATGTTTAGACAATATTTTTTCATTAGTATGAAATTTTAAAATGATTTTAATTTAACTAATAAGGTCAATTAATAATCTATATAGCCATAAATCACAATATTACGTTTAAATTTTCTTTTTGCATATTCTTAAATGGGTATATAATGAATCAACTAAAAATATATTAATATTGAATAATATGTGGAGTATTATTTTGTATTTCATAATGAAAGAAATTTAAAGTTGTTAATCATTTCTTATATTTTTATTTTATAAATTTGTTACCACTTACTATTTATGCAAGTAATTATGGGAGTTGCTTCTAGAAGGTACAAATCCCTATCTTTCCACTAATTATTATAAAATTTTCTTTTATGATATATTTCTTTGTCTTATAAGGACTTTAGTAGGTCTACTTTTTTTTACTTATCAAACTTAGTTGCATTATTATATAAATTTAAGTTGAATTTAGAGCATAACTCATGGCATACATCAAAACAAAGGTTATGTTTGGTTATTATTATTATTTTTTTATTATGTATTTTGAAAGAATGAATTATTGGAAAATGTGAAAGTTGTTTTTTGATATGTTTGTTTATATTTTGGGGAAGATATTTTTTTTACTGTAATAGTCAAATCAATGTTTTTTTGTTGGATTTTTAGGGTGAAAATGAAATTGAGTCATTATTTTAATGTTAGAATAATAATAAAATATATATATAATATATAATATGTGTATGTATATATTGAAAAATGTGCGTTTTGAAGAAAAAATGAGGATATGTTTGATTATGTTTTCCCGTATGTTTCCCCAAAACAATGTTGTTTCGGGGAAATATAACCAAACAAAGCCAAATTTATCTAAGTAACTTATTGTAATGAAGCCAAACAACATCCAAAATAAAACATAGCATGAACTAATCTTGGTGCAAGTTAAAATGTCAAAACAACTACTATCAATACTATTCAAAGTCATTTTTATAAATGGTAACTTCATTAAAACAAACCAAATTTGTATTAAAATCGACCCACTCGATTTGCGAATCAATTTTTTTTAAGTTTTTTTAAATAAAACCATATAAAATTATAATGGGATCAATTAAATTGAGGGCAAAAATGTCTTTTCACATATAGAATAAATAAATAAAATAATAACAAAACTAGAAAATGGATGGAAAATGAACAGGGAAATGCATTCCATCAAATAAAACACCTATTTAAATTTAAAAAAAAAAGAAGAAGAAGTGATATCACTGTTTAAATCTCAATTAATTTATTTCTAAATTTATGTATTTGGAAATTGTAAAAAATACAAAATTAAAAAAAGGAGGAATCTTTGTTTGATGAGGTTTTGCTCAAAATTGAGTTAGCTATTTGTATTATCGCTTCCCTAAATGGATAGAATTTTTTATATATGTACTTATAATTTTACAATATTATTTTTATTTAAAAAAATATTTACCGAAGGGTAAAAATAGAAAATAATCAAATCCATTGTACCTTTAGATTTCAATTTTTCAGAATTTCACAGTTGTTACTAATTAAATTAAATTGAATTAATCAAGAAATTAATGAATTTAATGAAGTCAACTTAAGCAGTGTTGCAAGAGGCCGACACTCACGTGCATGCATACTCGCACGTACACAAAATCATATGCATAAAATAGTAATTCCAATAATTAGACTGAAAAGATTCTTAATTTTGTACCATTTTTTTATTTGTGATGTATAATAAAAAGGAAAAAAAAGAAAAAGCTGTAAGACATATTATATTAATATAAAAGCCTGAAATAAGATTTTGTTTGCTGAGTGCATTAAGTGCTTGTTTAATTAGATAAGCTAATATCAATTTTGTGACTTTTTTAATTAAATATTTGTGGGGTAGGATGGGATTAGGGATGCAAACGAGTAGAGTCGAGCCGAGTTTTGATCATTTTTTTAGGCTCGAGCTCGACAAACTCAGGAAATTGAGAAGCTCGAACACTTGTTCGGGCTCGACTCAATTCATTAGGCTCGTACTCATAATCAAGCTATAGGCTCTAGTTCGAAAAGTTAAATTATTTTATAAAAAAATTTAAAATTAATATATTTTATTATATTTTTATATAAAAATATTTTTTAAAATAAAAAATAAAAAATATAGACTCGCAAGTCTGCTCATGAACTTGCTGCGAATAAGAATTATTTAATTTGAACTCAAATGCTTCAAACTCAAGCTCGAACACTTTTCGAGCCATCTCGTCAAGTTCGCGAACTGGCTCAGTTCATTTGCAACCCTAGATGGGATTCGAGTTTTTTTTTTTTTTTTTTTAAAAATAATTGGGAAATTGGGAATATCTATATATTTTTTATAAAAATTATTGAAAATGTTAGTTTTGGAGCTTAATGGTCAAGTACAACACTACGTTATTAAAATATCTGGATTTTTCAATTTTGAGGCTTTAAGTATTTTCTGACCAAATATTATGAAACCAAAACATATCAAATTTGAACTTTACTTATTTTATTTTATTTTTTATTTGGGTGCTTGTTTAACTCTATATAGCCTAAATTGTTCCAAGTCATACATAGTCCAAGCTATTGCCTAAAATAATAGAATTTTGAGAAGTCCTTTTCAAAATAGATTGCAAAAATCTTTTCCCAATCGCAGAAGGTGTTGATAGAAAGGCAATATTGATATTCATTTTGCATATTTATGCCCACCATTATCTCTTCTTTCCTGGGCAACATATCATTAAACAACATATAAATTATTAATAATGGTTAAATCAGACATTATATATAGAGGATCGATCACTTCAAGTATTATTTCATCGTAGTATTTAATAGGAGATTTTTATCTTTAGAAAAAAGGTGCTTTATTAATTGCATGATGGCAGGATAATACCACGATGTGATCAGACTTTTATATCTAACAAAAAATTTGATCATCAGGTCCATCATTTATACTATTTATGAAAACGACGATCATAAGCCGATTCCCAATCCCTTGGACAGGGTATGATGATATCTGATTTGGCGGACATTTGAGGAGTCGAGGATTTTGCATTTTTCATATCAAAATCCCTCATAGAATGCGTGTCGATAAGACAATATCTCGAGATAGTTAGACCTTCACGTATAGCAACAAATATGATTATCATCAATGATTTGACCTCATATAAAACAAGATCAAGCAAATAATATTACAATTCAATTGAATCTCCATACTAACAATAGACAACCTTATTTTAAATATCTTATCTTATCATCAGAAATTTTTACCAATATGATGATTGATAACTGCACTTGCATTTTGATAACTATAGCCATCCCACGTAGGGGTGCAATTGAGACGAGTTTGGGTAAAAATTTTGAGCTCAAATTCGAGCTCGGCTCGGTTCGAATTGACAAATTAATTGTAAAAAACTGCTGGATCAAACTCGAGCTTGAGTTTGAGCTCCAACTCAAAATAAAAAATAGTAATATAATATATATTTATTAATAAAATAAAAAATAAAATTTAATTATATATTGACTCACAAGCCTCGAGTCAGATACAGACGGCTCGAAATCGGCTCGAATTAGAGTTCGAACTCGATTCAATTCAACCTCAACTCATAAAACTCATTAGCCGGCTCAACTCATTTGCACTATTAATCCCACCCATTGAAAACCATAATGTGAACACATATTTGCCCAAGATTAAAATTTTTGGCAATCAAATACATACCAAGTGGGATGTTGGTGTTTGCCAGGTTAGGAGCCTATAAATATGAAAAGCCTTTTCCAACTTAATCATTCATTATCCAGCTGTGAGAGGTTGAGAAGGGAGTTGACTAATTTGTTTAATAATACTCAATGAGTTGGAAAAAAATTTGGGAGTCTCAATAAGCATGAGTGTTTCATTTGTCATCAATGCTCACTTTTTGTCCTCAAGCTATATACACATTGTACATCAAATTAAGAGCTGTGTGTGTGTGTGAATTTTGGCATAAACCAATGAGTGGGAGATTTAGAAAAAGAAAAAAGAAAAATAGTTGCAAAGGTTCTTGATCCATAATCTCTAATTACTTGCCAAATAGTACAAATCTAGAGAAAAAAAAATAAGTCAAGAAAAGGTTAAAATCTAAGATTACAATTATTAAATTTGAATATCAGTTATTAAATAAATAATCTTCTAACAAAATTTAATCCAAAGATAGAATCTACTTTTCAAGTTGATGTCACTGAATATTCGATTGAGTGATACTGTCTTTGCATTTATAGTATAAAGTTCTAAATTTAAATTCGAACTGACTTTAATTATGGGTGCCAAAGTAATAATGAGTTATATATTTTGTAAAATTTGAACTCAAGAGGTCTTACTTTTACAATGTCAATATTCTAAGTTCACTTGATTTGGGTTTCTTTGTCCAAAAAGACTCAAAATAGAGGTCAAAGTTTGATTATATGTCTTGATCATTGCACAGCACAACTGGCATGATAAATTTTCATCTTGAAATTTGTATTTTCTTGATTGTTGAGATGAGAACTATGAAGCTTAAGGGCAAATAAATTTCAATCAAAATACTTTTGAATATGGCCTTATGGTGTCAATTTTGGTTAGAATTCATGGGCTCAATCCAATCCACATGATTTTGAATTGGGTTGGGCTCAACATTTAAAAAAAAAATTGAGCAGGTTGAGTTTTAAATAGGTTGTATCAAAATTGAGTTCAAAATGAGTTTTAAGTAGGTTCAAAATGGGTCCACTTAATAAATTTAATAAATTATCTAATTATGTTATAAAATTATATATTAAATAGAGTGTAGAAAACATAATAATATTACTATGATCTTTTGATTATTTTTTTGAAATATGTAAATTAAATTAATTTTTTTATTTTCTATTGAAATCATTTCAAACTCAAACTCAAACTCAACCGACAATTCAACCCATTTTGAATCCAATTCAGTTTTAACCCATATAGAACCCAGCCCACCCATTTATCACTACTACAGTTTTGAATAGCAACTTAAATTTTAATTCTTTAGTTCATATACTGATCTATGAGTTCTCGTACATATGCCTATAGCTCCTGAGGAATCAAGAAAACACAAATTAAACAATGCTAGCTGCATATGCATCCAGCAAACACCAATTAATATATTATAGTGATTTTAGGTCATGAAAAATAAAATAATTATATATATTTAAGCCATTTCATATTCTGAAAAAGCCAATTTATGAGTTCCCATTTGCAAATTACAACCCAAGAATTGTGTATATTAATTCTTGGAGATCCCAAATTTGGAAAAAATTATCTATGTCAATTTAATTGGTACCAAGAGGGGAATTTGACCTTATTGTGAAGTAACACATAAATATATTGGGAGTGGATTGAGCAAGAGAAAAATCGTAGAGAATGCGATAAACAAAAGCGCAACAGCGTCACATCAAATTAAGATTTTTCTGGATTCGAAAAGTGGCACAATGAATTTTAGATCATATTTAGCTGAATAGCTTGTGTTTGCAGAGCGAGCACTTTCGAAATCGTTCAATAAGTTTAATTTGAATATAGTTTGTTTGAAAGATTCGATAAATTGAATGTTCTTGATCTCTATAATTGTAATAAAGTTTAGGTTTAAACCTGAAATTAAACAAAATTAAAGTGATTGGGTAGTCTCAACCAAAACGTCCAAGACATGAATTAATCCAAAAGGTCAATAGTAAAGTGTTGAGAAGCAATACAAATGCATACCTTTGATAGCAAGTAGTTGAGATATTTTTGTAAATGTGATGAGGTGGCTTTTACATAATACGATATTATGATAAGAACATGTGTCTTCATCCGAATGTTCATACTGCGGTCCTTGTACATATCCAAATCAGGTTGTACCTAAGTAGAATGAAAAGAATACGAACCTTAAAGTGCTTGAACATTATATTTATTAAAAGGGCAAATTGGACTTTCAACCAATTTTCTATTATCAATTCTAGAAATTCCGAAAGGAACGTAAATAAAAAAAAAATTAGGCAAATTGGGACTTTAAACCTTTGTCTTCTCATTTTTCTCCTAAGTCATTGCCAAATATTTATTCATTTGTTGAATTTTAATTTCTATTATGATGTTAGATATTTTTCTTGCAGGCAATTTTAATCCACGATGTTTGTCTCTTTTTGAGTAAGATATAGAATTTTAATATTTTTTTTTAATTTATACACATACACACACCATGAATTTATTAGAGTTCGAATCCTAAACCTTACATTACCAAACTTAGCCAACAATTAATTGAGCATAGAATATTTGTATTTGGAACTTTTCAAATACTTTTCGGAGTAGTAGAATTTGGGCTTAGTTAGGGGTCTAAAATGTTGGGGGGGGGGGGAGCCCCAAGTCCACGTTTTGATCCAATCAATTAATGGGCCTAAAGAGATTCAAGAGACCTTAATAGAGCCCGAACACCTAAGGACTTAAAGTCCAAAAGTGAAAAAGTGAAAAAATAAAAAATAAAAAATTCTCTAGATTTTAATTTTCAACAATATAAGTTTATCATAAATCGTCACTCAATCATGGATAACTTTGGCTTTGTTTGGGAACGTTTCCCCGGACTGCCCCCTTCATTTTCTTATTCCACTACATATATATAAATATATACACAACATATTTTATTATTATTATTATATTTTAAAAAAATTATTAAACTCAAATTTCACCCCAAAACACCAACACAAAGGTATTTATTTGACATCTACAGTATAAAATGTCTCATTCAAAATATAATTAAACATATCAAAACTCATTTTTTAACTATTCTAAAAAACATAACCAAACATCAATCACATTCTCCCACAATTCTTTCAACATTCATTCTATCAAAACGCACAATAAATACATAGTAAAATCAAACAAAAAACATATTCAGCATTGCCTTTAATTTTAGATTATTGAACTTACTCAAGTCTCAAAAAATTAAAATCTAAGGTATTATAACTTTGTTCGATCTTTGTTGAAGGTTTTACTTTCTCTTTCTCAGAATTCAAATATTTTTCGTCCATCCAAACTATAGATTTGAAATATATGAATTATTTCGAAAATAATTTTTCATCATGGAAAATCACCCGCGTCAACAAGGATTACATCAACTCATATGATCATCATTAAAGCAAAAACGTGTTTCATGTTTTTTCATCCCTAAGATGGAAGATTGATATCTTGGTGACTCAACTTGCCATCTAGTAGGTGGACCCTCCACTTTATTTCATTTCAATGTAGCACACCAACAAATTACTAAGTATTTGTGGACCTTAAAGTCATGCTCAATGTCTATTGAAATATCAATTCAATTAATTGAGCTTATGATTTATCATAAAGGGTTTTAGATTTAAATTTGCTTATGACAATAATTCGTGAACCGATTAATTCAGTATTAAAAGGGTTTTAGTTTTGTTAGCTTTTTCATAGGATTACAGAGATAAATTTGTTGTATAAAATAATTTAAAGCAAACATTTTATGGCAGAGAGACTCTTATTATTATATTTAAAAGGAGTTGTTATGCTGGCCGTTCCTCCCTTATCTTTTTATTTATTAAAAATAAAATAAAATACTCAAAATGGTCATTGCCAAAATTATACTATGCCAATTTTAAATAATTGTGTTAATCCACTTTTCTAAAGTTCATTGTCAATTTACCTAACGTAAATAATTAATGATTATACAAATACAATTGTTCTATCGATCAAAGTACTCTTAGAATAAAATTCTACGATAAACCCTAATAAATCAATTTGAGTTTTTGTGATAAAATAATAATAATAAAAAAGATAAATTAAATGGTCTTGCATTTATAATTGTATACATCTCAATAAGCACTTGCCTCTTATAGTTGAGGGCAACCTTATCCAATACTAAGAGAAGCATAAATATTACCCATAATGAAATCAAGTATATATGGTAGCCTTTGGTAAAGCCATATATAGGCACGCTTGTGTCACAAAAAGGTCAAAGGACCCCAACAAGATTTTAGGGAATGTTTGGTTATATTTCCCCAAAATAATATTGTTTTGAAAAAATATAATTAAATATATCCTTATTTTTCTTTTAAAGTATACTTTTTTCAATATATACATATATATTATATATACATCATATATATATATTATTATAACATTAAAAAAATTCATTCAATTCCATTTTCAATTAAAAAACCCAACAAAAAAATATTGATTTAACTGATACAGTAAAAAATGACTCTCCCAAAACATAAACAAATATACCAAAAAACAACGTCCACATTCTCCAATAATTCTCTCAAAACACATCATAAAATCACACAAAAAACATAACCAAACATTTCCTTAAGAATTTCATTAGCACCCTAAGGGCCCGATTGGTTTTATTGTCAAATCTGTTGGAAATTAAGCTTTAAAATTTCTTAATTATTTAATTTTAATTTCCAGCACTTATTGAATTTTATGGCCTCTTTGTTATTTTCATTATGCCATGATTTATATGTATTTACTATAATTTGACCATCTTAATTTGCCTCATTATATGGCCAATTATTATTGAGTTTATGGTCAATTTTATGAGATTTTATTATTGGCCATTATTTCTTTTAACGGTCAAATTATTTTACTATATAAAGGGGTCATCTATTAGTCATTTGATAAGGGAGAATTTTGTGAGTTTATATACATTATCCCCACAAGAATTTGTGTTTTTGGCAACGTGACTATGGATTGGTTTTCTAGTCTCCTTGTGGTCGTGCACATGGGATGGGACAATGTTGTAAGCTAATGGGTTTTATCTTGAAGTCATGATCAGCCACTAGTACCCGCACGAAGGGAGGCAATCATGGCTTTAGGACAGCGACAAGTGTCGTGACTCTCCATTGATCCGGCCCCAATTTCCTCATTATTTATGCGGTTTGGTTTATCACCTTCTTTATTATTATTTTATAAAATTATGATTATGTGAATTTATTTTTACTTTATTTTAGATTTTAACACAAATCACACAATTATCCACAACAATCTAAAGCCATGATAGGTGATTTGTGTTTGAGTTAAAGTATATCATTTGTGATTGGTATTCATTTTTTATCTGTGTTTGGTGTTAATCCAACTGCATATGAGTCAATGTCCAAGAATTGGATGAATCAAATAAGGGCATATTGATGGGTGGAAATGAACTTTATAATACTCAGTGTGCAATACCTTTTATAGATCAAATGGAATATTATTCAGATGGGATATTGAGTCAAGGTACGTGGATATTTATGCGAAAGCTCTCTGCAGATTTGCTAGTCTAACTAGGTATGTTTCTGTAACTATGAATTTGATTGAATCTGATGTCATAATGTAAAGTTTATAATAGCACTACTTAAAGGCAACATTTTCCAATATTTGGCATAAACTACTCAATTACTCCTTGGAATTGTTTCCTAAAAATAAAAAAAATAAAAAAATCTGCTGCATTAACGGTTATTGAGCCTTTATGTTAGGTTAACATATGAAAATTATTCTCGGCATTGAGGTTGACAAACTAATTGCCAGTTAGTTTCATATGTATAGATCACATTTCACAATAGATCCTCTAGTAGTGTACAAAACTAATATTGAAGTTAGTCCATGTCTCCTTTTTGAGGTTAATTTTAAGGGTCCAAAGAAGGAGTGGAGCAACTTCATGTTATGGGTATATATTTTCTTTAATCCAGGTAATCATGCCAACCGAATTGACGGCATATTGTGCTAATGTGCTATGGGTGATATTTAATCAGCAACTAATTAGTGGTTATATATTGTTTAATTCACTAAATGATAGAATTGTTATAGTGTAGCAATAGTATGGCAAACTAACGGCTAGTTTTGTGATTAATGTGTTCAACTGCTATTTGATAATAATTTACAAAATTAATAATTGAATTGGTGGTTACATATTGTTTAGTAAACTAAATGATGGAAAATTTAGTGTGGAAAATTAATGCCGAAATTAACTCAAAAAAAAAAAAAAAAAAAGGACAACCAAACTCATGTCTTAGCCTACTAAAATTTAAGCTAAGATCTAAATGCCTAACATGCTTGATTCTTGACCTCTCTTATATGATTATGTGATGTTTTACATTTCTATACAAATACAAAAGTATATACATGTTATTTTCAATAAGCGTGTATAGATTATTTAATTACATGACAATTACTTATGAGTCTACTTTGTCTATAGATTTAAGTAAATTTAATTAAAGTGACAAATTATATTGGTGTTATGTTACTTTAAGCTATTTTTTAAAAATTTGAGATTCACGTAATTGTTGGGTGTTGGATTATGGAAAAGAATTAGAGTACTTATCTCAAACATAAACTCAAATCATATGCATAAACTTTTAATATAGTTCTTAATTTCACTAGATTCTGTTGTGACTTACTAGATTATATTGACCCATTGCATGAGTTAGTGTGCCGCTATTGCAATTTCTAATGGGATGTGAGCTTTGAGATAATTTAGTTGCATGATGTGTTTTAAAAAGAAAACAATAGACATCCTTTCTCCAAATTGAAGGAAGTGTGGGGGTTTCAGTTTGCAGGTGAAATTTGAAACTTCCTACTCTTTATTTTTATTTAACATTTTATGATTGAAAGTTCTTTATTGTTGGTATGCATAAGAAAGTTTTTGAAGAGTTGAAGAAAAAAGAGTGCTTTATTTTTTACTTCAATTATAACAAAATTGTGGGGGTTTAAATGAATTTAAGAGTTTTATAAAATAAAGATCTATTATTCTTAAATTTATAAGTGTGCAGGATGTATCAAAAAATAATCTCTTAGAAGGAAATTCGGACTCAAAAAATATTTTTAAGAATTTACAAGTGATATTTAGATTTACCTTCATGGATCTCATAATATATTGTTTGTGGAGTTTATTTATAAAACAGGTCTACGTGCATAAGTGAGCGAATACAAGAAAGGGTGAAAAATGAAATAAGAGGCATGTGATGTTATATTCCATGAGAAAAGAAAAAAAAACTGCCTCGGGGGACTAGCGCAGAGGCTAGATCCTTAATCATCGAGGGGGATGGGCTAAGCCTGTAAGGGAGTCACCTTTGGGAGTAACCCAACCTTTGTGATTGGAGACCCCATGAAGAAGGTTCAATGGGTAGGAACAACCCGTACTGCGTGACTCGTATATAGCACTAATTTTAAGGAGTGTACATGAGATATCTCCTTCCCATCCCTAAGGTGAAGTGCTATGATAATGTGATGTTAGGCTGGGCCTTAACCCTTAATGAGACCGAAGCGGGATTTCCACGAGGTATGGATCACACATACCTTTGGAGGGCTTACCTAAGTAAGAGTTGCCATGGGCCGTGGCTGTGGGTTTGGGCTAACCCTAGAAACCTCATGAGAATCAAGATTGAGCGCAGGGCCATAAACTCGCTAATCCGCTATAACCATGTCCTAAGTCAATATCGTGTGTGTGGTATTTGAAATTTGGTTCAAGGGACCTAATTCAAGGCTTAGTCCATTATGGCTCCCTCAAATGGATATTGCCAACACTAAGTGTATGTTCAAGCCAGGAAGGCACATGCACCAATTACACGGTATAAGTTGCCATCATATTTTTTTTTTATTTTGAATTTTAGAAATTTTAAATCTTGTGGGGGATGGTTGGAAATTAAGCTTTAAAATTTCTTAATTATTTAATTTTAATTTCCAGCACTTATTGAATTTTATGGCCTCTTTATTATTTTCATTGTGCCATGATTTATATGTATTTACTATAATTTGACCATCTTAATTTGCCTCATTATATGGCCAATTATTATTGAGTTTATGATCAATTTTATGAGATTTTATTATTGGCCATTATTTCTTTCAACGGTCAAATTATTTTACTATATAAAGGGGCCATCTATTAGTCATTTGATAAGGGAGAATTTTGTGAGTTTATATACATTATCCCCACAAGAATTTGTGTTTTTGGCAACGTGACTATGGATTGGTTTTCTAGTCTCCTTGTGGTCGTGCACATGGGATGAGACAATGCTGTGAGCTAATGGGTTTTATCTTGGAGTCATGATCAGCCACTGGTACCCGCATGAAGGGAGGCAATCATGGCTTTAGGACAGCGACAAGTGTCGTGACTCTCCATTGATCCGACCCCAATTTCCTCATTATTTATGCGGTTTGGTTTATCACCTTCTTTATTATTATTTTATAAAATTATGATTATGTGAATTTATTTTTACTTTATTTTAGATTTTAACACAAATCACACAATTATCCACAACAAAATTCTCTTTTTTTTTTACTATTTAAGAATTGAAATATATAATTTGTCATATATTTTCATCCAACATGTTTTTATTTTTATTCTCAAAATGTATTCCCCAATAAATTATATATTTTTTCCCAATAATTTATATATTTTATCTCTCTATTATCATTATTACCATCTCTCTTCACCTACAACCAACTAAACACAGTATAATCATTATTTTCCCAACAATATGTTCAAATACAAACTCATTTTCACTAATTATCTTTTCAAATTTAAAAAATAATGGACATGAAAAATAAAAATGAAAATAAAACCAAGCGGGGTCTTAATTTCTCACAATCTTCAAGGGCCGACTGGTAATTCAATAAATAGGTACGTGTTGTATAGGCTGAACGATACACAAGTAGTTCACTCATAAACATAAAGTACGTAATTTAGTATTTAAAGAGTACATATCAATACATACATTTTCATTAAAAAAAAGAAAGTATTAAGACCTAGTTTATTTAACTTTATATCCTATATCGGAGTTATCAATAGTTATCTATGCTACGTGTAAGGTCTAAGGCACTGTTCAAAAAATCAGATCGGACTGGCCGGTTAGACCGTCAACTTATTGGTGAACCGGTTCGATTTTCTTAAAAAATAAAAAAAATGGAAAAAATATCATATTTTGTAAAAATCGTTTAGATCGGCCGGTTCGACTAGTGAACCGTTCACGGTTCAATTGAATCGGACCAATTTTCTTGCTTAATTTTTAAATTTTTTTTTTTAATTTTTTTGGTCTATGTACAAAATTTGAAGGTTAAAGTACACTTTACAAACTATCTAAAAGTAAAAAAAAAAATCTTAATTTGGATATTAGAATTAACTTACACACTTTTAACTTTAAACTTTAGACTTGATATATTTAAATTATTGTAATCATTTATAATATAAATTGTAAAATTTAGATTGTAATGTTAGACAATATCATTTAAGCTCTTTATGTTTTATATTTTGGCATTTTATTAATTTTTAAATAATATATATAATATAAATATATATTTCGTAATTATAAAATCACGGTTCAATTACGGTCCAACAACAATTGAACCAGTGAATAGTAAATCAGTAAATTTTTTCAGTTCAATGAACGGTCCGATTTTTTGAACACTGATCTAATATTGTTAAAGTAATTACTCGATGTGCTTTTTTAGAGGGAAAAAAAAGTCTAAAAAATTAGGCATTTTTTCCTCCTCTCATATTCCAGATGGGGGCCATCAACATTTATTCAAGATCCAAATTAAAAATTAGTTGACTTAATTGGAATTTACGTAAAAAAAAAAAAATCATGTTTTTGACTTGAGACGTTAAAAAGTGTTTTTGAAATGATCCATCTAAAGACCGAATTTTTGACTTGAAACGTTAAAAAGTATTTTTGAAATGATTCATCTCAATATCGTCTCACAGTAGTAAGAGATTTTTCAAGAATCAATAATGTGTCTCATAGAAAGTTTTGGGTTTCAAAATTGAGGATTGAAAATGAGCTTATAAGTTTTTAAAATAAGATAATAGGATCTTATAAGTTCTTCCCAAAAAAGTACGAAAATCTTAACTTATATTTAATATCTCAATAAGTTCCTTTAATTCTAATAATTTTAATTACAAAATCATAATTACTAACATCTTATAAGCTGTAAGATCTTATTTTATCCAAACAATTTAACAATTTATTTCTCAAAAATAATTTATCCAAAAGCACATGTATATTATTCTTTTTCTCCTCTTCATTTGTTTTCCAACTATATTATTCTTTTCTATTTAAATTTTTTAAATCATATTATTTCGAATAACAAATTCAACAAAAAATTCATTAAAATAATAAAGAAACTATACTTTTATATTAAAACAAATAAATATCTTTAATTATAAATTTTAAGTACACGCATCGAATGTGCCCTATGTATGAACATATTATCAAGGATCGGACATGTCGGCTCATTTTATAAAGCTTTGGGCTAGAAAATAATGACTAGCCAACCACCACTCCTTGATCACACAAAACTTAGGGCCCATTTGATTTTATTTTCATTTTCATCATTTTTAAAATTTAAAAAATTAGTTAGTAAAAATAAGTTAAAAATAAATTTATATTTGAATAAATTATTAAAAAACAATAACTATATTAGATTTAGTAGGTTTTAGGTGGAAAAATATAGAAATAATAAAATATAGAGAGAGCAGATATATAGATTATTATGAGAAAATATATAGGTTATTGGAGAATGTGTTTTAAAAATAAAAATAAAAATAATGTCGAATAAAAATATGTAAATATTAATATATTTTTATTTTTAAATAGTAAAAAAATGTAAAAATGACAGTGAAAATGAAACCAAATGGCCCTTAGAAATAGTAGTACACCATTTTTATTGAGCTTGCAACTTGAAATTCCAATAGTATGGAACACTAAGTGGGACCCCACCTGAAAAATGGTCCCCAAAAATCGTACATGAAAATTCCCTTTATCTCTAAATTCTACGCCAAAAATGTGGGTTTGGCCTTTGTTGTGTCCTAAAGACGTGTGAAACGTGTGTTGCTAATTCCTTCCCGGGGGACACATTCAAGAGCAGCCGACGTGGTCCATTATTTGATTGTCCAACAACACGCAAAGTTTGGCAAATTTGCAGCCAAGTCCATAAGTACCTCATGCATCAAAAATATTTGGTTAATTTTTCATAATTTAATGCCCGGGGATTGTGGAGTATATTGTTTTATGTAATTTGATGTGAATGTATACATATATGTGTCAAGAAGTAAGGAAAAGTGTTATTGTCATTAATATAAAGTTTTAATATCTAGTTCGCTTGATTTGATATTACATGATAGATACACAATTCAACTTAATTTCAATATTCAGTTCATTTTTAAAAGCTTTTGATATAGTTAGGACCGGCATGCATTTAAGGCTAAACTTATCTTGTATATCAAGGCATTGATGTGTGATATGTTTTCCTATGAGTGCAATCGAGCCGAGCCGAGCCGAGCAGAGTTTAGACAAAATTTTTGAGCTCGAACTCAGCTCGACAAAAATTCAAGCTCGGCTTGATAAGGCTCAAATTGACAAATGAATTGTAAAAAACTACAGGCTCGAGGTTGAGCTTGAACTCGAAATAAAAAATAATAATATAATATATATTTATTAATAAAATAAAATTAATATTTAATTATATATTAGCGAATGAGCCGACTCGTAAGCCTTCAGCCTAAATACAGACGATTCAAATTAGAGCTCGAGCTCGGTTCATGAGGCTCGCTAACCAGCTCGACTCATTTGCACTCCTATGTTTTCCAACATAAATTGAAATAAAATGTGGTTTGTCAAATGGAATAATCAGCCAAGCAAATATTCAAAGTTTGATGTTAAGTTATTTAAAATTTGCAAATAAATATTATATACGATACACAATAACAATACAATAATACACTATTTAGCTTAATCATGCCTAATTCAAATACATCAAGCAAACGAGCTCTTAAAATCTGCGGGTTCATATTCAAGTTGGGTCGATTGAGTTTGATTTTAAATAGAGATCAATCCACGCCCTTGTTTGAGATGACGTGGATGCTTCAAATTTTTTACCCACTCTACATAATTTTTGCTACATGGCTCAATACTATAAGTGATAGATGACGTGAATGCTTTAAATTTTGTGCTGTTATACATAATTTTCTTACATGGCTTGATACTATAAGCAATACCATTCTTATCAGAGGTATCACTTTCGTAGCAATTGCACTTGCTAGTCATTTTTGCGCACTTGATAAGTATGCCAAAAGTTTTATATTATAAAAATAGATAAAATATTCAGTTACTTTTTGGAAGTTTTATTAATATTCTCAATGCATTTATTTGAATTTTTTAAAATAAATAAAAGAAATACCAAGATAAAACAAAATAATAGAAGAGAAAAAAAGTTAAGGCAATGTTTATTTTCCCAAAATGTATCCCAAAATGTAACCAAACATAAAAAAAAATATTCCTTCAAAATGTCAAATTAAATTTCCCAAAACACCATTTTCTATCTTTCATTATCCTCAAAACTTCCCCATTTTTCAATATATACATACATATTATGCATATCATACATAATTTATTATTATTCTAACAATAAAAAATCACCCAATTCTATTTTCACCCAAAAATTATAATAAAAAGACATTGATTTGACTGCTATAGTAGAATTTGTCTCCTCTCAAAACATAAAGAAACATAACAAAATTTTCCAAAATAATTTTTTTACTAACCCCAATATATAAACAAACATACATCACATTCCCAAACATAAATTTCACATTCTCCAATCCCACTCTCAAAACTCATTTTCCCAAAACACATAATCCATATCTAAACATTACGTAAATAATTAGATAGAATTAAATATTGGAGAGAAGGAAGATAAAAAAAGAAAAGCATCTTATCATTATCTTTTAAGATAAGTAGCAGTCATTTGCACGCAACTCTTGCGGGCATAAAATATTTTTGAGTAATCATATTATGTATATATTCACATTTATTATACTAACAATTAACATGTATCGCAAAAACATACTTATAATTCATATAATTATAAAGATAACACCCACTTAAAGTAAAACTTTTATAATTTGTTACCAGATTTTAAAAAAATTAAAAATTAATTAAACATGTAAATAGTGGAAGTTTTTAAATAAATTGTGGTTATTTGCATATATAAATGTTTATTGAATATTGAATAAATAAAAGGACAAATTTGGTATATTAAAATTTGGTATCATAACTTCCACTTTAACACAAAAATACCTTCCTTTTTATAATCGTATAGATATTGTAAACTCATAAAATTACATATCAAGTTACTAAAATTCTCGCATTTTATATATATATTAAAAATTCTCGTACATGTAATACTTCAAGTTTTATTAAATATTGGAGGGTTTTCATTAAATTCATTAAAGTTAGCTTTCATATCCTAAATTATTTATGGTGTTTGTAATATCTGAACTAAAATTCAAATTAAATTAAAACTAAGCTAATTGAAGCAACTCGTGAAATTATCTCAAAATATCCTCTTACCATAATTAACTTTTTGTTGAAAATCACGATTTGAAACATCGTTGTACTAAAAACGCATTAAATCACCATAAAGTATGGGGATCCTCATTCAGTGCAAAAGTACAACCTAAAACAAACAAAAAGTTGGGTGTAATTAAAAGATTTAGGGGTTGATTAAATAGTTTATAATTGATAATTATTTTGGCATATGGTGAGCTTAAAATATTTTCAATTTCTGTTGACACGTCGAGTGATCAATTAGTCAATTATCACTGTTACCATATTGATATGTATAAAATTTAAATTTTAACGAGTTTTAAGTATGTGTGAATAAATTTATTATAAAAAAAGCCAAAAAAAGAAAAAAAAGGAAAAATAGTCCCATTACCTTATGAAGTGATTTTCAATTTTCACCATGTTCCTAGGCGACTATATTTATATTTATCAAGTGATTTTTGTGAATTTAAAAGAGAGTAATCAATTATTATATAAATAGTATTTGAAAATATTTGATCTTATTATATATCGATAAAATTCATGAGTATGAGATTTGAAATTTGAATATAGAATTTTCTCTTTAATTTTTCTTTCAAAATGCAGGTCAATAGAATAGTACATCGACACGATTGACTCTTATATGTTGTTTATAGAAACGACAATTAACTGTCTTTTGGCATGTCTCTTAACTAAGGACTATAATGATACTAATATCTGAAAGTATAGGGTTTGATTGTACGATTTTTTTTTTATAATAATATATATTGATAAGATAATACATTAATAGCACAAAAATTTTATGGGGCTATCTTTTTAAGTTCGTCGACTGAGGGGCTACGATGATATTTACTGGATGACTGACACACACGTAGTAACCATGTGTGATATGTGTGCCACACTCCTATGTTTGTGATTGATGAATGACAATAACAACCACCAAACCGGCATTGAATGACGGCACTTCATATGAATTTTTCACGTGGGTGGATGGGATTTTTTATTTTTATTTCTTGAGAAAGAAAAACATTGATGAAAGGGATAGGTTGATTGTTGATTGTTGATTGAATAAAATCTAATTAGCACGACAAAAATGTCACATTGAACATCGAATTAAATTAATTAATCATTTTTTATTTGGAATTCGATTAATAAAGTATTGTAAAAATTAAATAAAAAAAACATAATTGTATGCTATATTTGTTATGTTTTAGATTTAATGAGTAAAAAAATAAAAATAAAAGTGGCACAAAGATAAAATATGCATTGTAATTGTACTTTTTGTTTTATTATTATTATTCTTATTATTATTATTATTATTTAGTTTTGATAGATAAGTTTTAAAAAATTAAGAATAGCATATTAATAAATAATAAGAATAACTATTATAAATAATAATTTAGTATTCGGTGAAATTCAATAAATTAAACTCAAATGAATTGCTAAGGGCCTATTTGGTTTAATTTTCAATTCTGAAAATATATCATCCAATAATCTATTTATCTTCTTCTAATAATCTATACATCTTCTCTTTCTATTATAATTATTACTATCTCTATCAACCTATAACCTATTAAATCCAACACAATTATTATTTTTTCAATAATCTATTTAAATACAAACTCATTTTCACTATTTATTTTTTTCAAAATTTGAAAACAATAAAAATAAAAAATAAAAATGAAAATAAAACAAATGGGCTCTAAATTTATGTACAAAAATAAAAGTCAATAATCAAATTTAAATTTGTAGTTCAATTTTATTACATACCCAATTTTCAATTCTAATTTATGTTCAAGGTAAACTATAGACATCCCTAGTCCTAGAGACTAAAAGGCTGATTGGTTGCATCTATAAGATTTTAAAATAAAATATTAAAATTTTATAAACTTCTTTTAAAATATAAAAAAAAAAACTTATTTTTAAAATCTTAATAATCCCTTTTAATATTAACAATTTTGATATGAATTTATCATTACTAATATTTTTTTTCTCTCCCTATAATCCAGGTCCATGCTGACATTTTATGAGTTTCTAAATTTTATTTTATTCAAACACTTAAATAATTTATTTTAAAACTAAGATCTAATATTTTATAAATTTTAAAAATATTTTATAAAATGTATAGATTAAATATTTTAAATAAACTTAATCAAACACTCAATAAGTATTAGCATGCTGCAAAGAACAGGGTATTTTTGCAATTTGCATTTTTACCATTTTAATTAAGATGATGATTAATTATATTTCCCATTCCCGGTTGCCATACACACACATACATAATATGACATGTAGTAATATTAAACTAATTTTTAAATATCGAATATATACATAATAATATTACAAAATAAAATAATAAGATTATTGTATATAATCCAACAATTTAAGGCCAAATTTGTTGTATTTTTTATTTTCATTCTCTATTTTCGCTATTTTTAAATGTGTTTTCATTTTATCATTATTTTTCATGTAGAAATGAATATGTGATTAGATAAGTACTGTCATTTTTTTTAAGTAGAATAAAAATAATATAATAATGCTAGTCATTTTTGATTTAGTAGTATTACTTATTATTATTTAATTGATTATGGGCCTCCACTTTTTTTTCTGTATGTCTCGTCAACAAACTGTGTTGGGATGAAAAATATTAATAAATTTAAAATACGACCATTATTACGGAAAGATAGAAAAGGAAATAATCATTTGATAAGTTAGTCGGTTATGTTGGACACATTATATTACTATTAAATTTAGCATTGGCCTATTATCTTTGAAATATAGAAAAAAATATTATTTAATTAGTTAATGAATTTCATTTATTTTTAAATTCATAGGTATTATATATTTAAAAATAATAAATAAAAAAATGATATTTTATTTAAAATGGTACAAATAATTGTATTTTTTATTTTTAAATAATGCAATACAGACAATCTAAGTCTAAATCTTACAATTCAATAGTCTCTTTGCAGAATAGATTTAGAGGCTGTGCTTTTTTCCACAATTATAAACTCTTCAACTGTCATTTTCTATTTTTTACTGTCATTTTCTGTCCCATCTTTATTTACTCTTGTTAGTTTTGACTTGGCCCATAATTTCTTCTTAGTTTGCGCGAATTTCGGATATTTTAAACCTTTTTTTTTTTTTAATTTAAATATGTACATCATATTTTTTCTTTTCTTTTTTTTTTTTTAGTTAACAATTACTATGAAAATGATTGTGCAAACTAAGTTTGAAAAATTATTTAAAATTCTAGATGTTCAAGAAAATCATTTTTGCACCAATTAGGATATAGAGAAGGTTCACATTATGTAATACTCAATAACATCATTGTTACCAAAGTTAATGTACTCATAGGTGTGATTTGTATTTAATACTATCTTATTTTTCCCATATTAAAAGAGTTTAAGATTTTAAAATAATTTATAAGTTATTCTTTCTCTCTTTTTTTTTAAAGTGCCTTTAGATAATGACATAAAAAATCACTAAATATATGTTGACATGATAATACTTTGATACTTCTGAGTCTCCGTGTGGGAATAATAGCCATATGCTTCTTCCAAACCCCTCAAGAGCATATAGTGCTAACTGAGTTGTTCCAAATTTTATAAGTTATTCCCATTCTCTTACCTTACGAAATGATTATTCGTAAAAATAAAATACTTCGTTCTACATCAAAATATTTGATAGTTCTGAAATAATTTATAAGTTATTCACTTTCTCTTATCTTTTAAACCCATCTTATCAAAAAAAAAAAAAAAACAAAAAACAAAATCTCACCAAATGCATGCCAATAAGACTATACCCTTAAGTGATTGGACCTTCACATCTAACGATGAATCTGATCATCATCAAATTCAAGACATGATTTTAAATATTAAATATATATATTTTTAATTAAGTTTCATACCTATAGCCATTATTTTCAATCTTGTATGCCTATTTTGCAATGGTAACTAACATTTTCCACTAATTAAAAAAAAATTAAAATTTACAAACTAATTAAATATTATTTCTTTTATTCTTATAGAGTAATAGACCCATAATAAAATCAAATAATAATTTTTAATCCAAGACAAAAAGATATGACTCATAATAAGTTAAACTCATTTCATTAGCACTCTTATGTTAAAATATCATGTTTAATTCTATAGAGTCAATATTTTATGTTTTGAACTCCATAAGTGGGAATAATGGCCTTGAACTTCTTCCCAAACCTCTCATTTGGATTTTATAATAATATCTAATTTATTATGTATTAAAGAAATTGAGGGTTTTGAAATAATTTATGGGTTATTTTCATTTTTCACCCTCCCAAACATTTTTTCATAAGAATAAAATACTTTGTTTCACACCAAAAGAATTCAAAATTTTGAAATAGTAATACGTTATTCCTCCTTCTCTTATCCTTCCAACCCCTATTTTCGTAAGGACAAAAATTATATCAGATGCGTGCTAACAAAATAATACTTTAATGCGATTGAATCTTCATATATAGCCATGAATTTGATCATCATCAAAATTCAAGATCCAGTATTAGTTTCAAACTTTTCGGATGCCAGTTTTATCAATTACATGAGTGCAAATCTCAACATAAAGAAAACTCAGGGCCCATTTGGATTTATTTTTTGGGAGCATTCTCATTTTCTAATGAAAATGAATGGTGAAAACTGAAAAGTTAATTATAATTTTGAATTTGAAAATGAAATGTTGTTTGGAGGTTTTGTTTAAAATGTAATAATTATATAGGGTTGAGAATGAGTTGTATTTGGAAAATATAGTGTTTTGTGTTAAAAGTGGTGTAAACGTGAGTAGAAAAAAATAAAAAGTGATGAAAAATGAAAATAGAGAGAGTGTATAATAGTGTATTTGGAGAATATTTAGAGAATGAAAATGTTTGTAAAAATAGAGGAGAAATTGATAGTTTTTTGTTTTCATTTGTAATAGAAAATAAAAAGGGTGTTTGAAAACAAAACCAAACTGCCACTTAGTTGATTTTATGAAGAAAAAAAAAAACATTTTGTTCGCTAAACCAAAATAGGATTATATAATTTATATTAATACATGGAGTTAAGTACGTACTTCATAAGTACTTCAATTCATTAAAGAACAACTGAGAAAACACTTTGTATTAATAAATAACGTCATAATTAAACACTCAACATAATACAGGCATTAGGGTACTAGCTATTTGGCAATTTGACAATATTTCTCAAATTTGTCCTTATTTTCTCATATGAAAAAGAAAAAAAGAAGTGATAAATTTTTAGATAAACTTCAATTATTGGGTAAAAGTAATGTAATAATTATTAGATTAAATTTAAATTAGGACAATTATGGAATCATTTAAAACATGTATTAACAAAGAAAGAGCGGTGTATTTGAATTTATAGATTTGAAATTAAAAATTTTAAATTTAATAAAAATATATTCTTTAAACATGTTTGGATAGCTTCATTTATGATAATTTCAAATAAAATAGGGAGTCATTTAAAATATATATTTTTTAATTTTTTCTAAAATACACTTCAATCCAAATACAAACTTAGAAAATTCACCTTCGTATCGATTAATATCATAATAAATTGAAATATAAAACAAATAGTAATACTATAATTATTAAGAAAAAAACTAATAAAAAATTAAATAATTTGATTTCATACCAAAATAAATAAAGAAAAAAATATTTTGAAAAGCATGGAGTAACTTATAAGGACCTAATTGATTTTTTGCAAAACTTTTTTACATTTTATATTATTTTAAAAATATAAATATGCTGGTTAATCCAACTCTCGACAAAAGTACCCGCGATTTTTTTATTCTCACAACCATAACCATTATTCTCGAACTCAATAAAAGTAATTAAAATCTACTAATTAGTTAAATAACAATATTTTTTTCTACGATCTCAGATAATAATTTTTTCTATTTTTCCAAAAAATGAATTTGATTCACATAAAATTCAACAATAATTTCTTATCTAAACATAATTTGGTTGGTAGAAAATAATGGTAGTCACAATAAATCAATTATTAATTAAACAATTATCTCTAATCTTCTTTTTCTTTGAATTCATATACTAGCCCAAACACATTTTTCATTTCTCACAAAAATTAACACCCAAAACAAAAGAAATTTTTTTAAAAAATTATGACCAATCAAACCCTTACACTTGCATCCCATCCTAGCCAAATAGTAAAAGGGTATTATGGGCAAACAAATGCACATGCCAGCCAGCCAGCATCTTTCAAATTCTCAATTTCAGCTCGTGTTTCTTTATTCCACTGTTCACAGGCCCCACCATTTCCTTGAATTTATGTGCAGACACACCCCACGCCCACCCCTTTCTTTTCTCCTTTATCTCCACAGGCAATTATCACGTGCTTAATGCATCCATTGAAAAACACTTTTCTTGGGGTGAACCTAAAGCACAAGTAATTGATAAGCCTCTCAATCTTATCAGTCACCACACCACCCCCCTTCCCCGGGGCCTAACCCATTTGCCCGTTTACTCTCAATTCTTCCAGCTTTAAATGAGATTCGTCAGTTTCCTTCAACAGAAGGAAACCACAAGTTTCAATTCACGAAATTCCTCCTGAAAATAAAATATCTCTTACAGGGTTCTTGTTTTTGTTTGTCTGAAATTTTTTATTTTTATTTTTCTGGTAAATATGTCGAGTTCTAGACATTTTTCCGATGGAATGAGGGAAGGAAAGAAGCCGGAAAAATCGAATTTTCTGCAGACTTGTAATATTTTGAGTCAGTACATAAAGGAAAAGGGTAGTCTCAGAGATTTGAATCTTGAAATTGGTGGAAAAGTTGAGAGCCTTGAAGCTATAGGTAAAGAATTTCTACTGTTTAGCTTTTGAAATGATTTTCTGGTTGTAGTTTTCTTCTTGGAGTGGCTGAGGTGTTGAAAAAGAAAATATTGATAGATCTGCAGGATTTTGGAACAGATGAAACTATTACTAAGCTGATTATAATGCAAAAGATGTTTAACTTTTTTCCAAGAAATTTGATTCTTCACTTTTGAGCTGATAAATCAATGCTTTTTGCTTAATTTCAGTGAAGCCCGGATCATCTCTTGCTGCACCACCTTCTACAAGTGTAAATTTGCAGAAAAAAGCTGGAAAACCTGCTCAAGTTTCATCAGAACAACAGCCCTCCACGGATCCATTTCCCCGCTCCGCCAGGACTGATTCCTCCGTTATAATAGTAGAAGATGACTCCAACAAAGCCAGCACAAGGTTCTTTATCTTTGCCCTTTCCCACTTTCTACTTTCCCATTTCACAATGGCTTGAAATTCCTTTTGCCTGCCGGCTAATTTCAGCAAAGAGGGATCCATGGCGGAGCACAAGACTTCCCAGCTGACAATTTTTTACTCAGGCAGAGTGTTGGTTTTCGATGATTATCCTATTGAAAAGGCTAGAGAACTCGTGTCTATTGCTAAAAAGAGTAGCTCCCAAATGTCTTATGGCATTTTGTCGAACATCATTCAAGAAAAACTGAACGCTGGCGCTGCTGCGGCCTCCACCTCCAGCTCGCGCGAAGGGCTCCCGCCTCGGCCTCAGCCCAGCAGTAGTAAGCAGCCTGTTGGCATTTCGTCGAACACTTGTAAGGAGAAGGCGAGTCCTAGCACGAGTGGGGCTGTGGATTCGAGCTCAACATCACAAGAACAACAATCTTCTGAGGCTAACGGTTCTGGTAATTTGTTTCATAACTTTTAGTTTTTAAATACAAGATATCCATTTTAGTCGAATTTCTTAAAAGGGCAAAATCTTTAAATCTTGGGATTGTACTAATCATTCATGGTTTTCGTTGGGTTGTTTAGATTTGCCAATTGCAAGGAGATCATCACTTCACAGGTTCCTTGAGAAGAGGAAAGATAGGTATGTCATTTTTTCTCTTTAATTTTATAGATAATAAATAGAGATAGAAATGATTTATTTTTTATTTTTTGGGGGGTTTTTATCTGAGTTTTGTTTCCTTTTTCCATGTGTATTGTTTCTTGTAGGGCTGCTGTGAGGGGACCTTACCAAATTCAAGAACAGCCGGCATCTTCCTCCAAGGGTGATGAAGAGCTTGACCTCAATAACTAAGCCATTAATGCCTAATCAAGAAGATTAGGGTTTCAAGATATTTCCATGTTGTATGATTCTTGTTTATGTAATACACCCTCATTGTAGTAAGATTAAGCTTATATCTTAGTTAGATTCAAGTGTATTTGTGTGCAATTTGTTGCCAAGGTTAAGCCAATTTGAGTTGTTGGTTGATAGCTAGTGCTTATGTGCTAGCCATTTGTTAAGGGCGGCAACGGAGTGGGTCGGGTTGAATTAGATCTAGAAAAAAAAAAAATTTAATTTAAAATTAATTGAAAAGTTTTTAAATTTATTATCAGATGTGAAATATTTAATTTAGTGAGGTATTTCTCTATCGGCGTGTGAAATTTTGTTCTTGTAAAAGGTGTTGCAATGGGTGTGAAAGAAATGTAGTTTATAAATTGTGTTTCAAGGCCTTGACTCTTTTGATGTGGATAAGACTTGATGTCGTTAAAGTCAATTAGTAGTTTAATATAAATTGCGATTGTTATGATGTTGTTTATGTTATTTTAAATTGTACTATATATAATTCTATATGAAATATTAATTTTTAAATAGATGTGTACTTTTTCTTTTATCCAATGTGGGTTTAAAGTAGATCCATTATAGATCTAATTGAATCAAATCAAATGGAACCCGACTTTTTAGCACCCTTTAATTGGTGATATAGAATATTGGGCGATGAGATGTAGAGTGATGACACTGATGGGATTATGATAATTTTATATTTTTTAATTATGTCTATTTTGTAGAATGTTGTGAATAATAAAAGTGAATAATTGTATTGATTTTCACTTTGATAGAATATAATTTAAGAATACTATCTAAAAGGATTAAAGTACCCATTAATTAAAAAAGAAAAACAGAAATGTAATAAAAATTTCGTAGTATGTGATTAGTGGAGCAGCTGTAAGTGATTTAAAACAACAATGTCAAATAATCAATTTTGTCAGTGGTTAGGGTTCTTATAGTTTTTATGGGTCTAGATATGGATGGCAACGGGGTGGATTTTTGATGTGGACCCGTTAACAGCCCTAATTAAATCCAATCTCCCTCCTATTTTCGATGTGCATATTAAATCTTGTTATATCTGTCATGTAAGTCACATGAAATAAAAACTCATTTTCCGAATGCATGAAGTCATTATAATTGAAAGGATATTTATTATTCATTACATGTTTTATTACATAGTATTTATAAGCATTCGGCTAGAAAGGGTTGGTTATATCTTTGCACTTTGGGCTATGAATAATAGACCTAAGTGAGCCCAATTTAATTTTGCGTTAATAATTCCAATACTATTTCTAGAGGCTTGGATCATTGAAGACCAGCAAAGTTATCTTAATTGAATGACATTATCCAAACACTTATAATAAAATTTAAATATGCATATACATGTATAAATACTATAGTGAAAATTATAAGTTCTATTTCGCCAACTTATAATTGATTTTTAGAATGATCAACTTTGAAAATATGTTTTTCTCAATATATATATATATATTCCAAAATTAAACTACAAAACTAGGAATGTCAACGGGACAGGGCAGAAGCAGGGATAGCCTCCTTGCCCCCCGCCCCGCAAAGTCAAAATAGTCCCCATTCCTACCTTCACCCCCGTCCTTGCTACGGGTACCCATCTCTGATTCTCCGTGGGGAGACAGATACCCACGAGTTTGATGTAATTAAAATTTATAAAATTCATAAAAATTTTATAATTAAAAAAATTATTTAACTTTTTTAATAATGTAAATTACTTTTAAAATTAAATAATTTTCATATATAACACACAATATTTAATTATATTTTATAATAAAATATAAAAAATAAATAATATAAAAACATAAATTTCAACAAAACTTAACAGTTCCTCCTAATAGTTTTCTATTTAGGTTGGCTCCTACAAAAGTATCTATATAGTTTATTAGAAGAAAAAATTAATTTAATTATTTAAACTGGTAATGGATACTCACGGGGATGAGGACTATGATCACTGCCCGTTTAACAATTGAGAATCAAAATTATCCCTATTTCCGTCCCTGTGGGAAGAAAATTCTCCCCATATCCGCCTATTGCGGGAACGGATAATTTTTACATTTTTATACAAAACATGTATTAAAATGTTGTGAAATAAATAATTTATATTGGCCCATGTAAATTGGGCCTATGGAGGAAGCCCAAAAACCAATTTTGCTACTCATAATTGAGTAAAATTACCGCGTGAAGTACGACCCGGTAAAAGCTCTTCTATAAATAGCCCTAACAATGCAGCTAACGTTCCCCGCTTTCAGCCAGGCCTCTCTTTTCATTTTTCTTCTGTCTTTTTCTTTCTTTTGTTTATTTTTCCTTCTTCTTCGAGGCCCCTTTTTGCTTCTCTCTACAAACCCTAACACTAGAAAATCTTGTCCGATCGTTTCATTCTGTCGAGTTTTTGGTTGAATTCAGTCGAAAATGCAGAATCAGAGATTGAAGCAGCAGCAGCATCAGGCTTTGATGCAGCAAGCTCTCCTTCAACAACAGTCGCTTTACCACCCTGGTCTCTTAGCTGCTCCGCAGGTTTCTTCTTCTTCTCCTTCTTCTTTTGGTTGATTTTGCTTGTTTGGAGTGCGTTTATAATTGAATTTTTTTTAATTGTTGTGATTATTTCTTCTTTTGTTTTATTCCATGCTCGTGCTAGCGATCTTAAGGATATAAGTTTTCATTGGTTGTTTTTTCTCTTTCTTTTCTTTTGTACCTGCGATTCAAGCAAGTTGCTGTTGGCTATCTTTCTAATTGTGTAGTTTCTGTTTACTCGGGTTTTTCATGTTTCCTATCCCCCTTTAGTCGTGTCGCAGATTAAGATTTTGTTTGGTTGATTGTAGGTTTTTTTTTTATTTATTATAGGCATCGTGAGTTCATTAATGGTCAATCTTTGAATTGGGTATTGTTGAAGAGAGCGGTGAATGTGGTATAGGAAAACTTTTGCATTTCCTTTCAATACATGCTTTATCTTTGTGGGACAGAAACAGGGGAAGGTTCCTAAGTCAAATGTTCTATGTTTAAGCCTCCTGTTTTGTGTACATGTCGGATGGCCATTTTTGAAAGGGCCAGTCTCTATGTTGCATGTGTGTGTCTATATATATATATATATATATGTGGCTCATTAAATTGTTTATTAGGTAATGGTCCTTACATGTAAATCTAGAAGGTAAGTTAATGCCACTGAGCCATGTCAGAACTAAGAATATGGAAACTCCCAGGAGGATGCTCCTTGAATGAGGAATACACTTTAGAGTGCTTGAGCTAATTGTGTATTGCCCCTTGAACGTTTCGTTTGTGAGTGTATATGATAAGTTGTATTCCTTGTCTAGTGCTCTGTGGTTTCCTGTTTCTCATGTTTTGGAAGGTAAGTGGTATTTGGTTCATAGTGAAATTTGGTTTATTGCATGTGGTGGCATTTGAGAAGGTTCGTGGGATGGTCGTTGCATAAGTTTGTTAGAAATAGAATAAATTCACTTTGCATTTTCACACCTTTTGGGTCTTTTTCAGTTGTCAATAGTGGGAATCCGACACCTGTATCTTGTGATATTTTTCCCTTTGATCCAGCGTCTCCCTTGGGGTGGATGGTTGATACGGGCCGAAAAATTAGGAAGTTTATTTTTTATTTCTTTATTTTTATTTCTTTTTTTTTTCGCCTTTTCATTTTGCAGATTGAGCCAATTCCAAGTGGAAATCTGCCTCCTGGGTTTGATCCAAGTACATGCCGCAGTGTGTGAGTGTTGTTCAGACATTTTTTAAATTTTCATTTTTCATTTTTTATTTTTGGTTTTTCACCTGCCTTCATTGCATGGTTGCATGCCTTGCACATTTGTGC
Organism: Jacaranda mimosifolia; assembly: GCA_018894105.1. Lineage (NCBI taxonomy): Eukaryota > Viridiplantae > Streptophyta > Magnoliopsida > Lamiales > Bignoniaceae > Jacaranda > Jacaranda mimosifolia. The sequence goes on from CM032124.1 coordinate 39,305,918, forward strand.
AATATTTTAACTCCCCAATTTTTTTTATACTTAATATGCGAGTGTACAAGTCTTTGCATTATTACTTCTGCTTCAGGTGATGTCTAATTTACATATCATTAAAGCCAACTTGTGTGTAATTTGTTGGTGTATAACTTCACTAACATCTTCAATTCTCCTTCCATTTTCTCATATGAGAAGTTTGTTGTGCTTATTTATGTGATCATTTTTTAATATCTGGAGGAGGTTCTTATAAATTCATCTGTTTCTATTTGTTTCTTCTTTTTAAATTTCTAGGTCTTTTATTTTTGAGAAAATGCAGGTATGTTGGGAATATCCACTCACAGGTGACTGAACCACTTCTTCAAGAAGTTTTTGCTAGTACTGGTCCGGTGGAGGCCTGCAAGCTTGTTAGAAAAGAAAAGGTGTCATTCTTCTCAAGTGTCTATTTTCCCTCAAATGTTTATCCACATATGAATTTGGATTCTGGCTCTTGAATGGTGTTGATATTTATTGTCTTTTTCCTCTTTGCAGTCATCCTATGGATTTATTCATTACTTTGACCGTAGATCAGCCGCACTTGCAATATTGACCCTCAATGGAAGGCATCTGTAAGTAGGAATTACTGAAGATTTGATCTTATGTTGTCATTTAATTTGGCATAATGATGTATTTTGTTATATTCAGGTTTGGGCAGCCTATCAAAGTTAACTGGGCATATGCCAGTGGTCAGAGGGAGGACACATCAAGTGAGTAAATGTTTTTATGTTTTCGCATGTGTTATTTGTTAGCTTTAGCACATAACATTTTGTGCTGATGATTCTCTGTCTCATAAAAGTTTATGCCTCTTGTTTAGGCCACTATAACATTTTTGTTGGTGATCTCAGCCCAGAGGTTACTGATGCCATGTTGTTTGCGTGCTTTTCTGTTTACTCTAGTTGTTCGTAAGCATCTGTTCCTCCTCTCTCTATCTCTCTTTGTGTCTCTCTCTCCACATGGCCCCTAGGTCGCAAGTTTGTTTGATTTTAGTCTTAAAAAAGGAAAAACCAGGCCAGAAGTCTCTTTCCCTTGTATATGTCAAAGTAATTTTTTGAGTGTTGCCATGTGCTTACTGCATGGTTTAATTTCAATAGATGTTGATTCTCTCTATTTGTCATAGTGATGCGAGAGTTATGTGGGATCAGAAGACTGGACGTTCCAGGGGATTTGGATTTGTGTCTTTCCGGAGCCAGCAGGTATTTTTGTGCGACTTTTATCTGAGCGTCTTTTGAACCACAATTTCCTTGACTTAGCTGAATCCTTTGAATTTTCTTGTTCAGGATGCTCAAAGTGCAATAAATGATTTAACCGGTGAGAACATTTTGGATTAATTTATTTTAAAAAGTTTTTCTTTATGTATCAAAATGAATTGCTATTTTCCTTGCTCTGACTATTGGAAGATCACAAGGAATAAGTAATTCACTAGCTACTGTTCTTTATGATAACTTCCCAGGGAAATGGCTTGGCAGCAGGCAGATACGTTGCAACTGGGCCACAAAAGGTGCTGGAACCAGTGATGACAAGCAGAGTTCAGATTCTAAAAGTGTTGTAGAACTTACAAATGGCTCCTCGGGTAAGTGAGTTGGAAGAAAAAACTGAATAAGCTACCATTAGCAAATTTTGACAAAAATAAAGAAATTAAATAAGGAGAGAACTGTAAGTTGTAGCCATAGCATCATTAAGAGGGTGAGAAACAGCTTATAAGCTGTTAAATGCTGTTGAATCCTGTAAGATAGTAAATTTTAGTCAAATATGAAGTAGTTAATCTATCAAAATGTTAAACCCTTCTAGCTTAGAAGATACTTCTGTTATAGTCTAGCTGTCAGATAAGTGAGAAATACCAATATAGGCTGAAGCAGATTAAGATTTGAAAAATAGGTTGCTGTATTAGTTGAATTTGTAGCATTTGTTACTTATTTCTAGACCTTATTAAACTTTGGGCAGTATATTACCAAATGCTTTGCTACGTAAGCTGTTAAATCTTTCGTTATATCTTTAAACAAGAATGAGCCTAGCCAAAAAAATCTCTCTTGGGCCTCACCATTGATTTTTCCCTCACATTAAACTAGATCTAAGTTCTATACTTCCCACCTACCATTTTGCAAAAGACATTTTCTCTAGGAATTGCTTTTTTGCTGTATCAACCGAGATACCTGATGGTGGAAGAGACTTGGCCTTTTGCAGAAGATGTTAAAGAGGCAGCAAATACTGATGCTCCAGAGAATAACCCTCAATACACCACCGTGTATGTAGGCAATCTTGCACCAGAGGTAAGTCCTCTTTCCGTTGTGCTTCCTCTCCCTTCCTGGGAATGCCTCATCCTCCAGATACAGAATAAATGCCTCTGCTTATGATTGCTTGGTGGTTTCTGTGTATTCTATGAGTGTATTGCAAATTAAGTCAGAGAAGTATTCTACAGGTTTACGTGGTTCTTTTCTAGATAGATCCCTCCCAGCATATTTGATCCCCCAATCCAGAAATAAGAATAGAAAACAAAATCCCCTTGAATGGGCATTAGGAGCAATAAATCCCCACCCCCCCCTTCCCGCTAGGTGGACAAATCCTTTTCAATCTGAATATTTGGTTTTATTGCCAGGTAACTCAGGTCGACCTCCATCGCCACTTCCATGCACTGGGTGCTGGATCAATAGAGGAAGTCAGGGTCCAGCGTGATAAAGGGTTTGGTTTTGTTAGGTACAGCACGCATGCAGAGGCTGCTATGGCTATTTCAATGGGAAATACTCAGTCATATCTATATGGCAAACAAATTAAGGTTTGTTTTAATACAGATTTTGAGCTTCCTTCGATTCTACATTTCTACTTGTTTAACCTCATTCATATTCTCGTCTGGCCACAGTGCTCATGGGGTAACAAGCCAACTCCTCCCGGAACAACCTCAAACCCACTCCCACCACCAGCACCGGCATCCTTGCCGGGCATTTCTGCAGCTGACCTATTGGCATACGAGCGGCAACTTGCAATGACTAAAATGGGAGGCGTCCATGCCCTCATGCATCCACAGGGGCAACATGCTCTAAAACAAGCATCCATGGGAATGGGTGCCGGTGCAAGCCAGGCCATCTACGACGGTGGGTTCCAGAATGTTGCTGCTGCCCAGCAACTCATGTATTACCAGTAATTTATGATTGAGATTCTACGGAAACTTACAAATAGCCATCCTTGAAGCCCCTGTTTGATGAGGTCTTCTTTCAACTTTGTAGGATGTTTTGTAATATTCTGGTTTTGGGGATGGCTCCCCGACTCAATATGTGATGATGTGTTTGCCATATGTATCCTAATACCCTCTTGTGTAATGATGCTTCTTTTCATGTTGGAGTATGAGTAATGAGTGGCTTCTTTGGGTTATTGGGCAGCATTTTATTTCTTTTGTAGAAGAAAATTAGAAATGTAGCGAGAGGAGGAGATATGACAATTTTATTCTGTTTGAGTTTTTCTTTGACAATGGATTGGATGGAGTGTTCAGTCGGACCTGTTTGGTTAATCCTGTGTATATATGAACGTGTAATAACTGAAAACAGTAAACTACAATCCAAACGTGCCGACTATAGTTTGCTCATTTCATTTAAGTGAAAGATTTGAAATTAGAATCCTTTTCGTTTGACTTTGTCAATTTTTGATAAGGATTCAGAAGGAAAGTTTCATTTAAATTCATTTGGAAATACAATTGAATTAATCATTTTGGCTGATTGCTTTTACGTAAATGATAAGGAGAAAAGCGGTAGGAATTAGATTAAGTGCAAGGATATTGACTTCTATAATCTCATCTATATGAATAGTGTAGGAGCAATAAACGCAAGAATGTTGATTTTCATAATCTTATTGGTCTTTTTACTTCGTAATAATTTGGGATTTAATCTCTTAGTGATGATAAATCTTTTGTCTGTAAATTCAATGAATGAATTATCTCTTGATGATATTGAATCGGATCAATATCATGAATAACAATATCTTCTCTTCCCTTTGAGTTCTTGGCATTTGGCACTCTCCAATTTCCAAATTCCAATTGTAACTTATTGCTAGTTAACACACTTGCAAGATTGACAAAATGCACCCTGCAAATGGCAAGTCCTTGATAGGCGCATTGAACCATTTTGGGTAGAAATTAGGGTCGATATATTGATTTAATCAAATTTGTTAGTGCAAAAAGATTAATATGGCAATTTTCATGTCCTATTATGCAAATTATGCTCTGTTTATTAGCTTTGATAATTTAACAATTGGAATTAAAATTTTGGTGATTATAAAAATTTCCATTTATTTTCATTAGGTCGAATATGAGATATTAGGGTCTCGCACCAAAATTATAATTGAACCTAAAAGATATATTGAAAAATATCCATCGTCGATTCCATTTAGCACACGGAGAAAATTTTGTGCTGTATACTAAAAACTAAAAAGTAAAAGGTTGAAGTTTGTCAATAATGAAGTTTTTAGTGAATTTTAAGTACACATGTGTACATGTAAATAAGAAAATTCGTTAAAACATAATTTTATGGTACGTGGAATTGGTATCGATGTAACTCAAATATGTTTTTAGGACATATTAGTCAAATTACCTTTAAAGATAAGTATAAAATATTAAGATGGACCGTCAAATATAATGAACTCAACTCATTAAACCCAACCACTATAAATATCAACACTTATAGTAAAATAATATCTAATCCATTTAATTTTTACTCAGATAAATTCTTCCAATAAAGATGCTATCAAATAGAGACCCACAATCTACCACATTAGATTACGAAATTTCCAGAAGATCCCCAAATAATAAATATGACATTCTAGAGATGCATTTGTCAAATAGTTGTTTTTTAGAGGATGGCTTTGCTATTTTTGTAATCTAAAGGTGCAAACTGCAAAGTACCAATGGGTTAAACCGCAAAAATGTCAAACCCCAACCCCTCACTGCAATGCAAACACTCATAAATTAATGTTAAAAAAGAACACAGCTTGACAGAAGTCTACTACTTCGTCTCTTCTCTCTCTCTCTCTGACACACACATAGAGAGGGAAAAGTTCGCCAATTGCTGAGAGATTTCTCTTCTAGACATGTATTGTGTGCATTTTCCCTGAATTTGAGTTTCACAGATCGAAATTTTGGTTTACAAGAGATCCTCAGAGTTATGGGGATTTCGTTTAAGGTTTCCAAAACCGGTGAGAGGGTTCGACCGAAACCGCTACCGCTCGACGCCGCCTCTTTTCACGTCGAAGAGGAAGAATCAAACGACGCCGTTATTGCTGCCTCGAAGAAGAAGTTTAATGCCGTTTCGTTGTCGACTCGGAAGCCTGTGGTACTTATTGTTCTTTTCTTTTTTAAATTTGTTTACAATTTATATGCAAATCATATAGCAATTATAAAGATCGAGTTTTTCTGATATATTTTTTGCCGTAAATCGTGGAATTGTTTGATTATCTTTTCATATTTACGAAATATTGGAGAATTATCATTTATGGTGATTGATTTTGATTAATTTGATTGGGTGTCTATAGAGGATTAGAAGTTAAAAAGAGCTTCATACTAGCCGGACTTTTATTTTTTGCTTCCTTTCCCCCCTTTTTATTGTGCGTGTGGACATAAAATTAGGGGTTTTCGTAGAATTGTTTAGAATTTGGGAGTAAGGAGGAGCCAATGAGAAAAAAGAGGCATTTCTCATGTTATTGGGTTGTTTTATTGCTTAATTTGAGCTTTTCTGTTCTTTAAAAGATTTTGAATTCTGTTTTAGTCCATTGAGAAAAAGGACCATTGCTGAAGTTCTACTGCATTGTTTACGGCCCGTTTGGTTTCATTTCCAAGCCCTCTTTTCATTTTCTTGTGGGAATAAAAATTGAAAACAAACACTTTCTCACAATTTTCAATAGAAAAAATACATATTTTCTTCCCAAAATCCATTTCTAAACCTACCCTATTATTCTATTACACATCAATCAAATTCAAATTTGATTTGACATAAAGTTACCCACTTTCATTTTTAAATTAATAAAATATACATATATTTTAAAAAATAAATCTTTTTAAACATTAAAAATATAAATTAATTTACTTTTCAATCCTACAACCTATTATAATCATTACTTTCCAACATTTCATCCAAATACATCTCAATTTCTATTTCTATTTTATAACTAACTTTCCAACTTTTAGAAATGGCTGGAAATGGAAATGACCTTTGGAAATAAAATCAAACAGGCCGTTAGTCGCTAATTGGTCCTTCTTTTTTGGGTAATGGATTCTATTTTTTCTGGTATAGGGAGAGGCTAGTGAGAACAAGGCTAGTGCTGAGATCTCTGGTAAGTGGATCCCTCCTAAATACATAGTCAGGAATTAAATCTCCTAGGCCTTTAAAATATTTTACGCCACAGTATGCTACTATTACCTCTTTTGATTTTTTCCCTCTTCCCTCTTTCCCAGATAATGAAGTTTCATTTACTCTAAGCCTCTTTCCCGATGGATATTCAGTTGCAAAACCCGTTGAGGTTTGTTGTTCACCACTTTAAGTTGATGCCATGCGAGTAGCTAAAGTGTCCATGTGAAAAAATGGGAACTTTTGGCCTAGTTTTAAAACTATGAATTGCCTTACTCTGTTTGCTATGAATTTCAGGATGAATCTGGCCGACAGACTTCTATTGATGTACCAAAGTTTTTGCATCCATATGATAGAGCATCTGAGACTCTATTTTCGGTATGTGTTATAGTTTGTATCTCTAATCTATACAAATTTGTGTCTCTCATGTTTATTTATAGCTGGCTGTGGTTGACCATGTGTGAAAAATTTAATGTTCATTCCACATTTCCACTATCAGTAACTGGTATGGTTTGAAGTTCACCAAGGAGGCTGATTGATTCTTGCCGCCTGTGAAAACCCTATAACTGATAATTCTTGATGGACTACCATGTTGTTCTATTCCCATCGTATCAGCCACAAGGTTTTCAACCCATTTTATTGCATGAAAATTGAAAACAGTGAAATTTGATAAATGACTATATAGGGTTTTCTATTGATCCTCCTGTTCGTTTTAGTGCTGGTGCCTCTAATCTTTGCCACTCTATGGTTTATTCTTTTTCTTGTCTTAATTTGTTTATCTTATATGTGTGTCTTTGCCATTGGAAGGCAATTGAGTCTGGCCGATTGCCGGGAGATATTCTGGATGATATACCGTGCAAATATGTTGATGGGACACTTGTTTGTGAGGTAAGTTATCTGAAGTTCACTTTAGAATACTTAATGACAATTATGAGGAGCCGTGTTTATCTTAGATAAAATCACTTGTCAAAATAAATTTTGAAAATGCTATCAAGTGCAGCATAGAATCATATGAAGAGTTCTGATCCATCACTTTATTGATGATTCAATATTCTGGTCTAGATACACTAGAATATCTATCTAGTCAAAGAGATATTGGAGTCTATTACTCGCTAAAGTCTATTCGTTGTATCCGAGAATGCATTTCATCTGTTCTGCTTTTTATCCATTATAGCTGCACCAGTGATACGTTCTATTTTTAGCATTTTTCTTTGTCCTTATTTCTACTTAAGCTTTTGAAATTTTGTCCCCTCAACTCAACAATTTCACCTTACAAAGGTAATAATCTTTCGCTGTTTCCACCTTCATGTTCACCCCAATTGCTGTTTCCCTGTTGGGAATTTGATAATTTCTGATTGCAAGCTCCGCCCCCCTTCATTTGCGTTTTTACATTTTGGCAGTTGATAAAATGATTTGTTAGAAAATATGGCATGAAGAATATAATCAATCCTGGTTTTCTATAATTTATACTGCAGGTTCGAGATTATCGGAAGTGTTCTTCTGAAGGACTTAATGTGGCTTCTGGGGACAACTCACCCATCATTAACAGAGTGTGTCTTAGAATGTCACTGGAAAATATAGTGAAGGATATTCCAGCTATTTCAGAAAATGGTTGGACTTATGGTGATCTAATGGTAAGTGATCCACTTGTTTCAATCCATGCACTAGAAGGTTTTTCTTTCTTAACCAAGGTTATTTACATTTGGGTGAAGGAAGTGGAGTCCAGGATTTTGAAGGCCTTACAACCACAACTTTGCCTAGATCCAACCCCACAGATGGACAGGCTATCTGACAACCCAGTTCCCACTAAGGTTTGTGTATGAATCTTAGTTTTACTTGTCAAAACGATAAGGATTCATGCCTTTGACCTTTGGTGTGCATCAATTTTCAGTTAAATTTAGCAATACACAGCATGCGAAGGAAAAGATTGAGGCAGATTCCGGAAGTTGCTGTGTCCTCAAATAATATCCATGGGAAAAAGGTTTGTCTTGATAGAGTTCCAGAAAGCTCAAGGTTGGGAGACTCAGGATCTTTGGTGCAGCAACCTGCCTATGAGAATTTGAACACTCAAAATAATGTTGCAAGCACTATGCATTCACTAAGAAACAACAGCTTTGGGTCAGATGGCTCTCTTCTGGCATCGCCTCTGGTATCTCACCAGTCAAAGTATCAAATTGGGGTTGGGAGCCCAAGAATGATGAAGGATCAGCGATCAGGAGCTCTTTTGAATGCATCTGCAGCTTCTCCTGGCGGGCAGGATATGATGATTCCATTTGCTGATAATGGTGCTGCTTCTACTCATGGTAAGAGGGAGAATCAAGATGGGCAATCATCTCCACTTACCAACAAGAAGGCAAGGCTTACGCATACAGGTGCTGATGGGAATCTACAGCATTTAGGGCCGCAAATGGACAACTTACATGGATCAGAATTACACTGGAAGAACACATTAATGCAGCAGCAGAGAGGAATTCAGTATGCTAACAATGGTATGCAAAAGTTTTCCCAGCCGGTGTTTGAAGGAGGTCTAAATCAGGAAGGGGGGCCAATGCCATTCACTATTGGACAACAAGGAATACGATACTTAAAGGAAGAACCAGTTGAGACAGAGAGATTGGACAAACCAGAGCTTAGTCGTATGACCATGGGAGAATCAGAATTTGCCAATATTGATCCCCAGCAGTCACGGTTGCAGCAAAGAATGCCAAATCAGTTCATGAGATCAAGTTTCCCTCAAAGTCCATGGAATAATCTTGGTCAGCCTCTTGATAATAATTCTAGAAAGGAGGATTCATTCCAGAAGAGAAAATTAGTTCAAAGTCCTCATGTTTCTGCTGGAGGCTTGCCTCAATCTCCATTGTCGTCAAAATCTGGAGAATTTTCTAGTGGTTCAATTGGACATCAATTTGGATCTGTTGTGAGTAGTGGACTTGTATCATCTCAAAAGGAAAAATCTGCAGTCACATCTGTTCCTCCTGTTGGTGTTGGTGGCAACCCATCTTTCACTTCAAGTGCTAATGATTCCATGCAGAGGCAAAACCAGGCACAGGCTGCTGCAAAACGCAGGTCTAATTCTCTTCCTAAAACCCCTGCAATAAGTGGAGTTGGGTCTCCAGCAAGTGTTAGCAATTTGAGTGTACCAATAAATGCAAGCAGCCCCCCTGTTGGAACTCAATCTTTGGGTGATCAAACCATGCTTGAGAGATTCTCAAAGATAGAAATGATCACTATGAGGTATTTCAGTCAATCAAGCTGCCACATTCCTTGAGCTTTTTCATTTTTAGTTTTCTATCCACCAAATTGTTTAAGTTGATTCACATCATATTTATATTTGTATTATATTTTGATAAATCTCATAACGTTTGGGTGGTTATAATGGTAATACGAGCTTGACAACGGTAGGTTTGCAGAACTTCTGATCTTTCAGTGGATGAAATAAGGAAACTTATTGAAGTCAGTAATGGGGTTCTATTGGTTGCATTTCTATTGTTTAGCATTAAGAAGTGATACCCGCTTTTCTCAGACAAAAAAATATACAATTCTTGTAATTTTGAACATCTAGAATTGTCTGCTCTTTTAAATGCTATTTTAAAATGTACCGTTGTCTATTTTTTAAAATGCTATTTTTTGTCTCTTATGCATGTTATCTTTTCCTGTTCCAGGTGTCAACTTAACTGCAAAAAGAATAAGGTAGATGAGTATCCTATCAGGAAACCCAATGCATATTCTGCTCAACTGCTGGCATCTCATCTGAACAGTGATTCAAACAATGAGAACTTGACAGATGAATCGTGTAACATGCCATTGTCAAAGTCCCTAGTAGGTGGCAACATGAATGTTTGTAAAATCAGGATCTTGAACTTTATCCAGACTGAGCAGCGCATGTTTCCAGGTGGGTGTGTTGACTTCAAATTTTATATAATATCTTCTAATTGAATTTGGCTGATCCTCACAATTTGTATCTATCAGGTAGTAGCTACCAATTAGTTCCAAAGGCAAGAACTAGAATGATCATGTCGGAAAAACCAAATGATGGTGCTGTGGCTATTCATATTGGAGAAATAGAAAATGCTGAATACTTGAACTCAGAGGATTACCTTCCAACATTGCCAAATACTGTGAGTTTGTACATTCACTTGTCTGCTGTGGTGCACAGGACAGTTAATGACGAAACAATTTGTTGTTTCAAATATCAATGTTCAATTATTGAGCACAACCTTCTTTTGGTTCTTTTTTTGCTCAATTGCACAACTTATATGTTATAAAAATTACATCAATAAATGCTATAGGGCAGTCTCTTTTCTCTCTTAACAAAAACATACTTTTTCTCCTGTTGTCTGAGCCCTTAAAACCAATGACCCCTTTGCCTTTTGATTATATGAACCTAAATGGTTGGTGTTATGTTTTTCATATCCAAACTTTGGAAAGTTCCTGGGATTCAACAATTGAAACATTTTTTTCCCCAACTCAGACGTATCAACTGTGGCTTGGGAACAAGTTATTTCTTTAGATGCCCTCTCTACTTGAAATAAAACTCCCGATCTAAAATAAAGAAAATGTGGAAATAAAAGGTTTAGCATGAGAGAGAGAAGTTGACTAGTTGAGAGGAACATGGATAAAGCCAGAGATGCCTGCTCAGTTGTACACTCTCACACAAATCAAGGGAGACAGGGAGAGACATTTCCATGAATACCTTCCCATAGTTTTTGAGCTGCGCTATATATGGTGCAATGCAAAGGAGGATTGGACAGGATGGAGTTATGGAAAAGATAAATTTACTTTGTGTTGTTTGATTAGAGGGCTTTTATATGAATTTCAAGAGCATATGGTGTACTTTAAATATTTGTAAAAAATTCTTAAAATGTTGTTTCATTTGTGATTTCCTCTGTATGCTAAACGAGGTAAAACTGGTTGCCGTATTATAAGAGGTGGAATATCTACCTGTTCTTTCTACTCCTCTGCTCCTTCCGGACAACTTCTGTTATAACAAAAATAGACATGTTTTATGCTCGAAATGAGAACCTAGGAAGACGGTTCTGTACATGAAGCTTTTTGCTTCTGTAAATCTTTGCTTAATGTTGCTCACATTCCGCTCAACTCATGCAGCACACGGCCGACCTACTTGCAGCACAGTTCTGCTCGCTGGTATGTTAGCATTGTCTAGTCTGAATTATTAATTAGCATATAGATTTCATTTGCTGTTTTTGTTTAGTTTATAATATATAATACTTGGGCAGATGGCACGTGAAGGATATCAAGTGGAGGATCATCTCCAACAAAAACCAGTTCGGATGAATGCTGCCTTGGTTGGCCAACTTAATGTTCCTGGAATTACTCCAGGTGCAACATCTGAGATGCAGCAGTTTCCTGAAGGTGTTCCTATTCAGCCATCCAATGATATTGCCAAACCTAGTACGAGTGGTAATGCACCAGTAAACTCAACACAGAACGTACAAGGTCCAAGGATGCTACCTCCAGGAAATACTCAGGCAATCCAAATGTCGCAAGGACTCTTGGCTGGGGTTTCAATGCCTTCTAGACCTCAGCAACCTGAACAATTGCCACCTTTGCAGCAGCAAGCACAACAACAGCAACAGCAGCATCCCCAGTTCCAAAGATCGCCTATGATGCTCCCAGGGAATTCAATGCAACATCTGAATAATATAGCTCAGAATGCAAATATGCAGTTGGGTTCTCATATGACAAACAAACCTTCACCTCTCCAACTTCAGCTGTTGCAACAACCACAATTGCTTCAAACACAACAGCAGCAGCAGCAGCCACCAACAATGCAGAGAAAAATGATGCCTGGCCTTGGAACTGTTGGCGTGGGCAACATTGGCAATAATATGGTCGGTCTTGGAGGCTTGGGGAATGTCATGGGAATTGGGGGTGCTAGAGGGGTGGGTGGAGCTGGTATATCTGCTCCAATGGGGCCTATCTCAAGCATAGGAAACATGAACCAGAGCCCCATGAATCTGAGTTCGGCTTCAAATATTACCAATGCTATTCGATCTGGGGCGCTAACACCATCTCAAACTGCTTTCATGAAGCTGAGGATGGCACAAAACAGATCAAATATGTTGGGGAACCCTCAAACAAGTATTGGAGGCATGCCTGGTGCTAGGCAGATGCATCCAGGATCTTCTGGTCTTTCCATGTTCAGCTCTGCTATGAATCGAGCCAATATCAGCCAGATGCAGCGCACGGCTATGGGACAAATGGGTCCACCAAAATTGATGCCAGGAGTGAATCTTTACATGAACCAGCAGCAGCAGCCACAACAGCAACAACAGCAGCAGCTTCAGCAGCAGCAACAACAGCAGCAACTGCAGATGCAACAGCAGCAGCAGCAGCAGCTGCAGCTACAGCAACAACAGCAGCTACAACAGCAGCAAGAAACAACACCACCACTGCAAGCTGTTGTTTCACCTCCACAAGTCGGTTCACCATCAAGCATGGGAATTCCCCATCAAATGAATCAACCACATCAGCAACAGCAGCAGCAACCACAACAGCAGGCCAGTCCCCAGCAGATGAGCCAGAGAACTCCAATGAGCCCACAGCTGAGTTCAGGGGCTATTCACCCAATGGCTGGTAATCCAGAAGCTTGTCCAGCAAGCCCTCAGTTGAGTTCACAAACTTTGGGCTCAGTTGGTAGCATCACAAATTCTCCCATGGAGCTGCAAGGTGTGAATAAAAGTAACTCTGTAAATAATGCATAGTGATCATGAGCTGCTTCGTCTTCAAAATTTTGTTGTCATCCGTTCTGCTCCAAGCTTGCCCTTCTATAATGTTGTCCTACAAGTAGGATGGGTTCAAGATAACAAGGCGAATCGTGTATATTTGAGCATTGATGATTTGCTTGTCTGCTACTGAATAATTCACACATGAAGCAGCCTTGTCCAGTGGGAGGAAGTACATAATTTGTTTCTTCTTCAAGTATAAACTTGTAGGTGTTATCAATGGTAGTAATTTATGCTTTTTACTGTTGTGTGTGAAGGAAAGGTTGCCATCTTGTCCTTTCCTTGTGTTGGACTAGGATGTCTTTTGTCCATTCAAATTTATTACTTTCAAGTAGCTTTTACCATGACAAGATAAACATTTGTATATGACTTTGTTGAAATTATTCTAATATGCAACTCTTGATGAAAATCTTTTCCAGATAACAAGTCTTACCATTTTGTCTGGTTTTGCGGTTTATATAAACTCCATTTGCAAGTTAATAATGAGAAAATTATTAGTTATTATAACTTGTGAAAAATTAAAAATAAAGAAGCAACCGTATCTCGTACATACCAAAACATATTTCTTGCTGGCTGCGGCATTATTAAATTATCTATTTCTGATATATTTTGATGATTATTTATAAAAATTCCGCCTATATAAATTTATACTGATAAAGGTAATAAACATTAAAGATATATCACTTGTTCTCCTCATCATCCACAAGTAAATACCCCCTAGTTCTGTATCAATGTAGATATCAGCCAGATGAAAAGTTCATGTTAGAAGATATGCACCAGATGGCTGCAATATGTTTCCAATTGATTTCAATAACTTTCTTTTTCCATCCCATTCAAACTGGAAAAATGAATTTCCAACTACAAAAAATTACAAGGCATATTGGTGAAAATACAATTCCACCCCTTCACAACTTATTTCCTGCTAATTCATGCAGATACTTGCACCTATCTCCAAAATAGCACCTTCCTTGAGCAAAATATCTGCATTTTTGCTTTTGTTCATAACCCTTCTCTTCACCAGGTAAACCCCCAGCTGCATTTAAGTTCTGCCCATGATAAGCATAACTTTGCTGTAAATAGCCATTGGAGCTCCTACTAGGCCGCCCTTGTATATTGTTATCACCAAATCCACGCGGTGGACTCCTCATAGAAGTACAACTCCAATTCTCTTTGGAAGCATACCTTAGTGGACTCTTGGGATGATTAGAGCTTGAAAAAAAGCTATAGGAATGCCCTCGGATTGGACTCTTTGAAGTATCAAAGTTACTACATGGTAAACTTGTGTTTTGGGCTCTTTGAAAGCTGAAGTTCACACTGCTCAAAGGTTGCCTTTCCAGCACATGTGCATTTGAAATATTATTATTAAGCTTTTCATGCAAATTTTCTTGCTGGATTGGGATTTTCTGCCCAGCATCTTGCTGTTGCTGCTGCTGTTTAGGTTGGTTGATCAGTTTCTCTGGCTTGATGGATATAAACTGCAGAGGCTTTCTTTTTCCCTCTTCTTGCTGTATGTTTGGCTGTTCATTTCCTTTTGCCCTAATATACAAGCAAAACTGTTATTACTGACTAGGAAAAATATTTAAACCATACAGAAGTCAAGATTTAGAACCCAATATTGAAAATAGTTCATATTCAATATGAGTTTTACTTCACTAGAAAGAATTTTGATACCTTTTTGCCTTGTGCACTTTTCGCATTTCCCTCCGTTGTATACGTGCTTCCTTATTCAAACGAGCAACATCACCTCTAGCATGCTTTTCTGACAAAATCTTCTGCCTTTCCCCTTCATCTTCCCATTTCTGAGTCACAAGAAGGGGAAGGATATAAAATAATTACATGATGTGTAGAGACAAACGAACAGAAACAACATTTGACTCAACATACCTGTCTCATTGTCTTCAACCTATAGAGGTTCCTGCCTTTGATGAGCAAAGGGTGAAGTGGAGGCAACGGTTTCTCTCCTTTACTCCATAGCACTTCAATCTGCTCAGTGCAAATGAGAAGTTTATTTCATTTCTTAATCCACATACCAATCGCTACCAAATTTGACGGTCACTTAGATCAGAAGTGGACAAAGGGTGCTTCATTTTCTAATATTAATAACCTATCAAGATTTTTCACATAGTTTCACAAAATCCATCTTGGTAACAGCACTATCTTCACTAATTAAGTAATGCTCTAGGTGACATGTGAGAAACACATTGGCCTCTCTCTTCTCTATCAAATATAATGTACTTGAACTGTAATCTTTCAAGTGAAAAGTTTGAGCAAATCTAAGTTGGTCAGTGTTGCTCACTGTAAATGTATGTTGCTGCTTGGCAGCTCCGTAGCTCTCCTTCACAATCCGCCCTGCAACAACCCTTGTGCCACAAGGAGGACCATTGGCACTACGAGATGCAATATTGAACCTGACGAGCCATCAAAAGTCACCAATCAAAATAAGAGTCTAATGCAGTCTTTCTGAACTAGAAATGCTCTTTTTTGGCTTGTAATTTCATTGTTTGCCCAAAAATTACACATAATGGATACCAAGATAACAAAACATTGTTTCCTCCCAATATCCCATGAGGGTGAGAAAATACAGTGATGTCAATATGCAATTTATCTCAAGTATCCACAGTTGTAATAATTCTTTGCATAACTATTTCTGAAGAGAGAGCGAAGTCTTGGAAAAATATTTCCATTCTTTAAGTTAGTTAAGTAATGGTCATTGACAAACTAACTAGAATTTCCATGAGACGAAGGCTTACACTTCATAGACATTCTGTTCAAACATGACTACATCTCCCATGCATGCATCACCTGCAAAATTTGAAAGTTCAAATCAGACATGGAAAGTGTAGAAGCAAACTATAATCAAGATCAAAACCTTCATAACATTTGAGGAGCCCTCAATTGGCACTTAAGAATTCAGCTAGTCAAATGAAAACCGAGTGCTGATTGCTAGAAAAAGAACATAAAAAATTAGTAATTTGTTATCAAATCTTTATGAGTTCCTTTGAGAAGTTACAAAAAGAATGACTACCCCATCTTAGGTGGCGAAAATGTTGCATTTACAAGGCACACAAAAACTAAACCATAATTAGCCTCTTGAAGCATAAACTGTTAGACATGAAAACCTCAACACAAAACATATGAAGCAAATAAAGGATTACCTTTGCAGTTCAACACAAAACTAGATGCTGGATATTTTTCCTCCCCTCCACCATTGGAGATACTGGAATATGCACATAGGCATGAATGAATGAACTCACATAGGAATATGCTTCCATACTCAAACTAAAAGACTAAACAGAAGATTACTCAATATGCTCCTTAATCCGCTGTATTAGTGTCTCTTTATTGCCACTCAATCTCAATCCATGTTTCCTTAAATAAATCTTGCATTCCTCCACTTTCAACCTCTCCACCTGACCAACTGCCATCATTGCAAAATATCAATGTAAAGAACAAAGTGATATACATGAAAAACCTCTATCCATTAGAATATTAAACAAACCTTCAATAATTTTCTGAATAGTTTGATAAGTTTTTTGGTCCTTCTCATCAAGCTCGGGCAGAACCATTTTTATCACATCCGATTCTTCCTCTTCCTTTTTATCCTTTCCCTTTACAATTCTAAGAAAACAAGACATGCCTCCAAATAAGTTAACATGTTCATACAAATACACATTTAATCAGCAAAGAGAAGAAATAACAATTTCAAAAGCTACCAAACAAGAAAAACATAGAGAATATGACAAATAACCCATCATTTTCACACACATACTTCTCATCAGCAAACAAGTAGGCATTGCCCACCTGACAATTTCCACACAAAAATGACGCTAAAACTATAAATAAATAATCATCTGCAAACAAGTATATAAATTCAAAAGTGGGTTTTTATATAGAAAGGTAGATTATTACTGTGTCTTGATTTTTCTCCTGAGGGAGAGATTTGAGAAGGTTAACCGAGTCTCCTCAAGAACATCGAAAGTCGGGTCTTCTTGTGAATCATCGGAATGATCTTCATCAGTTTCAGATTCATCATAACGTTCTTCCTCAGATAATCCCATTACTGTGTCTGAAATCTTGAGAGAGCTTCAAAGAAGGAGGAGAAAATTTTGAAATATTTTCAGCGAGATTTTGGGGTTCCACTTTCTTGGTCTGAGTTTGCTCTCTCCTTTTGAAAAGGTTACCGTTATAAAATGTAAAAGGCTTTTTCCCCACCTTTTGGGCCAATTTTAACTTGTTGGATTTGGGCTTTAAATTGGTCGTGCAAACCAAAATCATGGGCTTCAATTAATTTTTATGTACCTCAAAAACATGGGCTTATTGATGCAAAGTGGGCCTGAAGGAGAGGGGTGTCCCAAATATTTCTTTCATGAAAAAGAAAATCCATTTATAAAATACCGAGTGGCCTGTGGCCTAATGGTATAAGTCTCTCACATAATATAGGAGGTCAAAAGTTTGAGTCCGAACGAACTCTTGACTTGTCTATGTATAAATAAAGAAAAAAATCCATCTATAAAATAATAATAAAAAAATCAATTAATATTGATTTCAAAGAAATTTGGTGTATATTCATCTTCAAATATTTGGGAAAAACACATTACATTGACCACCAAATGAATATATACAATAAAAACAAAAGAATTCGAAAAAAAATATGACAATGTACACATTTGTACAACTAATATTTTCTATATACGTGGCATATTCTGAAAAGTTCGTTGATAATCATTTTGTTTTAACTGTAAATAAAATTTTAATTGTACACAAGTTGATATTAATGAAAGCGATTTATTATTTAACTATTGCATGCAAATCATCATACGACTAGTAAATTAACTTGTAGTTTTCGTCGTCCCACTAACTTATTTGGTTTAAAAATAAAAAAATTATTCGGAATAATGTGTGATATCCATTCATAAACAAAAAGGGTTCCCAAGATATAGAAGAATATCCCCTTTAATGTCCTTTTCGAAATATTAAACAATTTGATTAAAGATAAAGTATGGTTTATAAAGTATTTTAACATGTAAAACTTGTCACATTAATTGGTTGCTCTTTCAGTTGAGAAACCAAACTTTTTAGGCCTCCCAGATTTTCTGCAGAGGTAGTGGGAAAGCAAGCTCAAGTTAAGGGCTTCATATTTGTGTGAGTCTCTTCTCCTCAGAACTAAATAAGTTTTTCATTTATACAAACATACGGAAGAAGTTTGTTAGGTTCGAACATTTTATGTGTAAGATTAATGTTACGTAGACAAGTTTTGTACTTAGTTTACTCTTATTTTTCTCAAGTGAGAGGTATTTATTTTAGCCTAGATTTCAACTTTATATTTTCCCTATATGTTAGGTAGTTTGTACTAGTCACTCTTATTTTCTCAAATGAGAAGTTTCCTAAATTAGAGATATAAACGAATTGAGTCGAGTTGAGTTGAGTTTTGATTATTTTTTTGGCTCGTTAAGCTCAAATCAAATGAATCGAACTAGCTTGAACTCGAGCTTGATGAGCAGAGGAAATTAGCTCAAGCCTTTGTTCGGGCTCAACTCGGCTTGATTTTTTTGGCTTGATCTTATGATCAAGCTATAAACTCGAGTTCGCGTTCAAGCTATTTCTTTTAATAAAATATAGCTCAGGAACCTACAAATAAGAATTATTTGGTTTGAGCTCGGCTCAAAATTTATACGAAGTTGGATTGAGCTTGACTCGAGTTCAAATATTTTGAACTTGAACGCTTTTCAAGCTAGCACTTCAAGTTAGCAAATTGCTCAGTTCGTTTGCATCCTATTCTAAACCAGATTTCAACTTTAAACTTTCTTTATACTAGCGATTATGACAAGTTCTGACGGTGCACAAAAAATTTTATAACATAAAATAAATAAAAAATACTTTTTATTTTTAATATAATACTAATTTTTTGAAAAAATGTATATACTTACTTTCATGGCTTGGACCAATTTATAATTTCAATTTAAACTAGAGTTATTATATGTTTTTGTTGGTTGTGGGATCTGTCTTTTTTTCTTAAAAGTGATTATCATTTTTCCATAAATACCAATATAATATAAGGAGTGTAAAACTAATTTACTGTTTATTACTATAATTTACTAATATCAAATTTGAAATATGCAAATAGATATTTAATTTATATATAGCTAAAATAGATTGATGGAATTCTCTAACAACTTGAACGGTGATGACTGTGATATCCACATAGATCATAGAAATATATTTTATAATTTTATAAATGAATACAATAAATAGCTTTCAGTTCAAAAAAGAATAAAAGATTATTTATATTTTCAACTGTATTATTTTAACCATCAAATTAAAGAATGCTAAGTGGTTAATTAATTCAATAGCATCATCTTTGTATATATATAAAATGTTGAGTTTCATATATATATATATGTGTGTGTGTGTGCAAAATTTTAAATTCAAAATCTAATGAAATATTAATATATTTAATCATATATTGAAAAAAAAATAAGTAAGAGGATTAGTATTATGATTTTCTACTAAAATAACTTTCCTTTTGGTGAATAAATGAATTTATTTTTATGATGAAAAGAGGTATGTCAGAACTTTGGTCAGTTTGGTGTCATGTAACCTGTAATCTTCCTTCAACACTTTGTTAAATTTTCTCTCTTACTCAGCATTCTGAAAAGGACAGTGAAGATATATATATACGCATGTCTGATTCATATTCTTATATCTGTGATAGCTTCTTCACTATTCCATCTGCAGTATCTCCTCAGAAATCCATCCCACCCACCTAAAAAGTTCAATTTTGGTCCAAGATTTTCCACAATCTTGCTTCAATCTGTAATTTCTTGACAAATTTCTCATCTGGGCTGGTGTCATTCTCACTAAAGATTGAATCTTTGTTGTGTTTTTTGGGCAGTTTGAACTTCACAAATGGTGGTGGCCTCCTCTGCTGCCTCTCCACTCTGCACATGGTTGGTAGCAGCATGCATGACTATGGCAAGTGAAAGGGGAAATTTTGATAAGTCATCAGAGTTTTTAGTGCAGTGCCCAAAAAAGTTAAGTAGGTCTGCTAGAAGGAGGAATTTGGTGGCCCGAAGGAGCAGAAATGGTGGGAGTTTGGTGTCTTCTTTATATGGTTCTGGATTTAATAGTTTGATGAACTTTTGTCCTTTTGAGCCCTGTGAAGAGTATTATATTTCACAGAGATTATCTTCTTCTTTTGCTTTGTTTGGGGAGAATGGATTCTCACTTTTTTGGTCCAAGGCTGTACCAATGAGTCGCAAGCAAAGGGGGTTGAGTCAGGCTTCCCATTCTGGTAATAATCAACACTTTGTGAAAGTGATTTCTTCTAGTATCCTTGTGCTTAGTATAGTAATGCTTGATTTGGAATTCCAGACACATAAGGGCTCTAACCATATTTCGACTTGTGATCAATCTGTAGATACCAATAGAAAATAAATAGGCACTCAAAACAAGTATATGTTCGAGCATCATTAACCAACTCCTTATCAATCTTGATTCATTTCAATTTAAGTATGTTTAGGTGAATAAGTATGATGATTTTGTTTAGTAATTAATGTCATCTCATGCATCATTTATGTGGTTTTTGAGCATGGGGATCTTGAAACCTCAATGTGCTTGCCAGTTCTATTTTCAAAGCTTAAACCTTTGGATGTACTTTAATGCTATATTATGCAAGGGGAGGTTTTGGTATTTCCCTTGCATGAAATCATATACCCTATAGAATCATGGATTTGATGAAACCTTACAAGCAAAAAGTTGGAATGGACTTAAAAGGGCATGGGGTCCTATTCCCATACTTGGGGGATTAGATAATTGATTGGTGGTGAATTGAGATCGAGTTGCTCTCCTGCTCATCATGCATCAAGAACTTGGATTCAGTCAGTGGTCTGAGGGTCTCATATCTAGTAGTGTCCCCCGGACACTTCCTTCATCGACTCTAGAGGACCTTTAAAGGAGCCTTAAAGGGGTATTTAGAGACGACATAGAGTTGATTAAACCATTATCTCATAGCTCTATAGGAACAAGTGCTTCACCTACTTACATCTTATTAAGTGAATGGGTTTGATGCTTGTGGTGCAACTGATGCCAGGTTGGATGAGCCAAGTTTCTTTAATTCGACTTTCTAAGGCTCAAAACATGTACCGGCAATAAGTCTTGAATGCAAAGCTTCTCGTGTGGTTCAGAATAACATGATTAATGAAAATTGTCCATTTGTTCTTCTATCCTGTTTTAGGAATTATATGCAACTAAGCTGCACTTACACAAGGTTTTGAGCTTTGAGAGTGCTACATTTGTGCTAGGTAAATCTATGGCCGTAGCTGCACAACCTGTGAAGCCGGTCACAACAAAGAAGAAACTCGTAACAAAGAAAAGAAGGGTTGTTGTTACAGGACTCGGTGTTGTATCACCACTTGGACATAATGCAGATGTATTTTATGGTAATCTTCTTGAAGGTATTAGCGGGGTTAGCCGGATTGAGGCATTTGACTGTACTGAGTTTCCCACAGTAAATCTTCCTTCACTTCCTCTTATTATAATTAATGTTTTTGTTGGGGTTGTGGGGAAAGTTAAAATGGATATGAATCTTGATATATCTTGTTCACAACAGCGGATTGCCGGGGAGATCAAGAATTTCTCAGCGGACGGTTGGGTCTCGCCAAAGCTTTCAAAAAGGGTAGATAAATTCATGCTTTACTTACTAACGGCCGGCAAAAAAGCTCTGGCAGACGGTGGAATTACAGACGATGTCATGGCCGAGTTAGACAAGGCTAAATGTGGAGTCATAATCGGTTCTGCTCTTGGGGGCATGAAGGTATCTATGAACTCATAAGATGCTTCAGTTGCTGACATTTGTTTAGAATTTAAGCTTTTGAAGTGAAAACTCTCTTGATCTTTCTGAACCCACTCAAGTTATAAAATTTGTTCCAAGTATGTCTATTCTTGCTTCTTGAACGTATTGGCCACGGTCTTAACAGATTTTTAGTGATGCTATGGAAGCTTTAAGGGTATCACACAAGAAGATGAATCCTTTCTGTATACCTTTTGCGACGACCAATATGGGCTCTGCCATCCTTGCAATCGATTTGGTAAAGTTAAATTTTCAAGAGGCAAGCAAAACAGATTGAAACTGTCTCTTCAAACTCTGAACAATGATCTTAATGCTCTGCTGTAGGGTTGGAAGGGCCCAAACTACTCGATTTCTGCAGCTTGTGCGACGAGCAACTTCTGTATGCTAAATGCAGCACATCATATTATAAGAGGTGATACAGTAAGTAACTGATTTACCTTTAGTTAAATCTTTTAAGTTTGTGTGTGTGTGTTTTGGTGCACAAGATCCTTTTGGCCATGTATCTCTATATTTGATCTAAATCACTTCTTGCAGGATGTAATGCTCTGTGGCGGCTCTGATTCAGCAGTTATTCCCATAGGTTAGTTTGAAAAAGTGTCCATCTTCCTCAAGCAACTTGCACTGATCATCCTCAAAACCATGAATGTGTTGCAGGATTGGGAGGATTTGCTGCATGTGGAGTTCTGTCAGAGAGGAACGACGATCCAACTAAAGCTTCTCGTCCCTGGGATATGGTATTCCAATCATTTTATCTTATTGATCTTCTTAGAATTTGATTTGATGAATCTAATAGTACTCAGCACAGATAATATTTATGTTTCTGAGAGTGCATATGGTCTGACATGATGTATATATATACACAAGGGACTAGCAAGGAGGGCTCTGGTAGGGACAGTCGTCCCTTCTCAAGTCTATAGAAGGCTGGATTATACATATGTTTCTATTATAATTTAAAATTTTAACCTCCAAAAATAATAAAGTTGCTTTTTATATTCGGTAAAAATTTGATCTCATAACCCAAGATTAAAATTTCTGACTCTATCCCTATGTATAATTGCAACCGAGTGACCAGTTGATATAATAACATCACCCTCACATACATAAGTGTGAGATTAGTGTGAGGTCCGAGGAACAAACCCTAGTGAATCCTTAGTGTTCGTTTGTAAATAAAAAGATCCATATATATAATTGCACATAGAGGTCTTCGAAACGAGTGTTGCATGAGATCATGAAATGAAGTAGTATTGATTTTTCCTTCTTGATCAAAATTGATTATGTTTTAATTTTGTGATGGCGTAGCACCGTGATGGATTTGTTTTGGGAGAAGGGGCTGGTGTTCTACTACTGGAAGAACTTGATCATGCTAAGGTATGCTTCTATGAGATCACATACATGTAGATGACCACAACTGGAATGAAGTATTTTTATTTTTTTTGGTTTAGTAAGTTCTGATAATCGTAATTTGAAGCAAAAGCTGTTATTTTAATTGTATTTTTCGTTCTAATTAATGTTGTAGCGGAGAGGAGCAACTATCTACGCAGAGCTTCTTGGTGGAAGCTACACATGTGATGCATATCATATGATTGAGCCACATCCTAATGGTAAACATTCATCTTCGCAAAGATTTCTTTATATACAGTCACAGCACAAAGTTATGTTGCCAAAGTACGTTGTTCTTGATTGTTCGAGCAACTAATATATGGGTTGAGAATTGAGAGGTCTTGCTTATGGAGACTTCCATATTCAGCATTATTTGATAATGAGCTGAGTGGTCACATAATGTGAGAGGTCAGAGATTTGAACCCTAACATACTTTTAATTTGCGTGTGTTTAAATTTAAAAAAAAAAAGAAAAGTATTATCTGATAATAATATGGTAAAAAGATATTGTAGGGAAAATATGCTAAAATCATGGTATGAACACAACACATCTTAAAATTATGGACAATCACGCACCAAATTAATTTAAAATCTATAATGAGCTTGAGCCCTCTCCTTATAAATAGATCCATAAATGGATCAAAAAGGACATTTTGACATATCTACGAAAAATCTCTAGCAAGTAATCATGTTTTACAATCACACCCACATTTCACATATTCTACTGCAAAATCGCGAGGTGGCCCTCGAACACTTGTTCTAGCAAGAATAGATAATGTGTGCTTATGATGCCTCGTAGCGCCCCCCTAAACCGAGTAAAAGCACGTGTTTTGCCAACTATATACACATCCCAACTTTTAAAAGTTATTCAGAGCATTGGGTCTATTTTGGCTACTCTTTTACATTCACCTGTTTCTTTATACAAAACCACTCATTTCTTATGAGTTCAGGAAGAGGATATATTCTTTGCATAGAGAAGGCCCTGGCCGAGTCCGGGGTAGCCAGAGAAGATGTCAACTATATAAATGCTCATGCTGCATCTACACCATCAGCTGACTTCAAAGAATACCAATCTATCATTCATTGTTTCGGACAAAATGCTGAGGTGATTGTCCGAAGAGCCTGATCTAATTGGAGTTCTTTTTTTTTCCCTTTTCTTGAATTTGTATTCTGAAACTGGTATCTTTCAGCTAAGGATGAACTCTACCAAATCTATGATCGGACACCTTCTAGGGGCTGCCGGTGCTGTTGAAGCTATCGCGACTGTCAAGGTAATTAGCTAAAGCCGCATACTAACATATATTGAACCCAAGGAACTTGTGTTTTTGTTTTGCCATTAGAAAACTGATCTTGAATCCTGATATAGGCTATACAGACAGGATGGATTCATCCAAATATCAATCTTGAAAACCCAGATGAAGGCATGGTGGGGTTTTCCTTTCTTCAAATTATGGTTTTCATGGAGTTCTAATTCTCTATTATTTGTACTTTATTCTAATGAAATGCTGTCATCCCAGGATGCAATGGTACTAGTTGGCCCCGAGAAGGAACATCTAGATATACAAGTAGCACTCTCTTGTTCTCTCGGCTTTGGAGGACACAACTCAGCCATTGTTTTTGCCCCCTACAGAGACGATAACTGATGCATAATGCACATATTATATTCTTAAAGCACTTACGAGCACTTACCTGTCTTTATAGTTTGTTCATAAAATACACATGCAGACAAGTAGCTAGTTGATTATAAGTAGACAAAAATGTGTGTAAGAACATGAAGCAACGAGGTTTTTCTGGGATGTTAAATCGATTTGTCTCTTTAAACATATTATCTGACATGCTTAATGTTGCATCCTCCAACAAAAAGGAAGAAAGAAAGAAAGAAAAATACTAATTCTTGTAACAGATCTTGCCAGTGATCTTGAAAGATGAAATGCGAATGTGAACCAGGAAACCGCAAGGCATGTTTGCAAGACCAAAACACCTTATCTACTGCAAAATGATGAAGCATCACCATAACTTCTTCCTGACCCAGAGGAGGAGGAAAACAACTCCTAGAACGACGGCTACAGGGGCCCACTTTCCGAATCAAAGCCTACAAATAATGATCGATGAATCACTTATAAGGGTGGAAATGAACTGATGCAATTGCAGGTGATAATGAAGAAGAATTTACTGCTGTAACCAAAATCAGCAAACGTGTAGGTTTTCTTAAGCAATTAAAAATGTAAGAGACAACCAGAACTCAAAATTAAAATTGGTGTTGATACATGCAATTCCTGAATTTTGAGTTTAAAATAAATAAATTTTAATATCAGAGAATCAAAATTTGACGTTGAATATGATCACAGTTCACTTGTTTAACCAAAGTTTGGAAGGAGTTGTGCCAAATTACTTCTATAGGCCAGCTAAACAGAAAGAAACTTTTGCAGATATATATCACTGTAAAAGCCCACATCAGTTGAACATGTAAATCAGAACCGCTGGGCACAGAAAAGCAATCAAACTAACCTGGCGGTTCAAATCTTTTGCCTTCTCTGCATATATGCGGGCTTCAGATGTCAAGCGACTAGACAGCTGACTGACCTCTGCAAAAGGTTGATATTAGAATAATATATCTATCAGATATGCATGGGAAAAGCTAATCATAGCATATAAGTGAAGCGCAGAAGGTTTCGGTCCCCAAAATTCAAAGAAAGAAATCTGCTGAGAACTAAAAAAATAAAAGGGTCGTGAACGGAAGTTCTGTCATGTAAAATGTTACCTCAAAAAAAAAAAAAAAAGAAAAAGGCCCAAGAAGCCAACTCATTAATTACTCGAATACCCAAAAAATTGAAAGGAAAAAAATCTCAACAATAAAAGAAATTCGATGATGAAAATAACTTACGATCCAACTTTTCACCAACTCCAAGAACTTCTTGTACATTGCGAGTCATTATCTGGTGAACTTCATACAGTTCATCGTTCAACTTTGCAATATTCCGTTGAGTTCTTGTATCCTGGTACAATTTCTTTGTCTTCTGTATGAATGTATCTAGCAAATGCAAGAGTAGCGGGTGAACAGAAACAAAAATACTTCTTACTTTAACAAATATGAGAAGAAACAGTACAAATATTTCTCATATAAACATATATGCGAAAGCAAATACAATATTTACCAAATTTGATAAAAGCATAAGGTCTTGCAGCAGTTTCAATCTGATTCCCATATGCACGCTCAAATTCATTCTTGAGGTCTTCCAGATATTGAAAGGAAAGCTTCTTAGGATAAGCACGATCACACATGGTCAAATAACACACACGTCCTTCAATAATATAACTAGTCACCCAAGTTAAGGTCGTAACTTTCCAGTGAAGGGGGAAGAAAAAAATAATACTGATATGAATTGAAGCTTTGAACAGATGTTGATCACCAAGTCTTACTCAAATTTCCTAAAGACATGTACTGCAGCTGAGGAAATTCACAGCTACCATCAAACCACGGAAATAAATTTCAGGAAACCAAAACATGGTCAACATATGGGCAAAAGAGAGCTTTAAGGAATAGCTGCAAACGTGAAATTGCCAAAAAGCCCATAAGTACTTTCAATAGCATATTGAACATTGGCAAGCCTCTAAAACTAATCAGACAAAGAAGCAGATAGGCAATTTACCTCCACAAAATGAGTACAGTTATGTGTTCAGGACCCTACTAAAATATTTCTTCTAACTAAAGGACATAACAGAAATCTAGTTGTGTCTCTGATATGACATTTTGGCATGTAGATTCAGTTGAACTGGTCCATCAGTGTAAAACCCCATACATGTAAACAAGCAAAGAGAAAGTTATATAAGTTTAACTAAAACATGAAAAAGGATACTGGAATATATATGGCCCTGTTTCAATTGACATTCTTGAAGGCTCATTCTGGCCCCTTGAGAGGTTTTTGAACAAAGACTTAACTTGATGTTTGTAAAAGTCAGCATCTGGCACATCACGGCCATCATCCAGTCCCTCTGCTAGCGGAAGGCCATCAGTAACGCGAGCAATCATAGTCAATTTCACCATCTTTATTTGACGAGCTCACACCTGTAAGATATTTACTAAAAGTAATTAATCAAACGAAAATTGGCCTGAACTTTTAAACATTTATGTAGCTCTGTATGGATTCTGCCACTTGTCAACAACGAATTCTATGAGAATCTGATAAAGACATGGGAAGAACCAGAAGCCTCTAAAGCACTATAAGCCCTCCTCTAAAGCACATTCTTATTTGACAGGTGAACTTCGTTTTGACATAGTTAATAATGCAGGAGATGTTCTTTAAAGATCCTGTGTGATATTCTAGGAACGTACCAATAGCATATAAAACCATCAGGTCTTTCTTCTTTTCTTATC
The DNA here is from genome assembly GCA_018894105.1 of Jacaranda mimosifolia. Classification (NCBI taxonomy): domain Eukaryota; kingdom Viridiplantae; phylum Streptophyta; class Magnoliopsida; order Lamiales; family Bignoniaceae; genus Jacaranda; species Jacaranda mimosifolia. The sequence continues at coordinate 39,333,610 of CM032124.1, forward strand.
ATCCTTGTGCGGGAGTTATTAAGTGGCATTTGGAATCCAATTTACACACTTCAAGACAATAGGCAATGTCAAAGCATAAAGGAAATGTAGTAGAAACCTATAAACATGAGATGCATTTATTAATTAACACATAAACTTCATTAACTTTTTTAATAACAATAGCAATATAGAATACTCAATCACACTCCAAAAGCTCTTAACATCTGAACAATTATTTAATCTGAACGGTAAATGCGAGAAAATCCTATAATCGATTTTTCCTTTCCTTTTCACTTGCTTCAACCACAATTCCAAATGGAGGTCAATCAAACTACAGACATAAGGAATCCCAAAGGCCTAATTAACTCGTCCAGCATTTCCACCCATAATTCACCTCGTAGAATACACATCAATTAAGCTCGAATCAACCATGCATTCACACAATCAGAACTACTGACCAGCTCAAACATGTAAAAACTCATTCCACGACTTTTCAAAAAATTACAAAAAATATTAAGAAAATAAAACAAATTAATCGCGCACATAAAATGAAATTCAGAGACATAAATGAACCCAAAAAATAACATAATCAGATACCGATGACATGCGTATGTGAGCTCTTCTCACTATGCGTTTGGTGATCCCCGATCTTCGATTCGGTTCAACAATTTTATGATCGGTGGCTCCAGAATGGATCCTCGGTTTGAAATTTGAACGATCTAGAGGATAATCGGAATTTACGAGATTTGATGTGGGGGAAAAGGAAATGAGAAGCAAAAGGGTTTCCACAAAATTTGACTGAAATCGTAGCTGGCAGTACTTTTATTGGTTTTACTAATTTTCTTTGGCGAGAAGAATTGTATTTACGTCTCCAGGCAGTAATTGTAATAAATTGGTATTGTGCACCTGGCTGTGTGCAGCAATAGCTCCACTTTATTTGTAATTTATTTAGTGCTGGTTTGTTTGTTTTGATATTACATAATAGATATATAATGCAACATAATTCTAATATTTGGTTTATTTTTAGAAATTTTTGATATAATTAGAGTCCGACATGCATTTAAGGTCAAACTTGACTTATGTATCAAAAACATGGGGTATGATATGTTTTCCAACTTAAATTAGAAATAAATTATAGTTTGTCAAATGTGATAATCATACCAAACAAACAATTAAAGTTGGATATCAAATTTTTTAAAATACGCAAATAAACATTAGATAAGATACATAATAATCTATTATTTATCCTAATCATACGTATCATGTCTAATCCAAACACACCAAGCAAACGAGCTCTTATAGGATTTGAACTTTTTTTCATTTTCATCCGATATCATTTTCATTTTTATTTTCAAAATACATTATTCAATAATCTATATATTTTATCCCAATAACATATTTATCTTCTCTCTCTATTTTATTATCACTATCTCTCTCCAACTACAACATACTAAACCAAACATAATTATTACTTTTCTAACAACCTATCCAAATACAAACTCATTTTTAACTTATTTTGGTGGAAATGAAAAATGAGAATGAAAATAAAATTAAATGGACCCTTAGATTCTCAAGTAGAAGTGTGTTGTAGGAAAAAATTTCAAATCCTAAAATCAAAACGTGTCTGAGTTTGAGTCTGGCATGAATGAGGTTATGTTAGACTTTAACTTAAATATGTCAGATATGTTATGAATACTATAAATTTGACACATTTGATGTTGTGCTAAAATTTTTATAATATTTTTTATAATAATAATTTTATTTACTTTTTTTGTAATATAAATTTATTTTAATAGTTTTCATATAGTTTTTAATTTTTTCTAAAATAAGAATTAAAGAATATGATAAAATGATAATTGTAGAAATAAAATAGGTGAGTGATAAATGGTAGTTACTATAAAACTTATAGTTATTAAAATTAAAAGAAACAAATAAGGATATTTTAGACAAATCATTCGACAACACACCAAAATAGTAATATGTTATTTATTAATAGTATAGATGGTCTGGTATGTCATCGATGAAAGTTTTTTTTTTTTTTTTGTCTTTTTTTTAAAAAGTTGGTCTAGTCTTTTTAATAAATTTAAAGGCTTTGGTCTTACCTGAAAACCTATTTAAAAGCTTATTTATATTAATGCTCCAATTAAGCTTAGACATTACATAACGGTCTCAAATTATAGATCTCAATATCCCTTGTTATTAATATGCCTAAATATACAAATTACAAAAACACACATAGACAATAACAAAAGATATAAATAACAAATACATAATTATGAAAATTAAAATTCAAATATAAAATGATTGTAAAAAATAAAAGTTACATGAATATAGAGCTTAAAAATAAACTAACCCCCTTCATCAAAATGTTGATTAAATAATAAAATTATTTTATACTAATTTATTAATATATAATATAAGTCTAGATATTGTATATTATATAAAGAATAATAACCAAGCCAACATATTAGGCTTACGAGCTTTTTTAGAAAAGTTTATGCCTAATCTATTTAATTAAAAGACTAATTTTTAAATTTTAATTTGACATTTTTATTAAATAAATTAGGACAATAAGAGACCATACATATGTTAGGCTATATGCCCCCGATGATCGGGTTCGCCTATTTCTATCCCTTAGCAAAGATAACACTTTCCATAGAATGCATCCATATAGTTTGATAAATCGATTGAATTGTATTGAATTTACGATTTTAGGTTGTGGTCTTCTTTTCAATTTTTTTAATCAATAAGTCATATTGTACCGAATATCAAAATTATTTATTTTTATATGTTAATATTTTTTGTATATTAATTTTATTATATATATATATATATATTGACTAGTTAGTTAGATTCTCTTTCCATCTCCTAAATGATTTTGGCTAAATTGAATCATAATTCCAAATTTGATATATTTTTGAAAATTAGAATGCAAAAATTTCCCCTTCTTTTTTACTTTTTGTTCTTTTCTTTTAGGGATAATTGCAGTTACCCCCCCCCCCCAATCCTATAGCCTCCTTTACACATTGCCCCCTAACCATTGTTGATGTGCAATTTTACCACCTGAACTATTGGAATGTGCGCCAACACCACATTTGCCCATTTCCGGTGGAATCCAACAAATCAGCATTGGACACGTGGACTGAAGACACCAGAATATTCTTGTTAGATTCCACCAGAAATGTGCAAATGTGGTATTGGCGAACATTTTTATTAGTTCAGATGGTGAAATTGCACATTTTAATTAGTTTAGGTGGTGAAATTGCACATCGATAATGGTTGGAGGGCAATGTGCAAATGAGGTCATAGGATGGGAGGTTAACTGCAATTATCCCTTTCTTTTATATCTTCTAGAATTTAAGCACTATTAGTTTTTCATGACCTATGTTCCTATCAATGACATACCCATTTTATTATATACTAGCAAATTTGGCACATTCGATGCATGTGCTAAATAAAAGTACTTATTTTCTATAAGATATTAATATTTTAATAATTTTAATATATTTATACAAATTTTTAAATAAATAATAATGACAAAAATATGATAAAATTATAATTGTGAATCATAAATGATAGTTATTACATAAGTGGTAGTTGTGAGGATTTATAAAAAAGAAAAAGAAAAAGAATTTTAGACATATAACTCAAAAACACACAAAAAGGGGTAGGTGCTTTATTAATAGTATAAATTTATTTGAATGACATCACTTCTCATTATATATATGCACATATTACAATATATAACTCAACACAATTAATTATATAATTATTTGTGTATGTGTAAGAATATATGTGTATATACAAACATTTATACATAACACACATTTATTTATTTAAAATTTAAAATTTCAAAACTATTTAAAATATTAATTGAATGCATGACAACACAAAAATAAAAATCCTAATCTTTCCAAAAATATTAATATTGTTACATAATTATCTCTAAATTACATTACAATTGTAAATTAAGTAATTGAATAACATATATAAAATATTTATCACACAATATAAAATAAGTATAATTACAATATTCATAAACATAATATCAAAGTAAGCCATATTTTTGTCTTCAAACAATTCTTTTAATTCAATATTTTTTTCCCAATGATTATATATACACACACATTTTGAGATATATTATAATCATTTCGAACTCCTAACCTCTCACATTATATGAAAGACTTATACAATTGAATCAGAAGTCACTCGACCCAATTATATATTAATACCAACACATTTTTCAAGGCCATTTGAATTTTACAACCCATATTATTTGGGGGAGGAGATCCGACCCGTCACCAGGCGTCCAGGCCTGATGGTTTGGCATTTAAAAGCTTTTTCAGACAACGAATAAACACTTGAGCTATCAGTTATACGCTGTCCTCACAGTCCCCACGCATTTCGCAATTCCTACTAAAAGTGATTGTGTATATACAATTATCACTTTTTCGCTCTCTTGAATTCCCCAATTTCATCGCCTTTTTCAATCTCTAAATCGATCTGTATACGTACAAACCCTAAACCGTATCCCGTCGTTTCAGCGTGCGCAATGAACCGTGGCGGAGGTGGCTACCGTGGTGGCGGACGTGGCGGGAGGTACTCCGGCTACGGATGGCGACCGGCACGATATGTGCAACGTTACGTCGTTCGTCATAATCCTGTAATATTATCAACTCGATCACGATTGGTTACTTTCACTTTTGCCCTTTTTGCTTTAGTATGTTGTGCCGTACTTTCGTTGTGATTGAATACTGTGTCTGATTTTTAGTTGAAAACATGGATTTGCTTTAAGCATATCTTTACTACACTGTAGCTGAGGGTAGCTTTATAACTCCACAAACACTTTGTAAATTAGTACTTATGCATGGACAATTTCATTTGATCATCAAATTTTAGGAGCAGCCAATCTGAACAGAGTTGAGAAAAGTTGTCGGGTTCAGCAATGAGTCCTATTATAGTTTAGAAATAAGATTTTATGACTGTTAATTTAATATGTCTTGCATGTATACATTCTCAACCTTTTTCTACAATGTATTAGAGACCATTTTACTTGCCTATTGTACTCAGGTTAATAGCTTGCCAGGATTTGTGCCAGGTGCTGAGCACTAGGTTGTATGATTAATTATTAAAATTTTGTTAAGATTCCCCTGTGCAAATTTTCAGGTTGCAGGTCATTCAGATGATACTTCATCGGCTCATGAAATTGGATCTTCCGAAATTGGAAGAAGAAATTCAGAAATACCATTGGTAGATGATGTAACAAAGAAATTCAGTGGTATGTCGGCCACAGCTAATCCACATGGGCATAATCCTGAACCCCATGGAGTTGGAAACATATCACCAAATGTTGGAAATTCCGGACTTGTGCAGAATGTTCCCGAAGCAGAAAACCAAACACCAAAACCATTTGAATTGCCATCTGTTGTTGGTTCAGATTATAATACTGATTCTCCTTTGTCATCAACCCACTCTGAATTGAATGCGAGGACGACCCAGATGATTGGTACAAGAAATTCAGAAATAGCATTGGTAGATGATGTAACAAAGAAATTTAGTGGTATGTCGGCCACAGATAATCCACATGGGCATAATCCCGAACCCCATGGAGTTGGAACCATATCACCAAATGTTGGAAATTCCAGACTAGTGCAGAATGTTCCCGAAGCAGAAGACCAAACACCAAAACCATTTGAATTGCCATCTGTTGTTGGTTCAGGTTATAATACTGATTCTCCTTTGTCATCAACCCTCTCTGAATTGAATGCGAGGACGACCCAATCAATGATTGGTACAAGAAATTCAGAAATAGCATTGGTAGATGATGTAACAAAGAAATTTAGTGGTATGTCGGCCACAGATAATCCACATGGGCATAATCCTGAACCCCATGGAATTGGAAACATATCACCAAATGTTGGAAATTCCAGACTAGTGCAGAATGTTCCCGAAGCAGAAGACCAAACACCAAAATCATTTGAATTGCCATCTGTTGTTGGTTCTGGTCATAATACTGATTCTCCTTTGTCATCAACCCACTCTGAATTGACTGCGAGGACGACCCAGATGATTGGTACAAGAAATTCAGAAAGAGCATTGGTAGATGATGTAACAAAGAAATTTAGTGGTATGTCGGCCACAGATAATCCACATGGGCATAATCCCGAACCCCATGGAGTTGGAACCATATCACCAAATGTTGGAAATTCCAGACTAGTGCAGAATGTTCCCGAAGCAGAAGGCCAAACACCAAAACCATTTGAATTGCCATCTGTTGTTGGTTCAGGTCATAATACTGATTCTCCTTCGTCATCAACCCACTCTGAATTGAATGTGAGGACTACCCAGATGATTCACTCACATCATAATCCATCATACCTAAACTGCAACCCTCTTCTTGACGTGACTCAAAAGAAAAAAGAGTAAACGAATAAACACTTGAGCTATCAGCTATACGCTGTCCTCACAGCTCCCACGCCTTTCCCAATTCCTACGAAAAGTGATTATATATATACAATTATCACTTTTTCACTCTCTTGAATTCCCCAATTTCATCGCCTTTTTCAATCTCTAAATCGATCTATGTACGTACAAACCCTAAACCGTATTCCGTTGTTTCAGCGTGCGCAATGAACCGTGGCAGAGGTGGCTACCGTGACGGCGGACGTGGCGGGAGGTACTCCGGCTACAGAGGGCGACCGGCACGATCTGTGCAACGTTACGCCGTTCGTCACAATCCTGTAATATTATCAACTCGATCACGATTGGTTACTTTCACTTTTGCCCCTTTTTGCTATAGTATGTTGTGCTGTACTTTCGTTGTGATTGAATACTGTGTTTGATTTTTAGTTGAAAACATGGATTTGCCTTAAGCATATCTTTACTACACTGTAGCTGACGTTAACTTTATAACTCCTCAAATACTTTGTGAATTAGTACTTATGCATGGACAATTTTCATTTGATCATCAAATTTTAGGAGCAGCCAATCTGAACAAAGTTGAGAAAAGGTGTCGGGTTGAGCAATAAGTTCTATTATAGTTTAGAAATAAGATTTTATGACTGTTAATTTAATATGTCTTGCATGCATACATTCTCAACCTTTTTATACTATGTATTAGAGACCATTTTACTTGCCTATTGTACTGAGGTTAATAGCTTGCCAGGATTTGTGCCAGGTGCTGAGCACTAGGTTGTATGATTAATTATTAAATTTTTGTTAAGATTCCCCTGTGCAAATTTTCAGGTTGGAGGTCATTCAGATGATACTTCATCGGCTCATGAAACTGGATCTTCCAAAATTGGAAGAAGAAATTCAGAAATGCCATTGGTAGATGATGTAACAAAGAAATTCAGTGGTATGTCGGCCACAGATAATCCACGTTGGCATAATCCTGAACCCCATGGAGTTGGAAACATATCACCAAATGTTGGAAATTCCGGACTAGTGCAGAATGTTCCCGAAGCAGAAGACCAAACACCAAAACCATTTGAATTGCCATCTGTTGTTGGTTCAGATTATAATACTGATTTTCCTTTGTCATCAACCCACTCTGAATTGAATGCGAGGACGACCCAGATGATTGGTACAAGAAATTCAGAAATAGCATTGGTAGATGATGTAACAAAGAAATTTAGTGGTATGTTGGCCACAGATAATCCACATGGGCATTATCCCGAACCCCATGGAGTTGGAAACATATCACCAAATGTTGGAAATTCCAGACTAGTGCAGAATGTTCCCGAAGCAGAAGACCAAACACCAAAACCATTTGAATTGCCATCTGTTGTTGGTTCAGGTCATAATACTGATTCTCCTTCGTCATCAACCCACTCTGAATTGAATGTGAGGACTACCCAGATGATTCACTCACATCATAATCTGTCATACGTAAACTGCAACCCTCTTCTTGACGTGACTCAAAAGAAAAAAGAGCCTTTTCATTCTGTGGGTTCTGAATTTCAAGATGGTAAACTTCCTCATGAAGTTCAAAACTGGACGAGTGCTTCTGAGGGAACTAGTAGGAAAGATGAACATGAGAATTCTGATTTCCTACAGAAGGGATTTTCTTTTGATATTTGTGAGGAGAGAAATAGCAAAGTCATCAAGCTAAAATCCTCTCTGCTTGATAAGAACAGAGCAATAAGGAATGAAACGAAGAGGCGAATGCAAGGAACTAACATACAGATTTTTAGGCCTGGCATGATTCTTCTAAAGGGTCATCTTCCTTTAATGGATCAGGTGACACATCATATTTACCTCATCTTTACTGATTGTAATGTTTTTGTATTGTTTGAATCATTTGAATTTTATCATCAATTCTAATTATTAACACAAGTGCAAGCACTTAGCAATTTGTTGTCGTTTATAATGTGCAAAAATCATGAGATGGGCTGAGGTTGTGATGATCTTTTTTCTGTTATTTGTAGTTGATTACATATAAAGAGGCATGAATATCTTGCATCAATTTTGCAACCTAGCCAATTAATCAGATTCTAGATGCTTGTGGTTGTGAAACGAGATGATAAAGAAGAGGGTATAAGAGTGTTTAGGTTGCTCTTTCAACCTACATCAATCCCAAACCCAAAAATAAATAAAGAAAGAAATAAAAAGAAAATAAACCCTTTGAAACTCAATTGAATTTAATAAATTGTCCATTTCTCTTTGAAATGTGCATGAAAGATCTGATAAATGTTTAATAAGTGAGTTGATGTAGCAATAGTACTTGCTATTTTTCTGACTGACCCTCAGCCTTTTTGTATTTAGGCCAAATTGATAACGGCATGCCGACAACTTGGTCAGGGGACTGGAGGTTTTTACCAACCTGGTTACCGTGATGGAGCAACGTTACACTTGAAGATGATGTGCCTTGGTAAAAATTGGGATCCTGAGACAAGCAGGTATGGTGATGTAAGGCCCATTGATGAAGCCAAACCTCCCCCTATTCCTGATGAGTTTCAGCAGTTGGTTAAAGAAGCACTTCAGGAATGCCATGGCTATTTAGATATACATTCTAAAGAAAGGAATGCAAGAAATGTTCTTCCTTCAATGTCTCCAAACATCTGCATCATCAACTTTTACACTAAGACTGGCAGGCTTGGTCTTCATCAGGTTTCTGTATTCACTTTGTTTCTGATCATGGTGCTAAATATTTGTAGTTGAAGATCCATCCCACCTGTCCAATGTGATGGACTTTGTTATTAAATTTTTTAACAGTTGTTTCAGGTTCACATCTTTATATAGCCTCTATAAACAGATACATAGGATCTGATGCTCTGGATGAATTTATATCAATCTTTGTGAATAAGAACTGCTTAGTTCTTAGCTTATATGACGCTAACTTTTCTGATGCAGGATAAAGACGAAAGTAAAGAAAGTTTACGCAAAGGACTTCCTGTGGTCTCTTTCTCTCTTGGTGACTCTGCCAAATTTCTATATGGGGAAGAGAGGGACATTGACAAGGCAATGGAACTTGTGTTGGAATCAGGGGATGTGCTAATTTTTGGTGGTGAATCTAGGCATATTTTTCATGGAGTGAGTACCATTTTACCTGAGACTGCTCCTAAGCCTCTTTTGGAGGAAACAGGTCTTAGACCCGGCCGTCTAAATCTCACTTTCAGAGAATATTAGCATTGCCATGGTATATTGCTCCACCGATTAATCTTGACCAAGTTTATCTGCTTCTGTGCAATGCCCATCCTTCATATTTCCTGCTGTTTGAATTACTATAGTAGGATAAAAGACACATCGATACTGTACTGTACAGTAATACCTGCAACTCTATTTATAATTGTTAGATTAGATATCAATAAAGGTATTGGTGTGACATCTTGTTTTAAAATTTTAACATTTTCCCTATAAGTTATTATGTCTCACTAAGTTTCAATTGAAAGATGAGTTTCTGTCCTGTCTATTTGTTTTTTTATGAGTTTCTGTCTTGTTCTTTTGTTGTTTATGTAAATTCATCTTGATGTATCTAAGAATGGACTAATTTCAGTTGGTTCAATTAGGCTTCTACACATGTATGGTCTTCTAAATTAGCTAATATGTGTGGAATAAAGCTAGGGAAGGCTTTGGGACAAATTTTCCACTCAGTTGTTGGGAAACTTCATGGTGATCAACTAATATTTCTAAGCTATTCTTCTCTCAAGCCAAGAACTTAATTATGTCTATGTGCATTAGAAGCCTACATTCCCTTTCACTTTGCATTTGTCTACACTCTCCTAGTTTATAGTTGGAGTTCTTATACCTAACAATGACAGTTATGAGTTACATGGATTATATATTTGATATGCTATAGTTGATTTTTGAATTTTAACAAGAAAAATATTGAGAAAAAATATATTGTTGTCACTTTAAATAATGTAATTTATTTCTCCATAATGCGAAGCACCAATAACACTATTTCTCAATCATCTTAGGTAGAATACATGATTGGTTCAATGGTTTTCACTGTTCTATCATTATAAAACCGAAGATTCATAATAAGAAAAAAAAAGATCTAACATGAACACCCATTTGTTTGAAAAAAAGAAAAAATTTGCCCGTACCTATTGTCATCCCTATCCATAATGTGAGGCACCAATAACACTATTTTTCAATCATCTTAGGTAGAATACATGATTGATCTAATGATTTTCACTGTTCTATCATTATAAAACTGAACATTCATAATAATAATAATAAAAAAAGGATCTAACATGAACACCCAATTGTTTGAAAAAAAAAAAGAAAAAAATTGTCTGTACCCATTGCCATCCCTATCCATAATGCGGGGCACCAATAACACTATTTTCCAATCATCTTAGGTAGAATACATGATTGGTTCAAAAAATAAAAAATAAAAAAGGATCTAACATGAACACCCATTTGTTTAAAAAAAAAAGAAAGAAAAACAAATTAAATCAAACACAAATTACATATACCAAACTTGATTTTAAACTTAAATAAATAAAACTTATAAGATACTAGCATCGCCTAACAATATATATACATATATAGATTAGCAGTACCTACATAGATCAATCAACCATACCAAAAAATTTTAAGATCCCAATTGCCAATAGACACCCTTAACTTCTTCTTCACCTATATAAATTTCCATGGCAAAATCTCAAAGTCCACAAGCAAAGAGAGAGCCATTTTTCCACATCTTCTAAAATGGCCTTTTCCCCCTTCTCACCACTTCTTCTTCTCCGCCTCATTACTCTTCTTTCTATTGGATCCACTGCACAAGCCCAATTTTTCCCTAATGTAACTCTAGCAGGAGTCGTCACTTGTACTAACACTTCTTTAGCAACTGCCCAGACATTTTCCATAATCCCACAAGCAAAAGTTGATGTTATTTGTGGAATCGCGCTTTTCAGAAAAGTAACCAAATCAACCGCAACCAACAATGTAGGAATTTATTCCCTTGAGTTCAGCCCTTTTGAGATCTTGTTCAACAACCCTGAGCTTTGCCACCTTGAGGTAACAATGCCCCCCGGCTCATGCACTTTTGACCCTGCCGGAGGTGCCCTGAGGTTCCCTATTGTTGCCATCAAATCAGGCTTTGGAGCTGTGACGAGCTATATTCCCGGTGCTCCGAGCTATACTCTGCAGAATAAGTTATAATAACTCGTATTTTTGGAGCACCAGAAATATATTTTGGATCCTTTATTTCATTTAATATTTTATTATCTGTTCTATGTAGTTATGGCTAGATCACATATATTTGGCGTATATTTATAAAAAAAATAAAAATAAAATAATGATTGAAATAGAGGATTCGAAAAGCCAGAATAAGAGTTTCAGAGTTTGTTTTGTGATATTATGTATTTAATAATTAGTTGCGCTTGATTATGAAATAAGGGATATAAGTACTTATATTTGTATGCCTCAAGTTAATTCTTCAAAAGATTATGTTGTTGTTGTTTTTATTTTTTTTAATAAGGATATTTCATCTTGATGAACTTTTCTTTATAATAAAAATATTAAATATTAGGTGTTGAGTGAAAAAAAATGATTCAGCATAAGTAGGTTTTTGTGTGGTCTTAGCTTCACTATAATGGCAACTAATGAACTGAAATATTGTTAATTTTTGTAAGATATTATATAGTTAGATATTATATACGAGAAACTAAAGGACAAGAATAGAAGATAATCTAATGATTGAATGAAATATTGATGAGTTTATAAAGTTTCAGAACATATTTTACTTGAACATTTTTCTTTCTCGATCCATCAAACGCTACCAAAAAATTATAGATTTATTATAAAAAAATTGATATCAAATTTATTTCATAATTATGACTAAAAATTATAACTATAATTTTCATAATAATTATAATTTATTTTAATAACAAACAACAAAAATTGTTAACACTCACTCTACAACGTTGTTCATTAGAAGCACAACAAATAAATAATACATTATTTTTAGAAAATCTAATATACAAAAAAACAATGATCATCAATTACGGTTTGACTGTAGCGAGGGTTGGTTATAAGAGCATATACTTTGAATTTAATTAAGTCAATTTCATAACTAAAATTACGAATAATATAAGCTACGAATTGATAATAATTGATACTCTAATTTTTTGTAGCGCTGGAACTCATTATTTCAACCTTAACTTTTTTTTTATTTATACACACTTACGCATATTAAGAGTTCGTTAGGGTTTGAATTCCTGACCTTCCAGGTTATGTGGAAGACTTATGCCATTGGATCACAGGCCACTTGGCAAAATCAACCTCAACTTACGATGCATATGTTAAAAAATGAAAAGAAAATGAAAAGAAAAGAACTCCTCATCAAATGCCAAAGGATCTTCAAACTGATCCCAACAACTCTATCAATCTGCTAAGTGTCCTAAGACAACCTAAACTTTCAGGCACAGCTCAAGCAAAAGCCATTGCTTCTGTTTCTACTCGAACCATGTTAGAATAAATGCCATCTAGATGGGCATCCAATAGCGTTTGATGGTCTCCGTATTCGGCCACCGCGCCGTCTCTCATGACGGCGATGAAGTCGGCGTCTCTGATCGTCGACAGGCGGTGCGCCACCACGACGGTGGTGGCTCGCCGGGACGCCTTCTTGAGTGCATTTTGGATGTGTTTTTCTGATTCCAGGTCCAGTGCGCTGCTTGCTTCATCCAGTAGAAGAACCTTTGATTTCTTTAGTATTGCCCTTGCGATAGCAATTCTCTGCTTCTGCCCTCCTGATAATTGCACTCCACTATCACCAACCTGTGGCAGAATGAAGAGAAGAATTAAAACTTTAGGTGATATGGGAATTGGGAAATGGCCTGGAATGTCAAAAATGCTACCATATTCCGCGGATGGAGCCAGAAATTTTTATTATTGGGGGCGAAATTGAATTACAAAAATATAATATATTGTAAGTTTAAAATGATAAAGAAGAAAGATGGCAAATTGTATATCCTCAATAAAAGAAAATGTCATTTTATAATTTGAGGAATGACAAAATTATAATATTTTAAAATTTTCAATATAAAAATCAAATTTCAAAATTTTGAGGGAGGCAGCTGCCCCTCTTAGCCCCTGACTCCGTCTATGCAAATGGGTGTCGATAGAGCAATATCTCGATTCGCTAAAGGACCTTTGATTCAGTTGCATAAATCTCACATATAAAATGTGAGGTTGGAATTCAGATTTAGCAAACTCTTAGCTTGTATATTTGAAAAAAAAAAAGTGTACGGAAGGGTTTTTGTAGGGATGGATCCCTCCGGTGATTCTAACCCTATCTTAGGTTTCAGGTATAACCCACTAATAGTTTCACGAGAGTGTTAAGTAAACTGACATGTAAGAGTGAAGAAATAGACTGACCTAAACATTATATTAAACGAACATATGAATAACATAATGTAGAGCAGAAAAGTAGCTAAAAAGTCACCTAACAAATTAAAACTCTATGCAGACTTGGAATCACAAGTTAGTTAAAAGGGGTTTTCATCAGAATTACCTCTGTTTCATATCCTTCAGGGAGGCTAGAAATGAACTTGTGAATATAAGCTTCTTTGGCAGCTGCCTCAATCTCAGCCCATGTAGCATTAGGATCCCCAAAGGCAATATTCTCTCTTATGCTACCTGCAAAGAGAGATGGCTCTTGACCAACTAAAGCTATTTGCCTTCTCAACCACTTCAAATCAAGATCCCTCAAATCAACCCCTCCCATCAAAACCCTTCCATTTATAGGATCATAAAACCTCTGTATCATCCATACAACCGTCGACTTTCCCGATCCACTTCCTCCCACCATGGCCACCATTGTGCCTGATCTGATCTTGAGGCTGAAATTTTTCAAAATAACTACATTTGGCCTGGATGGATATGCAAATGTCACCTTCTTGAACTCAACATCAACTTGCTTGGAGCTCTCAATCTTCCTGCCCTTTTTAGGATCGTCGCCTATTGAAGGCCTGCGGTTAAGAATATCAAGAACAGACGGTATAGCAGCTGCAGCCATTGTAGTATCTGGTGCAAGACCGGCTAGTTGTCCAACAGAAAACGAGCTGAGTACAAGAATCAAGAAAATCTTGTAGACGACTCCAAAGTTCGTATGCCCTTGTTTGACAAGATAAGCACCAAAATAGAGAGTTAAAGTGTAAGCTCCATACATGGCACCTTGAGATAAGCCAAGAACCAATCCAAGAATTTGTGCCCTTTTGATCAATGTTCTTTTGGGCTCTTCTAGAGCCTGATCAAAGGATTGAACTATACGTTCTTGCGTCCCAAACGTGGCCACCGTTCTTATACTAGATACTGCTCCTGCAGCTATAGTGCTGGCCCTGGCATAAGAGCTATTGTCTAGTTTTGGCCCAATATTGATGATCAAGTTCAAATAACTAGCCCCAAGTGTCAAAGGGGTGACAGCAGCAGCCACCAAAGTTAATCTCCATTGAAGATAAAACGAGACGCCTAATCCAACAGCTGCTGAGCTCAAGCCCATTAGCAGGACAGAAAAACGGTCTCCAAGAACGTATCGAAAGCTGACAGCATCAGTGGAGAGCCTGGAGACAAGAATCCCAGTGGAATTCTCAGTTGAATCAAACCAGCCAGGTTCTTGTCTTAATATAGCTTTGAACAACAAATCTCTAACTCTTTTTGTCAGCTTTGTTCCAGCCCAGCCACAAAAGCCTTGCTGGCCAGTCATGGAGAATATACAGCCAAATCCTAGTCCAACCAGCACCAAACAGAGTTTTCCAACTTCCTTTTTCAACTTATGCATATTTTTATAAAAGTAGACTGTTAGAGTTTGGCCAAGAACTAAGGGAAAGATTGAGAGAATTGCACCTGCAATCATACCCAAGAAAAGCCCCACTATCAGCATAATGACCTCCGGTTTTTGCAAGTTCCAAACATCTGCAAGTTTATATCTTCTCAACTTTGGTTGATCTTCTTCTTTACTCTCTTCTTGTGTAGATTTCAAGTACTTGGATTTTGATAATTCATATACTTCTTTCATCCTCGATATGTCCTGTGTAGATTTCTCATCATACCTGGAGAAATCCAAGTTCTTCGGCTGATGATCACTTCGATTCTGCACAGGTTGTGAGATCCCTTCTGAAGCCAACTTGACAAGATCAAAATAAGCACCAGCTTTTTCCATAAGCTGCTGATGGTTGCCGGTTTCAACTACTGACCCACGATCAAGTACAACTATCATGTGAGCATTTCTGACTGTAGCTAGCCTGTGAGCAATGATAATGGTGGTTCTGCCTATGGATATATTATCAATAGCCTTTTGAACCACAACTTCAGACTCTGGATCTAAAGCACTTGTGGCCTCATCCAAGAGGAGGATTTTTGGATCTTTGATCATCGCTCTAGCAAGCGCTATACGCTGTTTTTGACCACCAGAAAGTTGAGTCCCTCGATCCCCAACCTGAAAAAGAAGAAATTTTGACATTTTCATGATAGAAAATATCAAAGATAATTAAAATTTCTTGATATAAACCTCTGTATCATAGCCTTGTGGAAGACCACAGATAAAATTGTGAGCATTTGCTGCAGTACAAGCTCTGATAGCCTCTTTCTTGGTGGCATTTTCCTTCCCCATCATCACATTTTCAAGTATGGTTGTTGCAAAGAGAACTGGCTCTTGACCAACCATACCTATCTGATTCCTTAGCCATTTCACTTGCAAAGTCCTTAAATCATAGCCATCCACAGTGATAAATCCTGAAAATTTAACTCAAAACTTCAGTTAGATTCAACAAAGAAATAATAGGAAAAGAAGCAAGTTGAGCCATACCCTGGTTTGGATCATAGAACCGTTCTATAAGAGCAAAAATAGTCGACTTGCCACCTCCACTGGCTCCGACTAATGCTAGAGTCTTGGAGGGCGGGATCACTAGATTAAGAGATTGTAGTATTGGTATCGTTGGACGAGATGGATAAGCAAAACAAACACCTCTAAATTCCATTTTCCCATGCATACTTGATGGTTTTCTTCCCTCAGGACTATAAGGATCAATCTCTGGGATCCTATCAATTACTTCAAACACTCTGCTAGCTGCTACAGTCCCTTGAGAGAACTGTGCAAAATATGATAGTGCTAGTGCCAAGCCCCTATTATAGTAAAAAACATAGTATTGATTAGACAACCTAGTCAATTCAAGAAAATGTCTTTGTTTTGGATCATGAGAAATTTAAGAAGAAAAAAAAGTGGGATTTTTCTACCTGCCTCCGACGTTTACACCAAAGAAACATGCAATGGCAGCACCACCATCGAGTTGGTTTTTGGAAACTAAGATTGAGCCGTACCAGAAAGCCAACGCCCATGTGGCGTAAGTGACCAGATAAATAACCCCCATTCCTGCACCTTTGGCAAAGCCAAGTTTTGCCCCTAAAGGCACTGATCTATCAAGAAGATCAGCATACTTTTCAGCTAAAGCACCCTCTGCTACAAAAGAAATCACAGTTCTGATAGAACTTATGGCTTGTTCTGCAATGCTCCCGGCTTTTCTGTAAGCACCCTTTTGAAAAAAGGGAAAAGAAACTAGTTAGTTATACAGGAATGCAAGGGCAAAATATTGGCCTAAAAATCTACTATATATATATATATATATATTCCTTTTACCTCTTCTTTTGCGGTTAGGCCACCATATATAGCCTTATAAGCAATCCCACAAAACATTGTTAATGGGGTTACTGCAAAAACTGCTAAGGATACCTTTGGTGATTTCAAGAAACCAACCACATAACCGCAGATGAAGGTAAATATATGATGAACAAAATGCGCCATCTGCGTACAAAATGAGATCATCACAAATTGGTTGAAAACATTGTTTTTCAAACTGGTAAATTTGCTAAAAAACACTAACTTATCCCTTTCCATCACTCTCCATTGTCTTAGCATCCTTCAAAATTACTATGATAATATTAGTACTGTAATATTGAAGAGTAGATATGGAAAATAAGTGTCAACCTTATCTGCCATCACTTCTTGGATTTGCGCAACATCACTAGAGATTCCATGCATGATATCACTGGTACTTATTTCTGTGTCGAAAAATCCTATGTCCTGTCGTAGAACAGCTCTTAGATACTCGGTTCTTATCCTATGTGCTGATCTTTCACCAACAATTCTCCAGCAAGTGATCTCTGCCATCGGATAAAAGAATATTGCCTTTATTAAACTCCACAAAGTCAAAACTTGGGATTTTGTAAGAGGGATTGTTACCTAAGTAAGCTCCCACTGTAACTACTGCTGCCAATGCAGTCATAAGCAGACATATCTGAAGGTGATTAAACAATAAGAGATTGAGTTCATATATTTGCATTAGTAAATGTAATTTGAGATTTATTACAGAACAATCATAAAATTTTATTTGAACTGCATACCATGTTCACTTCCTTCATCATATGATGTTTGTCACTGTCTTGTCCATTGGCAAGTTTGTTGACAAACTTCCCAAAAAGATAAGAATACCAAGGAAGAGAGCCTCCATTAATGAAAGCTCCAAAACATCCAAACAGGATTAGTACTAAATCCAGCTTCGTTGAATACCTGAACAAGCTAAACAGCCCAACTGATTTTGGCGCCACAGGTTCCTCTTCCTCATCATCCTCTTCCACAAACGGTGGCTCATGACCAAAGCCATCACCAACCCTGTTCGGCTGACTAGCCGACTGCATAGAATGACCATGATGGTTGCTGTAATAATGATGACTATTATCAGTAGATTCCAAATCATATTGCCCCTCATGGCCATGGTTTAACTTATGATGCAAATTTGCATTCCCCTTTGAATTTGATACATTATCTTCCATATAAGCATGTGAAACAGAAAACCATTTCGGATCCTGATGCTGCTTGCAGTCGCGGTAAGTCTCCATCAAACGAATTTGTCGATCTATGTCTTGTGGGCCGCCATAATGAGTTGTGCTCGGATCATCTTTCTCAGTCAAAGGGCCACTATTTCCAGCACTCCGTTCTCTGATAGTCGACAAGATTGGACTTCTACTATGCCCAGAAAACGAACTTCCATTATCAGCCCTGGCAACATAACTCTGCAGCTCAAGCCTCCCTGATGGCAATGCATCATAGCCCGAATGAGAATTCTCATAGTAAGGATTGGTGAAGTTCTGCAAACCGCCATGAGTATGTGCAAGATAATAATCATTGGCTGATCTCCTGAAAATCCTGGATGAATTGGTGTCTGAATTTCCCGTCCATGGACTAAGTGCTGCGCCAAGATTGCGATTCTCCTGCCAACCCGTCGGCTCAAAGTGCCACGATACCTCACTTTGCCACGACCTGTCATCGTCGGTGGCAAAAGGGGTGGCGGGAGCGGGGCTCCTCCGCCTCCACGGCAGCCGGTTTTGAGAGAAAATGTAGGAACTTGAGCTTGAGAATGAAGTAGTGAAATGCTGAGACCTGACAGGGGTTGTGTGCCTCCGCCTTTCAGGAGTATTATTCATCCATGAATTTTCAGTATCAAATGAATGATCAGCCATGGATTTCGACGAGTTCTATGCTCTCTCTCTCTCTCTCTCTCTCTCTCTCTCTCTATGTCTGTGCAATATGGCGGAAAGGATGATGCAGAAGAAGAAGAAGAAGTTAGCAAATTAGCTGTAATAATGGACAATATTCAAATGAAGGGACTTGGAGTAATCGCCTCCTTCGACAATTCATATGATTATAGCTGTGAAAAACCAGCAAGAATACTTAGGATTCGCCTCAAATCTTTGCCATTAGTTACTGTTCAATGTCTTTTTACAGTTACAAAGTTGAAGTTTGGACATAATAATAATTGCTGTGGAGATTGGCTGGCCGGCTCATGGTTAAGACATTTGACTATTGGAGTTTCAGTGCCGGCGCATTGGCAATTGGCAATGGATATATATATATATATATATAGATATATTTGTGTATTGTGTTTGTTAAGAGCAAAATACAATTGAAAGAAATTGAGGAAATGACTTTTGTGGTTGCTTCTTTGTTCTTTGGTGTCATGTGGCTTTGTTAAGAAGACAATTTAGGATTCAAACACTTCAACAACTTGAATTAATCATTTTTTGTTAAGTGAAGCTTGGTTTGTATGATGGAATGAACTTGTATAATTATGGATACTATCATATTTGTTGCCAAATCGAAATTTGGAATTTAAACATACATTTCTATACCCGTCACCTGTAATTTAATGAAATATTATTCTCTTTGCAGAGGGCTCATGTGTAGAAAGTTCGTCATCGTGCTGCCATAATACGGGTATCTTTTTTATTTCAATTTTTTTTCAAACATAAATTTGATATAATCATGTCTATGATTTTTTCTTATAACATCAAATTCAGAATGATGAAATATTTTTAAGTGTAATTAGGGATAGGGTTGCAAACGAATTGAGCCAGCTCGCAAACTTGACGAGCTAGCTCAAAAAGTGTTCGAATTCAAGCCAAGTTTGTATAAGTTTCGAATCGAACTCGAGCCAAATAATTCTTGATATGTGATTAGCCTAATTGGGCATTAAAAGCCCAATAAACTCATTAGGCCTATCCGTCAAGGCCCAAATTCAACTGGAGAGGTCGGGTTGGCCGACCATCAAGGTCGAGTATGCCGACTCGATCGGCAGATTCAGGTGTTTAGTGACTAATGACACTGTTTACACCATCTCACTCGCCGCATTAAATGCGCTTCAACCACCCGTCCATCCGCATTTAATACTATGACAGCGTGTCACCTCCACCATTAATGCTGTCGCACCCACATTTAATGGTAGCACGGCCTCCCCTTTCGTGAAGCTTAAGGATCGGCATAGTAAACAGTTGCAGAGTATGTGTTTTAGTCGAAATGACCATAACTGCCCCTGCCGACGGGATTTCCGCTGGGAACTTGTTAAGGCGATTCCCATCTTTTCATCCATGAACATACACTATAAATAACCTCTTCTTTCAACCTAAAGGTAAGATTTTTATGAATAATTAAGCCGTTACTCTGCTTATTTCTCCCTTTAACTCAGTCTCACGCTGATTTAACCATCGGAGGGTCTTAGCAAATGACCCTCTTAGGGGTCCTCGGCTAGCCCAACGTTTGCTACTTGATTGCAGATGCCAACACCCACCACTTTCTGG
Source organism: Jacaranda mimosifolia (assembly GCA_018894105.1). Classification (NCBI taxonomy): domain Eukaryota; kingdom Viridiplantae; phylum Streptophyta; class Magnoliopsida; order Lamiales; family Bignoniaceae; genus Jacaranda; species Jacaranda mimosifolia. The sequence goes on from CM032124.1 coordinate 39,354,169, forward strand.
TCGAGAAGCCTCACATACTACATTTGCTACCATCTCTCAGGTCAAAAATAGTGTGTGCCTACTCAACCATCAACAATTCTGTTTGCAAGTCAACTCGTGAGCTTCTATTTTTTATTTTAAAAAATATTTATATATAAAAAAATATAATAAAATATACTAATTTTAAATTTTTTTATAAAATAATTTAACTTTTCGTGCTTGAACTCGAGCCCGAGCCCGAGCCCGAGCCGAATTCGAGCCTATAGCTTGATTATGAGTTTGAGCCTAATGAATCGAGCCAAGCTCAAACCTCAATTTCCTAAACTCGAGCCTGAAAAAATGATCAAAATTCGACTCGACTTGATTCGGCTCATTTGCATCCATAGTTAGGGATTTAGTTTGACTGGAAAAGCTTTGGGGAGTCGGATGTTGTAAGATTGAGATTTAGATTCAAAATATTTTTGTACTCCTCATTGCAACTTTATAAAATACCATTTTTATTTTTATTTTTGTATTGTGGATGTAGGTTATTAATTGACGTGGAATTATGCTACATCGTGTTGTCTATTCTTCGTTTTTGTATATTCAATTTTATTTTTCAAATTAAAATGTTATCTAGGTCGCATTCATAAATCATAAGCAAAAATGTTTTAATTTCCCTATCAATTTTTCTTGCCTCCATGTGTCACTTAGCCAGTGCTTAGCTTATCTTTAAGTTTTTCTGTCGAGTCATTTTCAAATCAGTTTGTGGTTTCTATGTTTTGACCTTCACTCATTGTTTCTCATTCAAGCCATTACAACACACAACCCATGCAGGTAATTAGCCAATTTTAAAAGATTTTAGGTTCAATTTATCTTCTTTTTTTTTTTTATTTTTAGAAAGAGAGCATTATAAATGATGAAATGTTATCATTTCGAAAACAACATATTCCTATTATTAAATCGAATAATTCTGTATTTCAAATCAAATAATCAAAGCGCTCAGTGGCCTGCAGCTCAAGTGGCATTCGTGTCCTTTATTAGGTGGGAGGTCTTGTGTTCGACTCGTAATGGGCGCATTGTGCACTTTATGTACTGTTTATACTTTGATTATTTGATTTGAAAATATGAATATATTGCTTTGTTGAAATGATAACATTTCGTCATTTGTAATGCTCTCTCTCAAAAAAAAAAAAAATCAAATAATCAAAGTATAAACGACACACAAAGCACGTAAGTGCACAACACGCCTATTACGGGTCGAGTACAAGACCTCCCACTTAATAGGGAAGACGGATACCACTTGAGCTACAAGCCACTAGGTAGTTCAATTCATCTACTTAAGTTACATAATTATATTCATTAATTTTGTGCTTATTAACATAAATTTGTGTCTAAATTCTATGAATTCTACTTGAGACAATTAGTCTTTTTTTTTTTTTTTTTTTTTTTTCTGGGGTAGAGGGTGTTCTGGGAGGTTAGTATCTTCCAAAGGGAAACTTTCCCTGACTAAACTATCAAACAGATGGGTATTTCCTTTTCAATTAGAAGAGGTCAGCACCAAGAACCAAACAAGCACAAGTAAAACATAATGAATGATCCAATTTGCGCATATATATATATATATATATATATATCTCAAATGGCATGCTAATTAGGTATGTCAAAATTACCCATCCCCGTGGAATTATTCTCGATGGGCAAATACGGGGAGAATTTTCTCCCCCTGGGGGTGGATATACGGACAATTTTGATCTCGATTGTTTAACGGGGTGGGGCCGGGGATCATAGCCCCGTCCCAGTGGGTACTTGTTACACGTTTAAATTCATTAAATTAATTTTTTATTCTAATAAACTATATATATTTTTAGGAGCCAACCTAAATAGAGAGTTATTGAAAAGAATTGTTATGCTTTGTTGAAATTTATATTTATGTGTTATTTATTTTTAATATTTTATCATAAAACATAATACTACTATGTATGTTAGCTAAAAACTTTCAAGACAGTAATAGTTTATTATGTAAATTATGCTTGATAAGAGACAACTTAATGGGCTTCCCTCAAAATAAAAAAAATAAATCTTTTCTCTCAACTTTTGTAAATACTTTATTCTCCACTTATATGAGAAATTGACTATACCCTTTTTACTAAAGTTCTAGTATTTTTCTTTTTAGCTAATTTTTTTTATCATTATCTCAATTGACAGTCAAAGAATTTTGTTATTTTAGATCTTGATCTGACATGAGCCATGAAATATTCATATCAAATAATTGAATGAAATCCCTCTAAGAGTAAGCAACAAGTAGTATACAATATAATTTGTTCAATGTTGTCCTACGTGTTTGTAGAAATCTTTGAATGAGTAAAGTAGACATGGAATAAAGTGAAAAATATTGAGGAATTCAAATTTTAAAACATCCATTGGCAACAAAGAACTTCCTTTCTAAGTTTCAAGGTGAGAGAGATAGGGATGGCTATTTTTTCGCGAGTCAAACCTCAAGCGGAAATGAAGCACATTTCAAGTTCGATCCTAACTTAGGATAAATGCTGGCACAACGAGATATGCCAACTTTGATACAGTCACTGGTCAGTTAGATGCGCCATTTTTAAGATAGCCAAAAGGCCCAAAACCTCGCTCAAATTTATTCGTGTTGTAGGTCGAGAATTCACATCATTAGAAAAAGAATTCACATCATTAGAATTCACACCATTATTTGGACATGTTAATTGGGGTTAATTGCAGTCACCGCCCAACCTATGGCCTTCTTTGCACATTGCCTTCCAACCATTATCGATGTGCAATTTTACTACCTGAACTAATTAAAATGTTCTTAAACACAACATTTGCTAATTTTCGGTAGAATCCAACAAGAATATTATGTTTCCTTCAGCCCATGTGCCCAATGCTCATTTATTAGATTCCATCGAAAAGGAGCAAATGTGGTATCTGAGAATATTTTAATTAGTTCATGTGGTAAAATTGCACATTGATATTGGTTGAGGGGCAATGTGCAAAGGATGCCATAAATTGGAGGTGGCTGCAATTAACCATGTTAATTGAAATTTATCAACCCCCCCCCATTGGAAAACCACATTAACTAGACTTTTCGTTCCTGAAGTGAATGATCACACCTTAAATGAAAAAGGACATAAATATAATTTAATTAATATGCAAAATATAAAAAGAAATTTTATAAGAGAAACTTGAGGATGGACAATTTTAGATGCTTTATATGGTACTTAGATGAAATTAAACTGTACTTTAAGGTTACAAACCATAGATTTTTGTGCAAATGAACACCTTAAGACAAATTCAACCCAAATGATTGCAAATATTTAATCATTAGATAATGCAAATGGTGATTAAGTCAAAAAGGGTGAAAGTGATGGTTTTGCTTTAAAAAAAAAATTATAGTATTTATTTTATTCTTTCTTTGAAGCTTCAAAAATTAATTAAAGATATATATATATATATATTATACATCCAACTTAGGTGCGCCAAAATCATGATTACATGCATGATTTTCGGATAAGCAACCTAAAAGGAAGGACAAAATTTCCAAAATGGATATGATGAGATTTCTTATAATTTACCTAGACATGTCACATATGTAGATGACATTAAACGATGGTGTAATTTATTTATTCATATTCAAAATTTACTTATACAAATTAGTTTTCCGTTATTATATTTTTTATTTAACAAATACGATGTGAATAAATTATTAGTGTCAGCGAGATTTAAAAAATTCTAATCTAAAATTGAATTTGTCTGCATTCATAACAAGTAAATTATACTTCTTATATAATTACTAAATGTCGATCGTAAAGTAAGTATTATTATAATTATCATATCAATCCAACTTAGTAGGGGTAAAAATTTAAATTCCTAAGGGCATGGGATAAAGACCATAAATCCCCATAGAGTCCAACTTGGTAATTATACAATAGTACATATCTCTACTTGGGCTAACTAAGGAGCTTGGTGTCTTAGACCCAATTATCACTTGAAATACATAATTCCATCTTAGGCCCATGAAGTATGATAGCTTTATATTGCCTAAGAACTAGTCTAAATATTTCATATTTTCCTCATAAAGTTACCTATTTATTTGTTTTAATGAAAAAAAATAATTCCATATGCTCAAAGTAAAGAAAGTATGCCATTTAGCTCACAAGAAAGGCATATTTTAACTCTTTTACAATAAGACTGTCGATCAAATACACCCTGAAAAATTTTAAGATTCTAAACTTAAATTGCATTAGAAATATTATATATTAGTATAAGTTTGTTTATATTATTCGGGCACACTATTATTAGCACCGCCCTCATTTTTCAAATTATTAACTAACAATTTTATATTTTTCTATTAAATTAATAAAAAAAATAAAACATGTTCTTGGGTGCCCTAAATATGAAAGGCATGACTTAAACAACTTCTATAAGTCAAACATGCCATAGACTACCCACCGACCATTCAATTGATGGGCCACCTTTGAATTCAAATCTAAGCCTTAGTTTTATAAAGAATTTTGGGGGAAAACAAGACAAAAATAAAAAAGAGGGGAAAAAATAAAAAAGATAAAAGTCCATACATCATAATATCATATGCAGTTGGGGATTGGAATTCCTTAGATCTAAAAATGATTCATTGTGTGTATGGGGGGTGGGGTGGGTAGGGTGGGGTGGGGCTAAAAACTTTGCAAAATAAGAACAAGAGGATGAAGGCAAGAAAACTTTATCGCAAGTCATGTGTATCACAAGTTTTAGTTTGAGGTCTTTAGCCATATATCCTAGGTTAAAAAAAGAAAAGAAAATTTGAAAATACTAAAATGTATTTATTCGAAAGTTTGCAAAATAAATAATAATTATAAGAATAATATTCTATACTAATCTTGATAATATTGACAATGCCTAGCTGAGTGGTCAATAAATCGAGTGATATCATTTTCACACTTATAAAATTGTGTATATGTATCTACATATATACATGTGTATATATATATTGACAATGGTTGTAACAAGAATCATTATTTAATATATAGTTAATAACAATTAAATATATTGTGTTAATAATAATAACTAAGACTGCAATTTTGGAGTATAGTAAATCTATAACTTATAATGCCGATAGTAATAATTTTAATTTTTAAAAGCTCAATTCAAACTCGACGAATTTGCTGTTCGATAGTATATATAATTTCTCACATACCAGTTAATATTTTCTTGTATCCAAATAATAAAATTTTAATTTTTTTCTTTAACAACGATTGTAAAATTAAGTATAAAATCAACTAATGGTGTTCCATAAACATGGGCTCCAATACAATAAATAAATTTTTAATAAAATACTTATATGCTCTTAAATCTTTTAAAATAAACCTTGTTATCTATTTCTTCTTTAACATTCCAATCCATATGTTTTGTCATTAATAAAATAGATATTAGTAACAATAAATTAATAAACAAGATTTTTATTTCTATCTTTTCTTGTGTGTTTTGGGGGCCATTAGCATTATAATTATCAATAAATAAAAATTCCACTAATAAGACAATAATGACACTAATTAAATTACTTTTCCTTTTCCTTTTTTCTTTTTTTTTTCTTTTAATATAAATCAATGGTGCTGCTGGAGCAACATTATTTGTATTGTCACTTTCACTTTTTTATCTATAAATAACCGTTTGAATTTAGGGTTTTCCTAATGTTACAAGAAAATGACATTATCTTTTTAAGTGGTCCATTTCAATCAAGACCCAAAATTTAAAAAAAAAATGAAAAATGAAAAAAAGAAGAAAATCTTGCATGACAACTGTACCCTGCTCCACATGACTTTCTGCCCCGGCTTTTAAGTTCAAAAATAAATTATTTAATTTTATTTTAATTATGTCTATTAATATATAAATAATTAATTGGATTTAAATCTTGCCCAAATCGTGCCATGACATTCTCAACCTAACTCCTACACATATTAATTTTATCTTAACAAAAATGGGTTGCCTTGGTGTTGGTCAAACAAAAAAATAAACTCACATGAATAATGGCATAAACAAAGAAAGTTGTAACAACATAATTTCATCTTCTTTTTAATAATTTTTGAAGTTATGGAAGCAAAGTGAGAATGTGCATCAATTTTAAAAAATGATCATTTTAATATAATTTGACAATTTTATTTTTCAAAATTAGATATGTCAATGGATGTGGTCGTCCAAATAAATATTCCATCAAAATTTATTTTTCAGATGATATTATATAACTTTTATAATTGTCCAGTGGCATCAAGTATTCTCTATTATGCGGGAGGTCTTGTACTTGAACTCGAATGTGTTTTCTTGTGCACCTTATGTGTGCATCTGATTGTGAAGTTTGTGCTTCTATTTTCTTAATTTGATAATTAAATTATATTAACTTATTGTAAGGATAATTTGAATTATTTGTAATGTTCTTTGATATATATATATATATATAACTTCTATAATTTGAGATACAAACTGTTGTAAAATTACTTAAGCGGCAAAATATAAAATTGAGTATAGTTTGTGATGATGCAGGGATCCGTCGCCACACGGCGGCCCACCCGTGAGGTATTGTCCCGCCAACACCCGGTGAAAGGTGAGGGGTTTTGTCCTGAAAAGGCGCCTCACGGGGAAGGAGAGGACTCGCCGCTTATATGCTGGTCAAGACCCTCTACTCCAACCGATGTGGGACAGAGTCCAGGCATATCAGTTTGAATGGTAAAATATTGTTTTTTATTTTATTTTATCATGTCTAGTAATTATCTATATTATTTATTTTTCGTATGAGGTATGTTCCTTTGTAATTCTGGATTACTTATTGGATTGTCATTTTCCTTCCAAAGCATGTCGCTTCAAATCTATTAAATATTAGAATATATTTGATGCATTTTTTTAGTTGTTTGACTTAATACATTTTGTTAATATACAGAGACTTTGTCTTATTTACATGTACTATCATAAAAATATATATTGTGAATAAACTGATAACAACTTGATGAACATTGAATCACATGAGAAAGTTTACATTATTGATTTAGTGCCTTCTATCTACTGGGCCATAAATAATTGTGCTTTCAACACGACTAGATTTGATTGTCGAATTTTCCTTTCACATGAAGTAAACTAAAGACCAATTTGATAGTTAAAAACCTTGTTCATATGTGATAAATTAAATTTGTAAATCAAAACGATGGTATCAGTATTATAATCAAATAAAAATATGTCAATCCCTTACCTTCTATGTCTTTTAGAAATATATAAGTGCAAAAATCATAATTCGATTTGAATTTTAATAATTCCAAATGCAAAATAAATTAATATTACCTAAAGAAGAAATTGAAATTCATTGGACTTAATTTTACCAAATAAGTAACATTTATGGGCATTTATGTCATTTCATACCAACAACCATTGGTGACTGTCGCTTTTGTCTTTTTCAACCCCCTACCCCCCGGTGGGGTTGGGGTGGGGGGGCGAGGGTGCGTGGGTTAAGATTTCAAACATTACATTACAACAAACAACAAAAGAGAAAACAAAAAGAAAAATACTAAAAGAAAAGAAAAAAGAAAAAAGAGAAATTGAAATTCATTATTTGCTGAAAGCACAAACAATAACAGCATCAGAAAACCACTCCATACTTCATCCTCCGCTCCTCCAAATCTCCCACTTTCTCTCTCTATATGTACAGTTTCTTATATGTATTGCTGAGCCAGAAAGAGACATATACATACACTCCATTTCCGCTCAAGAAAGGAGTAAAGCAAAAACCAAGGCCCCGCATTTGTAGGGTTTTTTGGAAACTTTTGAAAAAAACCCCCCAAACCCTGCCGATTTTCAGTTAAGTATTCTTGGAGAGTTTTTGGATAATTTGACTTGAATCCGACGATCGGGTTTGGGAATTGAAGATCTCCGCATTGACATTGTTGAGGTGAGTGTTTGATTTTGCTCGATCGTCTTGCGTTTTTGTGGAACTAAGTTAATTTGGATTCACTAGTGTTATTTATTATTATTTTTTCTTCTGTCATTTCAGCTAGTTGTTGTGGTAAGTGTTCAAACATTTCCACATTGCTTTCGATTGAGCTGATACAGAGTTGTGGTAATGCTGAATTGAAGCTGATGTCTAGCATTTGAGTTTTGTTTGTGCACAATCAGATCTGAGTGAATTTCGATTTTATGCTCATTTTCTGATTTATTTTGTAGTGTTGATGTAGTTCATTTTGAAGTGCATTGCTCTCATTTTATGGATTTTGTGTTGTTGATAAATTTCAATTTGAAGTATATTTTTTAAGGGATAAGATTTTTAATTGAGATCTTGTGTCTGCTACTTATCATCTGATTAATGGTCTTATGTCAATCTGAATACATGCTTACTCTTGTGAGTGCATTTGTGATTTCAGGCATACATTAATTGGAATTTATGCATGCTTTGGAAAGCATATTTGTAATTTGGCTATTTCTTTTAATCTAACTTCTATATGTGGAATGCAGGGTGTTGCAGGTGATCCATTATATGCAAGGATAGTTATACTTTGATATCTGTAGAGGTTTTGGGGGGGTTGGAGGTGCATATATGAAAGAAGACCGAGGTAACTGTGTCATTTCCTAGTATGGAAAAGATGAAGCCGGATGCACCTTTAGATTATGCTGTATTTCAGCTTTCCCCAAAACGCTCACGGTGAACATTTGTTCCTTTATGGTTGATATCTTTATCCATCAAAGTTCCTAGGTAAAATTAGTTATTTACTTTGAGATCCTTTTGGCCAGATGTGAATTGTTTGTTTCCAGTGGTGGGAGCATGGAGAAACTCGCATCAGGATTGCTTAAACCATTTGTTGCACATTTAAAGGTTGCAGAGGAACAAGTTGCCTCTGATGCACAATCAGTTAAGCTTGAAGTTGGACGACGTAAAACTGCTGAAGCGTGGTTCACCAGGGGAACCCTTGAGAGGTAGTGCCATTGCAAACTTTGTAAGGAATTCAGTCGTTTAAACTACTATACATCTGTATGACTATTTTATAATTTTGTTTTCAGGTTTGTACGATTTGTCAGCACACCTGAAGTTTTGGAACTGGTCAATACCTTTGATGCCGAGATGTCACAGTTAGAAGCAGCCCGACGAATTTATGCACAGGTACTTATTTCTTTGTCATCTTATTGTTCAATTGTTAGTTCTGTAAATGGAGCAAGGCTAAATTACTTCCCTCATCTGTTTCAGGGAGCAGGAGATCAACTTTCAGGTATGGCTTCCAATTACTTATTGTCAATCTATTATATTTTTCTCTTTAGTTTGGTTGCATGTGATATCTGACTGTGGAAAGCCATAGAAAGGTTGGTGGTACATTGAACTGTGTTATTTGATTGTGCATAAACCTTGAAGTTCTGCCCACCTCTTTGTTGCTTGCATATTACTTCAATGGGAGAACCATATGATACCTTTTTGCAGTAACTTATTAAACTTTATCACTAAATACTCCAGGAAATCTTTGTCTTAGATTTTACAAGATAGATGTAGCTGACCGTAGACTTTAATGGGATAAGGCATATCTCAGTTAAGTTCAGTTAATGTTCGTCAACTTTGCCTGTCTCCTTCAATCCTTTGAATCCTTTGTCACTCTTAAACGACTAACAAGCTTTCTATATGACAGAAGTGTGCTCCAAACCAATCTAGTAGTTGTTGGCAGTTCGCCTGAAAAATAAAATAATAACAAAAAAGAGAAATTGAATAGCTTTTAAGATGCACCCTGTTGCTGCATGACTGTAAGTGTGGGAGTTCTTTTCTGTATTCACTAGATGAACAGTTGATTCTGGGATTCATGCTGTGGTGAAAATTCTTGGACTGATACTGTTGTGACTATTGTTTGCTATACGTGTAGAACTATCTTTCATACAAGGGAATAGACTGAGCTTTTTCCTAGTTTACATGATCCACATCCTTTATAACTGATGTACTGAGCCTTTTTAATTTGTTTTTATAATTAGATAGGAATAGGTATTCTGCCTTCCCCGCTGTCTGCCGTCGGATCATATTCTACCACTAAATTGAAGAATATGATATTGGCTTTCTGTTACAATTGATGCTTATTGATGGCTTTTAAGATTTTGATCAAGATTTTACCTATGTGTGCAACTGTCTGAAGCCAAGTAATGTGCTAATTTGCCACAAAGTTCTTTGAGATGAACATATTTAACAGGTGGTGCCTCTTTGCCTCCACAGGAACCATTGTGTCATAAAGTTTTTAATCTTTCTTGTACTGGCGTAACAAATCTATGACAATGTATCTTGGAGTTTGCATGAGCTTTCATTGAAAAGTCAGGATTCGAGAAAAGTCACGATGCCTCCTCTATTCAGTACTTCTCTGATATATCTATCATGCATGTAAATTTATTCTGATATATTTATCATGCATGTCAATTTATTGATCTATCAAGAGATATGAATAATCTACATTTTCAAGATTCTTAAAGTTCGTTTAACAATTCTAGTGTATGGATTTTTTGTTCAACTTTGTTTTCTCTGGTGAGGCAATGGGATGCTTAAGAACAGATACCAGTTTGATTACTTGGTTGCGACTTTATCGTTCTGAGAAACTACTACTACCAGTGTGTTTTTTCTCTTCAAAATCCTTACTAAGATCTATTTATTTGCTCCAGGTGGAGGTGGATCAGGGGTGGCAGCTACAGATGACGCAACAAAGTATTTCCCCCCTTAGCTTATTTATTTTAACTGTTACCATATATTGTTGATGGTGATATATCTATTTATCATGTGAGATTATCTGTGCTACAATTGTTCTCAATGAGCCTCAGAATGGTTATGAGCTTTTATTTTCCAAATCATAACTTTCAAGGCATTATCACAGTGGCTTGAAGTTTTAAGATTATATAGTTATGGCACGTACGATCACATAAATACAAAGTGAACTTTGAGGTGAACGCAAGTGTTTTTGTCCTGGTTCACTTGTTAGAGCTGAAACTCATATCCATTTGGCTGGTCTTAGCTTGCAAATGGCCTCACTCTCTTTCATGTGCCATACAGGAAGGAGCTTCTGAAAGCTATTGACTTAAGGCTTGCAGCGGTGCAGCAGGACCTATCTACTGCCTGTGCTCGTGCTGCTGCTGCTGGTTTCAATGTTGACAGTGTTTGTGAACTTCAGATGTTTGCTGATAGATTTGGTGCTCATCGCCTAAAGTAAGGATTCTAAATATCCCTCTATTTATTCACAAAAAATGAAAAAAGAAAAAATTATTACCGAAGTGCTTCTCCTCCTCCATAGCGTGTGAGATATGCCTCCACCATGCAAAGCTCACATAAAAAATGGATGAGGCTGAACAAGTAAAAAGTGAATTGTTCTAGTTGTTGACGCTTGGAAATTATCTAAGTGGTGAAATTGGCTGAGACTGTAAATCCTTCAAATCATCCTAGGCACGGAAACTGGTTGCTTTCTTTCATGGCCCAAATATTTGGTTGGCTTGGGTATGTTGCTGACCCTAAGGCCTAAGTCGCAATAGATTATTGGGCCCTGCCATGGCTGGGAAATCTGAGACGTCGTTTTGCTCGTGGGCCGTTTTTATTCAGCCCATTTTACGTTAAGATGTATTTCCCTTCACGGGCCCGAGTTATGGAAGTTGATCCGACAATAAAATGGAAAATTCTAAAATGGCGGGGACATTTTTGCAATTATAATCCTGAGTTTCTTCTTCTTTTTCCTTAAATAAATAAAAGCTGTGTTTTGTTTATATGAAATATGAGCAGTAATTGTTTTTTCTGTTTATGCAGTGAAGCTTGTGGCAAGTTCATATCGCTGTGCGAGAGACGGCCCCATATTATCAACCAATGGAAATCCGGACCCGAAGATCGGGCTGTCCGTTCCTCATGCGAGTCGGATATGTCCATCGACGACGACCCTCCCTCCCTGCAACCCCGCCAAGAACCCGCCACGTATCAGCAGCCCAATCCCCCACCCGTCACCTTCCCTTTACGGCGTACTTTCAGCAGAGATTCCAGTGTCGAAAGGGATGATGGAAACAAGCCAAACGACACTGCTGGGGAAAAAGATAGGAAGGATGAGACCTCAACTCCTGATCAGACAGAGTCGATTCAGGCGAGTCAGCCGGCGAGGCGACTCAGCGTTCAGGACAGGATAAACTTGTTTGAGAACAAACAGAAAGAGAGTTCTGGTGGGAAGCCCGTTGTGGTAAAGTCTGTTGAGCTGCGGCGGCTGTCATCTGATGTGTCGACAATGGGAGCGGCAGCAGAGAAGGCGGTCTTGAGGAGGTGGAGTGGAGCTAGTGATATGAGCATTGACTTGACTGCTGAAAAGAAGGATACTGAAAGCCCCTATACTCCATCCTCTGCAACGATCTCTCAGGAGAATAAAATTTCAAATTTGAATGATGATGCAACAAAGAGTTTGTCAGTTGTTAAGCCAGATATAAAGGTTATTCCTAGTTCGAGTAGGGGTAGTGATAGCAAATTGGGAGATGCTTCTTCTAATAAGCCTGAAGAGTTTTTTGACTCTAGTAAGTACAATTCTAATTTGGTTCCTGGTCAAAGTGATGGTTTGAAAGACCAAGTGCCTGGCAAGACCCAGTCAAGGTCCTCTATTAGTAGGGTAGACAATCAAGAAAATTCAGAAGAAAAGTTCAAAAAATTTCTCGGTGGTAAAAGCGAGAGTGCTGTTGTGCTTGGGGATCAGGGGAAGTTAAAGGTTCTTCAGAGTGGTGAAGATCTTAGTGGGCGACAGTTAGAGATTGCTGGGGTCAAGGACCAGGGTTCTTCATTGGCACAGATTAAGCCTATTGGAAGCAAGGGTGGTGGACAGGCTGATATCCCAAATCATAGAGAAGATTTTGAATCAAGGGATGAGTCTGTTACACAAACAATTATGAAGTCTACTAGGAAGACTATTGGAGAGTCTGAGGTGTTTCAAAGAACTTCTGGTTCAAGAATTCGAGAGGCTTTTGCTGCTAGCTATAAAGGGACTGAAAGTGATTCTTCCTCTGCTCGGCAAGATGTAAGATCTGTTAGGAAAACTGAAGTAGTTGAAAGGAAAGAATCACACGCTTCTGAGAAGGTATCCAGTGATTCTGTTTCAGGAGTTGAGGATTCTGTACCACAGAAGATGAAGTTCAATAGGCAAGGTTTGGCAGCTGAACTGAGTAAGAAGGCAAGGGTCCAACGAGAGGAAAGTGGTTTTAGTGGAAACAGCAGAGGATCATTTACTGGCAAAGTCAAAACAGAGGCTCAGGAAGGCTTTGATTCTTTTTCGACGCCACCTCCAGAGCAAGTTCAAAGAGTAAGGCAATCAAAGGGAAATCAGGGACTCAATGATGACTTAAAGATGAAAGCAAATGAGCTTGAAAAGCTCTTTGCCGAGCATAAACTGCGAGTCCCTGGGGATCAATCCAATTCTGCCCGTAAAGGCAAGTCAGAAGATGCACAACATGAGATAGCAAGTAGCATACACTACTCAAAACCAGTAGGAGATATAATTACTCAATTGTCTGAAAATTCTAAGTCAAATGAACCTACTGGGAGTTTGAAGAACAAGAATAAGTTTGATGCTTCCTCTCTCATGAAAACCATTGACAGCCAGAACTATGGTGATGCTTTGAATAGGAGTTTCTCTGAGCTTAGTGTTTCAGAGGGTTCTCGTGGGAAACTCTATGACAGGTATATCCAGAAAAGGGATGCCAAACTGAGGGAAGATTGGAGTTCCAACAGAGCAGAGAAAGAAGCCAGATTGAAGTCTATGCAGGATAGCCTTGAGAGGAGTAGATCTGAGATGAAGGCCAAATTTTCAGGTTCTGCAGACAGACAGGATTCAGTATCCAGTGCTCGTCGGCGGGCTGAGAGACTCAGATCATATAATAGCCGGTCAATTATGAAAAGGGAGCAGGTAGATTTACATTTATGTTCTAGCAATGTATGACACTAATGAATGGAACCATTTTACTGTATCTGTTTTCTTATTTAGGATTTACTGGAGTTAGTTTTATGTGGATTTTTAACCAACCGTTTAAAAGTTTCTTTTTTGACAGCAATATTTGGATTTTGGGGACAGTGAGGATGATGAGGAAGCATTGGATTCTCTAGAGATGAATCGGCCTCGTGAAGATACGGCTTTTGGTACTCAAGGGAAGAAGCTTTTACCCAATAACAGACATTTGTCATCATCTACTCCTCGCACCTCAGCAGCTCCTGTTCCAAGGTCTGCCACCAAAACTTCTGCTGGTTCTGGGAAGCGAAGAATGCAACCTGAAAATCCACTTGCTCAATCCGTTCCCAATTTCTCTGACCTGAGAAAAGAAAATACTAAGCCTTCTTCTGGAAGCAGTAAAACAACTCGTTCACAAGTAAGAAATTATACACGCAGCAAAAGCACAAGTGAAGAAGTGGCTACTGTCAAGGACGAGAAGTCCCGCAGAACGCAGGCATTGAGGAAAAGCTCAGCAAATCCAAGCGAGTTCAGGGAAATATCTCCTCTGGACTCTGATGGTGTTGTTTCGACGCCAATAAAGTTTGATGAGGAAGTCTTGAAAAATGTTGGGACAAAGCCTTTTCTTAAAAAGGGTAGCCGTGCTGGCTTTGTTGCTCGAACAGGTACTGCAAGGCAGAGACCCTCTGTGGGATTGGAGCCTGTAGAGAATATAGATGAAAATGATGACATGGCCTCTGGACCTGATGAATTCCAGAGTGCTGTTGAAGATGAAGGAGAGGAAGAAATCGGGACCCTGAACACTGAAGGGCATAAGATTTCAGAAGATGGGGAGAAATTCGTGAATTCTGGATCTGAAAATGGGGATGGCACTCTCGCCTTTTCTCGAGTCGACCAGGCTTTGGGTTCACAATTGCCTAGTGATATTCCTTCCAGCTTCCTCCCTGTTGACCCTATGCAAGAGTGGCCCAGTGAAAGTCCTGTGTCGTGGAATTCGCGTACCCAAAATCCCTTCTTGTATCAACACGAGACATCTGATGTTGATGCTTTGGATTCCCCAGTAGGAAGTCCTGCTTCATGGAATTCACATTCTTTAAATCAAATGGAGGCGGATGCTGCTCGAATGAGGAAGAAATGGGGAGCAGCCCAGAAGCCAATGTTAGTAGCCCATTCATCAAATAATGTATCCCGTAAGGATATGACAAGGGGATTCAAAAGGCTACTGAAATTTGGAAGGAAGAATCGTGGCCAAGAGAGTTTGGCCGACTGGATCTCTGCTACCACGTCTGAAGGAGATGATGACACGGAAGATGGACGAGATCCTGCCAATCGGTCATCAGAAGATCTCAGGAAGTCAAGAATGGGATTTTCTCAAGCTCAACCTTCTGATGATAGCTTCAACGTAAGCGAGTTTTTCAATGAATCAGGTGATTTATGCTATCTCTTTATATATTTGTGCAAAACTTTCATGTACTATTTTTCTGTTTTAATTCACATCTTTGTCTAGTCATTTTCTGGAGTTTCCATGTGATGGGTTGTGGCAGTGAATATTCAGATTAGGGATTAAGCATTCGTAGGCTGCTCGTTGATATGTTTATGCCCTTTTCTTCTCACAGTACAATCTTCACTCAGTTCTATCCCAGCACCTCCGGCCAACTTCAAACTAAGAGAGGATCATATTTCTGGGAGCTCCATGAAAGGTGAAGTATACAATATCATGCTTTCTTCGTTTCAAAATTTATGAAGTACTCTGAAAGAAAATGTATTTAACTTATTTCTCGTCGTTTTAGTATCACAAGCTTGTGTTATGAGTTTCCATGATTAACTAGTGTATATTGGCAATCTGGCTTGCTTATACTTTACTCTCTTTTTTCCCAGCTCCAAGATCATTTTTCTCATTATCAACATTTAGGAGCAAGGGAAGTGAGTCAAAGCCCAGATAATTGTTCCCCACAGCAAGTAAATCAACTCGGCTTTTGCCTTCTGTAACCACCGGCATAGACGATGATGGCAAATGACAGAGATTGGAAGAATCACCCACCCAGATAAGTACAATAACATTATTATGCTGTATATGTTCATGGATTCATATTGCCTTCTTATTTCTTGGTAGTTTCAAAATACTACTGTGCTGTATATTGTAATGAGCGGACACAAGTTCCAATTGGCGGAACATCATCGATGTGATTTTGGTAGTTGAAAAGCATTCTTTCTTGCAAGTGATGTTTGTACTGGAACTTGGTACTAAAATGCTTTATTACTAGAACCAAATCAAAATATCAAATGTTGTCTGGCTTTTATATGCACATATCCTTAGATGTGCCCCAAAAATATCCTAACAAAAAGTAAAATAAGTCACTTTCTTCACAAACAAGGGAAGAAGGACCCCCAAAATCCTACTCTCCTACTTTTCTTACAGATGATTTTTTTTCCTTCATCATCTGGACCAGCTTATTCATCTAGCTATGAACTACATGAGGCTGTTGGACTAGTTTATGTACATATCACAACGAACTGATAAGGATAATTTATTTACAGAGATAACGTTTCTTTCTTTCTTTCTTTTCCCTCAAAATTGTCCCTTCCTCTTGAAAGATATACTCAACGATCCAAAGAACTTAGCATCACAATCCTGGCAACACAAAGTTAGCAGATGTTAGGATGTCTAATATAGTTCCAAAGGTGCTTAAGTCAATTTTATATGAATCCCATGTTGTCCAATAACTATGGGCTTTTTTTGTTTATGAATTGGAGCATTTTGCCAAAATATTTTGACAAAATGATTTTTGGAATGTAGGGTTAGAGGATGTGATGGTTGTTTATTTGTATTTTTGGTGGTAGCTGGAAAATGAATTAGTAGAATTGTTTGTTTGTTTGTGTTTTGGGAGGGAATAAGATATCACATCAATAATTTTTTTGTTGGGTTAGTAGGGTAAAATTGATATTTTAAAATTATTTATGTATGTGCATATATAGATTGGGTAGGGCCATAAGGGGAACAAAAAATGAAAGGGCTAGACATTGGGGAATAGGTAGACAATGAATTATGAGGGTATTTTCGGCCTTTTCAAGTGTATTTTGAATAGTGAGATTCAAAAATGTGATACAATGTTTATTTGTATTTTGAAAGTTGAAAAATATTTGAACAATTTACAAATAAACAATCCCTATATTCTTTAAGTGATGTCAAGAGAGTGCCAAAGATGTTAAATCAATTTTCAAAAGTAGATGAATCAATTGTTCTCCAAGAGAAATTAAAGGGAAAAGAAAAATATAGAATGTTAAAAGTTGTACAATAGGATAATTCCTATCTCTAATAGCTTAAATTTTTAGGTGGAATGTGAATAAAAAGGGGTGTTTGGGCTATAAGTTATTGATATATATAAATTTATATAATATTTTTAAATAAATTTAATTAAACACTCTCTAACTCACATCAAATTCAAGAACTTTTCTTAAGATGGGATTACATAAATATGAAATTCTTGAAGGACTAAGGAGGAAAAATATAATCATAGCCTGCATAAAGACAGAACCAACCAATCATAATCAGTCTTACTCTCAGACTCCGAGTTCTGCAATGCTCCGGATGTCGGTTTTCTCCTCGTAAATTTCTTGAAATTCCCACCAGGGGCACTTGCTGAAAACACCCCAAAAGAAACAATAATTAGAAAAAACACCCCAGAAAACCAAAAATATTTTCATGCAAAAATGAAAAGAAAATCGAAAACCGAAAATTAAGCTCTAACTCTTACGCGAAAATGGCGAGCTCGGAGCGCTGGATCCGGCGGGAGACGACGGAACCGATGGCGAGTCGACGGAAACATTAAGGTTACGATGAGCATCACTTCGTACGACGGTGATGCTCCTAGAAATCGGAATAAGATGGCTGTCGTCATGCGCCGGCACCGCCATGTCCAGCGGCGGAGCAGCGGTGGACCTGGCGGCGGAGAAAGAGTTGTATTTCCGTAGTTTTCCCAGGCCAGTGTCGGGTGTGGGCCCGGCTAGCGTTTCATCCCAAAGCTTGTGGAGAAATCCCATAATTATTATGACAAACAAAATCATGAAAAACGCTGTTAATTTTCTTCTATATATATGTAGTTATAATTTTCTCTAATTTTTCTCTTTTTTTTTGGTTTTGTTATATTTTGAAAATTTTCTTTTGTAACAACCGAAAATAGGTGATGAAATTATGTAATAAATATGGGGTAAAAAAATTAATGGATTTTTGGCACCACCACATATACGACTGTTACAAAGAAGATGAGGGTGATTAGTTGAGTTAAATAATTTGGTTTTTTGTTATGTAAAAATAAAAGGTTGGGGCAATGGGGGAAAGTTGGGTTTTTATAGAAGAAAAAATGGGAAAAATTAATGGCTTTGGGAGAATTTGTGGCTCTTAAGAAGGCTTCCTTAAGGCCATTGAAAAAACCAGTCAAAAAAATGGACCTCTAACACGTAAGATTAGTCATTTTCCTTAATTAGTTAACTAGCCAAAAAGAAGATATAGAGAGAATAACTAACCCCAAAACACTTTTTAAGTGCAACTAAGATTGAGTTTGAGTAAAAACACATGGAGGGAATTGGATGTAACGAGATCAGATTCCACTCTTCAATTTAGTTTAGTGAAATTTAGGTTATTTGATTGAAACTGAACTGTATTAAATTTTGTGTTTTGCATGTTAACCTTAACACAAGATCCGATTTTAAGGAATGTTGTTTTGAGTTTCGTTTATTAAGGAAGGTATTGTAGAATGTTTTAAGGAATATCATTTTACATTTAGTAAGTGTCTTTAAGACGATAGTAGGTTGGAAAGTGGCTACTTGATGACCAGTGGTATTAATCTCATATATAAAATGTGAGCTTAGTGTGTTCTAACTTGACGAACCCTTAGGTTCATATAGGGGTGTAAACGAGTCGAGCTCGAGCTCATCGAGCTTGCTCTTAAGGGCTCGAGCTCGAGCCGGCTCATCAGAAAATTTTAAATTAAATAAAAATATTAAATTATTAATATATCATAATTGTTTAATAATAATTAATAAAATAATTAAAATTATTATTATAAATTAAATATATATGAAATTATAATAATTACTATAATGATTTAAATTATAATATATTATAATTATTGATAAATTATTAAATTATTAATATATTATAATTATTTAATCATATATATAAATATTTAAAATTAGAAAAAGAAAGTAAATTATTATATATATATATTAATTATTTAATTAATATATAAAAAATATTTAAAAATAAGAAAAAATTAATGAGCTTTTGAACAACTAGAGATGAGCTCGAGCTCGGCTCATGTTAAAACTCGAGCTTGAGTCGAGCTATAATTGAGCCCGCTCATGAGACTCATGAGCCGGCTCAACTCATCGTACACCCCTAGGTTCATATATATAAATAAAAAGAAAAAGATAAGAAAAGGAATTGTGGACTTGTGGCTAAAAGAACTTTAAGTGGGCCAAAAATCTGGTCCATGCCTAAAGGAACTTGGGTTAAGAACCCAATTATTTTGAGCATTTCTTGTGGTGATCCTCAAATTTGGGCTCCAATGGGCCAAAGTTGAGCTCCTCGGCATCTAAAATGAAATATTATTGGTGACTCTTCGTTGTTTAATTATTATGTGATTTTCAAAGCATGTTTGATGTCAAATCGAATATATAATATTATGTTCAAAACAAGATGAGATACGTTTATTTTAGTATTAAAGAACACATTATGCATTTAAAATTTTTTTTTAACACAATTAAATTATCTTTTAATGTGCAATCATATTATATTGATTTAATGTATATTTATATCCTTTTGACTTTATGACGGCATGTTTAATACATGTAAGTCGAACGCAAATTTCTGTAAAGTTAACGCATAGCTTCTTAATAAAAATATTATTAACTGTGGATCAGTATTAGGTCACATTACATAGAGGGATGAAGAAAATTGTAGAAAATCAAATGATTATACAATATTTGAACTTCTTCATCTTTTTAATTAAAATAAAAATGGATTTTGTTTGCTCACTTATTTTGCCCAAGTCTAATTAAGAAAGAGTTATAGGGAGTAATTTTTTATTTTTTTTTAAAATGATGGATAAATTTTTCCACAAAAAAAAAAAAAGGTGTTTTCCAAAGTAAAATTAAGAGAAATTTCACCTCTTTAAACACACATAATAGTAATGATGATGTCATTGATGCATTCATGATTTTTTTTTTTTTTTAAATTTCTCAATGATAAAATAAAAGAGCTTGAGGGGCCACTCTCTTTGGATGCCCTTTTTGTATTTATTTCAAGTCGTATGTGCAAGTTGAGTACTTTAGCAGCATAATTAATTGTCTTGTGCAACCTGAATGCTCTTGAACCATTATGATTACAACTTGGCCATCTATACAATAATCAATTATCCTTTGCAAGTTGGAGTCACTTTACATCCTTTGTCAAAGGAATCCAATCCCTCAATCCCTTTACAACAAAATAACTAACACGTGATGATTATGCAACAGGATTTTACAGTCAATTCGTAACTTTTGAACGTCAAAAGTTACTGTTCCCTGAAAATGAACAGCTAAAGACATTTTTTCCGATTGATTTTTCAAACATAATACAACAAATACCAAGACATAAAAGTTTTAAAATAATCCTAAAGACATCACCGGCAGAAAAATTGGATCTTGTGTCATAATAAACATGTATAATAACAAAATTTGACCCAAAAAAAAAAAAAAATCCCTATTTAGTGGGACAAGATAAGGTCAAGTTGGAATAATAAAGTTTCGTACAATAGTAGCACAAAATTTATGGTCAATTCGTAACTTTTGAATGTCAAAAATTTTTGTTCCCTAAAAACGAACAGCTAAAGACATTTCCTCAAACTGATTTTTCAAACATAATACTAAGACATAAATTTTTTTAAATAATCTTGAAAACATCACCGCCAGAAAAATTGGATCTCGTGTCATAATAAGAGTGTGTAATAACAAAATTTGACCCCAAAAAAATCCTATTTTGTGGGACAAGATAAGATCAAGTTGGAATAATAAAGCTTTGTAAAGTATTAGCACAAGTTGTGATGGGGTGAAAATATAATAAAAAGAAAAGACAAGTTGGGGGTGGAAAATTGGACATGTGGGTTTTTTTGCAATTGCACAAAGTTGAAGGGGCCACCGGCAATAAAGTCCAAAAGACAAATGGCCCCAAAAATATTAAAGGGAAACGGCGGCTGATAGCGTCAGCAGCTATAAAAGCAGATGAATGGTATCTTTTGAGGGTGTAGAGTTAGTCCCTATTATTGTTTTTGATTGTCCGAACGTACAACATATGGTGGACCCCTTGACCACGTGCTGTAGGGCCAGCCTCACTAATTTGTTTATTTATTTATTCATTTAAAGTTGGTAATATTAATTTTAACCTACATTTAAAGCTAGTTTGGTTGGATTTTTTAAATTATTTTATAATTATTTATTATGTGATTTTTTATCATCATGGTATAATTTGACTGACATGATAAATAAATTTATGGGGTGACAATTTAATTTATAGTGATAATTACATATATAAATACGGACTTCTGATATTCATGAGGGTTTGAATATTTATTGTTACTCCAACCAAACGAATTATAAGATAAAATAAAAATATTGTATTCCATCTTATCATTCCAACCAAACTAGGTCTAATGCTCTTTAAAGCATGAAAAGAATTATGTATATTTACATAAAAAATTAAGGTAATGTTTGGATATGAATTATGTGTTTTGGGAGTGCGGTTGGAGAATGTAAAATTTGTGTTAGAAAATGTGATGTATGTTTCTTTATATTTTGGGAATAGTAAGAAAATTATTTTGTACAAATTTGGTATGTTTATTTATATTTTTGGAGGAGATAAATTCTATTATAACAGTCAAATAAATGCCTTTTTGTTAGGTTTTTGGGATGAAAATGAAATTACGTTATTTTTTTATTATTAGAATAATAAAAAATATGTATGATGTATATATATATATAATATGTATGTATATATTAAAAAATGAGCAAGTTTTGGAGATGATGAAAGATAGAAGAGGCTATTTTGAAAATTTTAATATGGCATTTTGGAGGAAATTTTTTTGTATATTTGATTACATTTTGGGAAAACAAAATTATTTTTCTAAAATATAACCAAACATAGCCTAAGTGTTATTTCAAACCTTACTTCAACAAATTTGTTGGTACACAAATCAGATAAGGTAAGGATCAAACTTTATGACTAGTCTTTATCTTGGTAAAGTAACAATAATAGTAAGAAGGTAGTTAGGTGGATAGGTAAGAATATTTTCTTTATTATTTTCTATCTCTTATAACTTATAGTATGGATATTTGTAACTTTTTACTGATACATTTAAATATTGTTTAACCTAAGTGATGGCTCTAAGTCTACCACTTCTCCTTATCCAAAATATGAAATTTCGCATCAAATAAATTGTTTGGTCGAGTCGAACTTTGACTTATGCAAAATGATGCAAATTTAATGAGTGTCGAGATTTCTAATTGTAAAAAAAAATAAAAAATGGAAGAAAACCCACATAGTTCTTTTACTTATCTTGAAAGATGTATAAGAGATCATTTGGATTTGTTTTTTGGAAACATTTGCATTTTTTGGTGAAAGGGAATAGTGAAAAGTTAGTTATAAAGTGTTTTGAAAATGAAATGTTTTTGATGTTTTATTTAAAATGTAATGATCATGTAGGGTTGAAAATGAATTGTATTTGAAAAATATAATATTTTTATATTAAAAATTGTGCAAATGTGAGTATGAAAAAATAAAAAATGATGAAAAGTGAAAATGGAGAGAAAGTGTAAAAGTTTATTTGGAAAAATATTTTGAGAATGAAAATATATGTGAAAATAGAGAAGAAGTTGATGACTCTCTGTTTTTATTTTAAATAGAAAATGAAAATTGGTACAAAAAACAAAAACAAACGGCCCTTACAAAAATATCACAAACCTAAGGCCTATTGAGACAGTCCCACAAACTTAAATAAATGTGGCTGTTGTGGTTCATTGATCACAAGCCACTCAAGTTGGTTTGCTCATCTTCACAACAATTTTATAACTAAAGTGGATTCATAGGACATAAAAAGTAAGATTTCTTAAGATCTTTAAGTTTCATTCAATAAAGGTAACATGAATAGAGTAACATAGAGATAAAACATTAAAAAGTACCAACTTTTTATTTGTAAAATATGAATCATCTTGCTAGCATTGATCTCAAAATCATATTAAAATTTGCAATTCAGAGTTCGAATTCGAATAAACTCCTAATATACAATTGATCTCAATATTAAAGTTCGAATTCGAACAAACTCCCAATATACATATATATATATACATGTATAAATTAACTTCATTTGTAATAAAAATGACTATACTTTTCAAAGTGATTATTATTGTTCTTAACCATCTACTTGAAAATAAAACTAAACTCGAACTCACAATAAATCTACGAAATCAATCATCGTATAAATTCAAACTCTCAAACTCACAATAAACCTATTAACGTATCGACAATATTTCGTACCATAAAATGTCAGAAGAAAGAAAAGGTATGTGAAAACTCAAGGAGATCAAGAACAGAGCAAGTAGATCACAAAATCATAGAACAATGTCACAAGGAAGATTTAAGATTCTCAATCACCAAGATCACAAAAGGTCCTCAAAACCTTCAATTTCTTGGCTGGAAAAAACCAATTTTTCCCCTTTGTTCTCAGAGAAAGATCCCTTCAAGAAAAGCCAAATCCATGATCCATTTCTATCTTCATTAAATAAATATCTAAATGCTGAATTAGGACAACATTTGAGCTAAGTGGTATTATGTCATTCCTTCCTTGCCACCATACCTCCAACTACCTCCTCCCTTTCCTAGTATTCTTTCTCCGGCTGCTCTCCCCACCTCCGCCGTGGTGTTTTCCGCCTGTCCCGATGCAGAATCCTTGGAACTGGGCCGGTTCGGCCCTCGAATTGCCGGAGCTCATCTCGGTTGAGTTCCTCTTGTTGGAGAATGTATATGTTTCGACCGAGGACGATGAGGAACATGTGGGAGGGGTAGTAGAACGAGAAGAAGAACTGGCAAAGGCCTCAATGTCGCCCTGGAACATTTCATCGAACAGTTCTTGAAGCTCTTCGAAGGTCTCGTTTCTGTTTTCCTGTCAACCACAGAACTACATTTGAACATGACGGCACCACTTAGCCACCGGTTGTTATTGAAAATGAAATTTTCATTATATGATAGATCAACTCCTAATACACATTAAATGCTATTCCATTAGAAATGTTGACATCCGAGTTGGTAATATCTCCCAAAGGAAATAATCACTAAATAATGTCGCCCCATTTTCAATTGATGAAGTTGTTTTGAGAAGTAAAGAAATCTTATCAGACGCTTCTTCTCTAACAATGTAAATGGAATCTTTCTCACAATAGATCAAATATGAGATCTCACCAACATTAACTTATTTACTATTTTTAAGTAGGGCCACTTCGATAAGAACAAGGGCTGCGGTTTTGTCACAACTTTCCTTCACATATTTTGTAGTTTTGACTCTGAGAAAAGCCATAAAGTTGTAAAGACAAAACACAGGAAGTGAAACTCACATTGGATTTAGTTTGGCTCATCATTGTTGCCATTTCATTCAAGAACTCGCCCATACCCTGCATCACATTCCCAAGACATGAAAAACCCGGTCATTGATA
Organism: Jacaranda mimosifolia; assembly: GCA_018894105.1. Classification (NCBI taxonomy): domain Eukaryota; kingdom Viridiplantae; phylum Streptophyta; class Magnoliopsida; order Lamiales; family Bignoniaceae; genus Jacaranda; species Jacaranda mimosifolia. The sequence goes on from CM032124.1 coordinate 39,378,825, forward strand.
GTCATATTAACTTAAACAAACTACGCAAATACTCGTTTTCTATCACCTAGTGTTTATTTCTAGTCCTTCCAGTCTGAACACAAGTATCCTCGTTTCAACTGGTCGGAAAAGTTGCAGCATAGCCAGCAAAAGGTAGCAGATTAAAAGGGGCATTTCCATCTGATATGGTCCTATCTTCTCTATATCATCTTACAATTACCATCTGAATACCTTCTACTAGGGGCATTAGGACCACACTTCCTTAATCACATATCTTATCTTACATTAACAACCAAAATTAAAATGCATCCTCCAACCGCTAAAAGATTGAATGTGTCCAAGAACAACTTGCTTCCACTTTTAGTCACTTGTAAACGTCCAAACCCCATACCTACCTAATAATTGAGTAAAAGGGGTCACACATATGCCCAATAAAGCGCAAAACAATTGCCTCACCGACAGAAAATGGGATAAGCTACTAACAAGTTGAAGTAGCCTGTAGCCAAAAGGGGTTTCATAAAGACCAAGTAGCTTCTTGTTATTTGATCACCCAAATAACACACATAAAAGGGGTCACATGTAATGTATGGTTGCATATATATACATATAACTTACATTTTCGTCGTCATCATCATTGCAGTTGTATACTCCTACGTCATACAGAAACCTTTTGTTGGCATCAGAAAGAACTAAAAACAATAGCATCTCGTGAGCCCGGAAATAATTCAAGAATGGTTGCATTTGCAATCATATTATTAACAATAAGTACAACTCACCACTGTCCACACATTAATACAAAAAGGGAATCCATAAAATGACTACTGATCTAAAACTTTTTTGTTCGTGAGACAAGCTGCAAAATGAGAGCCAAGACCAAAGAATCCAAAGCATGTATGTTAGAGCTCAAATTTTTACTAGAAATGTATTGATCTAATCCACCAACCATCTTAGTTGTTTATCAAATACTTACACAGTTATTTTTCTAGCGATCAAAGTACACAAAGAGAAAGAACTTGGCTGCAGCTAAAGCTCTTTACAACTATAAAATTAAGCTCTTTGTTGGGATGCAATATGCTTGAAGGTCCTCTCTTTATAGTAAAAGCAAGAAAATGTATACAAACCAGAATAGGCTTGCTGAATGGATTGAAATTTCTTCTTTGCCTCATCCAGATACTTAGAATTCCCAGAAGCAGAGAAGCGATCGGGGTGCCATTTCTATCACAAAACGACCAAGTGACAAATTCAATTCATAAAACAGAAGAAAAAGAAAAAAGGGATTTGTCTAATACTTTCAGATCAGAATCTTCAATTTTCCAAAGAAACCATTTCAAAAAGAAGCTAAATTCAGAGAAATACCATATGACCTCCATGAACAAGATAACAAATTTCCCGGGAAAACAAATCATTATGAGTGGTTTCCCGGGGGTGAAAGAAAAAGATAGAAAAAACAAGATGCTAACTGATATTTCCAGGAAAACAACTTCTAAATTCTGCTAGTAATAAAGAATCAATCTTTTCCCTTGAAATCCAGTTACATTTCTGTACTAGAACACTCTTTTTCAAGGGCCCTTTTAAGAAAAATTGTCACCTTTTTCAGTTTTTAGTTAAAAATATGAAAAATTTACAAAAGGGCTTTCCATAAATCCTCACCAGTGCAAGTTTCTTGTACGCATTCCTCAGCTCTGGTCCTGTGCATTCTTTCTTCAACCCCAAAACCGCATAAAAATCACTGCTTTTATCTTCCTCAGCTGCCATTTCCTCAACCCCACAATATATTTCAGCTCAAAATTCAATCTTGTCGACGAATTATACCTATAATTCTACCTCTTTTCAAGAAACAAAAATACACCTATTTTGCATATATGCTCATCATCATGCACATACTATATATAAATTATACGCATAACACCAGAAATATATAAAATATTTATTTCAATAAATGCTAAAAGATTACAACAAGACGTAACCTTAGCATCTGTTAAGAGAAATAAAGGCAGAGACAGAGAGAGATCAACAGTTCTCTCTTGAGAAGCCTCCAGAAACACGTTTTAGCCTTATTTTTATGCATAGGGGTGGCATTTTATAGTGATGGTATGAACAAGTGAATGTTGAAATTTTTTAAAAAAATGTTAAAGAAAACAAGAATATGTGGGCTGGCTCTCAGATAAGGATTGTGATTTGTGGGATTAAAAGATAAACGGCTTAGATTGTACTTAGAGGTAGATATTTCTAATGGGATTCTGTCTCCAGAAGCTTCTCTATTTACTGTTTTAGCTCTGGTTTTCACCTTTTTCTATGTTTTTGGCCTTTTTTGCTGAGTACTTCTGAGTTTGCTTACGTACAAAGGAGGGGAAACGGAGAAATTATGGTTGTGTTTGATTATATTTTTTGTTTGATTTTATATATGTTTATTATGTATTTTAAGAGAATGAATTATTAAAAAATATAAAAATTATTTTTTGATATATTTGTTTTTATTTTAGATGAGATATTTTTTACTATAGCAGTTAAATCGATGATTTTTGTTAAATTTTTGGGGTAAAAATAGAATTAAGTAATTATTTTAATATTAGAATAATGATAAAATATATATATAATATGTATGTATATATTGAAAAATATTTGTTTTGAAGAAAAAATGGGAATATATTTTGTTATGTTTTGTCAAAACAATATTGTTCCCAGGGAACATAACCAAACAAAGCCTAAGTGGAACCTAATAATAAATTCAAGAGTTGTTTATGTGGAATGTTTGATTAAGGTATTTTCACCCAAAGAGTTAGGTTAGGGTTAAAGCCACAAATTTCCTCCAAGAAGTAATAAATAGTAAATCAAGAACTTCATGGATTTTATGACAATAAATTCTAATTTATCCTTTGACCAAAGTGCTTCACCTATAATCTAAATCATTTATTTTAATTCATGTTTTATCTCGTATTTCAATTTAATGAATATATATTAAGTAACTGATCAAAAAATTCATTAATTTTATTATAATTCTTTTAGAATTGATCAGTTGTCCCTTTGTTGAAGTTGCTCAAAAAAAATGTATGATGGAACAGATAATTCTGTAATTAAATGATTTATATCAACAAATTATGATTAAATTCATATTTTTTTTATTTTTTTATTAAACTTAACTTTAAGTTAATTGATCGGAGTTTTCTGACTTAGTCTTAAGTTAATTTAATTTGATGAAATGGAAGAAAAAAGTAAATGCCAACTGTTCTCTTTCTAACTTATGCTATTCACTCTATTATAACCCTCATATTATATGGCAACTTGATTAATTATAATAGATTATATTTGACCTCATTCAATGTCTTGAGATCAACATCACTTATAGACAATTTGATGCATTACAATGGAATCGATCTTTTCCTTTCTTTAACTTGACCATGAAGAAAAAAGAAATGTATTTTTTATTATACTGAATATAATAAGATTGAATTTATAATTTAACGGCGAATAAAAAAAATTCATTCGACACATTTATTTTGTTTTGTATTAAATTTTAAATCACCATATGTCACGAGCATAATAGACATAAACTTTCCAAAAAGAATCAATTTTGTCAAAAAAGGAAAAGGGTAAATTGTCAATGACATTATATTATTGTTAGAACAAATTTTAAATAACACCATAACTTTTGGCTGCCTCACCAGTCACATAAGGAGTAATAGTGTTACTAAAATATTAATTTTGAAAAAGTTGATGGGCCTAGCTTCTGAGGTATTTCCAGAATTGCCACTGTCTTTTTTTATTTAGTTATTTATTTATTTATACATATGTATATTAGGGTTTGTTAGAACTTAAATTTCTAATTTCCCATATCATGTAATAGATTTATGTCGTTGGACCACATGCCGCTTGTCACCACTGTCTTTCTTAATTATGCAATCATTCATAAACTGAAAATTACTACTGTAGGTGTGGGATTCTTTTATTTGCCCAGAAACCAAAGCAGCAACTTTTCTCAATTTGGCTCAAAAATTAACTACTAATTTTTCTCCACAAAGTGGAAGATTACTCCACTAATTGGCTAATTAACAATTTCTCCTCCATCCCTTTTTCTGATATGTGCTTCTCACTCAAAAGTTCAACTTTACAGTCTTGGTTCTTTTTCACTTTTTCAATTTCTGCAATGGACATAGAGTGATATTAATTGACCATTGAAGATATATACTAGGTGTGAATTAGTAATAAGTTTTTGCTTTAAAATGAGTAGTTATTCTTCGTCTTAGTCGAGGGTCGCATCGCACTCATTGATTATTTTTAGACGTATTAGCTGTCGGAGTTACAATTTTACGTGTAAAAAATATAAAAATGCTTGGAAAATAATTTCTTTTAAAATGAAGATACTTCTTGCTAATAAATTTTGATAGATTAATCTAAGTACTAATTGTCATCAACAATTTCTCTTTAGCTAGCTGGCTAGTGCGGAGGGAGCATTGAAAGCATTGGTTGGTGGGCTGAGGACCAATTGCACGGACATAGCTGACCAAGGACCAACTTGCTTGTTATAAGAGTGTGTGAAGCAAATTGCTATTGGAGACAAAAGAATCAAAACCCAGTTGATCACTTTTTCCGTTTTTCCACTTTATGACTAAACTAACATAGTTAGATGGTTATTCAATCTTGAGCCAACTTTTAAATCACCCTTTTTGTGTGTGGGGGTGGGTGGGTGGGTTGGCACTTGGCTAAGGCCTAGAAGAGACATTTACTAAGACATGTCCTTTTGTACATCAGTTTGGTGGCTTCTTGGAGCAAAGTAACAAGTGGGCAACTTGGAGTTGTATATAATAGTAACCCGAGTTGTGTGCAACTTGCAGCCAGAGAAACTAGCAGCTGACTTGGAAAGGGCTGGTGGTACGTAGAAACTACTGTGTGGCTATTTGAAACCATCTGACTATCCACATGCCATCAATTTTAATTGAATTTTCACATGACAGACCATATATCGTTAGATCACATATGATAATATCAATATTTTACTTTATAACATATCATATTCTCAAATAATGATTTACAAAAGATTTCATATATAAGTGGGTTTAAATACTATTCAAAATGAGTGGTGTTTGTCTTGATTGGCCCCATGAAAATCCTCTTCAACATTTGGGAGCAACAAATCCATGATGTTTGGTTCCAAGTGTTGTTGATTCTATTTCTGGGAATCTGAATTTATGGTCCAAGTTCAGTGGTCCAAATTCCGGTCACAGATAAGGAAGATCATTAAATTCAGAAGTGGAAAAAAGTTTAAATTGTGTACAGGTGAAGTCGTGTTGTCTTGTCTTCCTTTTATAATTTCTTTTAATCTCAAAACTGGAAAATGGGATTATCAAGAAACATAACCAAAACTAGAAAATGGGAATCTCCACAAAACGAGAATGATAAATTTGTACTAAATTTCTAGAGAAGGGAGTAAACTTATCCTCATTCATTTCTCCTCCATCTTTCTTTCTACCAATCAAAAAAAAAATGTGTACCCCTCTCCTCCAATTCACCCTCCAGAGCTGGCATACTTAGATATTGTATTTGGAAAAGTAACATAAATAATGGTAAAAATAAGAGCCAACAAGCAAGTGCAAAAATGACACTACATTCTGAATATGAATGTTATCAAGCATTCTACCATTCTGCATGTGCACTGAATGGTAAGTGTCCAAGAGTTTCAGGTATTGCCAAAAGACAAGGGAACTCTCATGTTGGCCACAACCTTATATCCAAGAAACTTAAGAAGTAAAGACAGAAGTTTCTCAATTTGGACCACTTGCTTCACTTGGCAACTCAATAATTTTGATAAAGTATGTGAGGAAAAATGTAGGGGAAGTGTCTTATACTCTATGGCATATCTGGGTCCACTGTCGGCGAAGACCCCCAATGTTCTACTATCTAGATCATTTCAGACCACTAAATCTCACTGCTGTTAACTCATGCTCCGTCGTGGAAATATAGAGGATAAAGAAAAATTGAAATGAAAAACACAAGACTGAAAGTAAGAATATAAAAATGAATCAGGAGTCGGTTTTAATGGACACTGAATATAATACTAGCACAAGAAATGTAGTTGAGATGTGTAAACAGGAATTTTAGGAAAATGAAGTTAAGTTGTAGCGCCCTACCAAGAGGAACTCAAGACAGAACCAAAAAAAACAAGGGCAACGCATGTCTACAGAAAGCACAAGCAAGCCATTATAAATCCATGCTTATGGAACTGATAGCTATGAATCAATAATGGGATCAAACAACCTCCAGTACTGAATATAAGAACAAAAATTGCAGCAGATGAGACCCAAGTCACCAATTCCTTAACTTCAACTGATCTCGGACAAAATTGAAATGTGTATTTAAGCATACTTACCACACTCTGGTTTCAACTGCTGTGCTTAATACATCGGATCACTAGCATGCATACAGGCAGCAGTTACGAACATTCCCCGTCCTTATTCTTTTAGTAGTTGCTAGGCAATGATTCAGTTAATTCTGCATTCTCAAAGCTTTTATCCAGTCAATTTCAACTCTAAAATCACCTGGACCTGACCTAGCACCCGGAACTCCACCTTCTGAATTGACTGATAAGGACATGCCAACAATTCGAGCTGGATTCATCTCGAGCTTTGCATCTATAACATTGCCTCTCCACGTTGGCAGATATCGAGCAAGGGGAATCTGTTGAATGGGACATACAGTTCTTGAAATAAAAATATAGTCAACATTTTCAACTAAAATCATTAATAAGTTGCAACAACAGGGAAAAGAAAGCAAACTAGGCGGCCTGCATCCTAACAAGTTAACCAACTAAATCATTTTCAATTTCGGTCACAAGTTAGGCCCGATGTAGCATATGCAGTTTACAAATATCAACAATTGAACCATTTTCAAGTTTGCAATTAATCTATTATCAGAAAAGCAGCTCAGAGTCATCTCTTGATGGATTTCAGCCATCCTTATACATTTTAAAGGTCTGCTTGATTTTGTATGTGGGTGTATAGTGTTAGTGTATTAGAGAGATAGAGCGAGAGTACTTGCCTTTGCAATATACCAGTTGTCTTTAGGCACAAAAACAAATGCCTGCCATGAGTTATCTTCCTGTTGTCCAGGAGAATTCACCCAATTCTCTGTATAAATCTGCATTAAAGTCAGATAACGCTCGATTAACTTGCTTCTAAGCTTGTACGTACGTTTACACATTGCTTTTAGCTGCTTGCAAGTGCAGACCATTGTGAACTTCAAATCGCTTAAGCAAGGAAATCTTCTTGATACCCCCAGAGTATTATATCAGGTTCAAATTACTCACAGTTGAAATGTAGCATCTCCCATCCCCTTTAAGTTTTAGGGCTAATGTGTCATATGCATCCAAATCAATGAAGCCATCAAACTGCAAAACAAGGGGACAATGAAGGCAATTTCATTCAAAACAAAATGGACTCAAGGGAGTCTATGACATACTTATTTTTGGAACAAAAGCTACTAGAACAATCTTTCAACACAATGTAGATGAATTGGAAGCCTTTACAACTCCAATTCATCAAAGAATAAAAAATGTGTGTTTTATGAACTATTTTAACCAGAAAAATTTTCAAAACGTTATATAGCATATCTGCCACTTGGTCTCTATGTTCAACTATATTAGGAATGTCTTTACCTTTTTAGATCTCATTCCACAAAAGCCACTTCTACTTATATTCCATTTTGAACCTTCATCAACATCCAAAGAAAGGTTTCCAGAGAATACACCTATGAGGGGAAAAAAGAGTCAAAGGTCTAGCAACTATAAATAGCCTTCATGCATAACTAAGATAAATTTTATTCAAGCATGCAATTTAGAAAGGATGGAGTCCCTTCCAGTAAGTGATTTATAAAGGGCATTGAATGACTTTGCCTTCTAGGTTCACATGTTCCACACAAGCAACCAAAACATTTGCAAAGAAGAAGAAATCAAGTTTGCCTTTCATATATGATTCATTGTTATTCAAATCAAAGGACTTCAAGTGCAGGTGACTATAATTTCTTTCCACTATTAGAAAAATTAGAAAGCAAAAGTTTACTTTTTGAGGAAGCTCCAGGCCCTATATCTTTCTGATATATTGCCAACTATAAAATTCCAATGAGTGAATGCAATTGTGTGTTGAGACAAGGAAACATTTACTGACCAGTACCACTTGCTTCATTCACAGATTCTTTTATCTCCAGCGATGCTGATGACAAACCTGAAAAGTTTATCTTCGATCATTACAAAATCTCTATCCATTTTCTCTTACTTTTATTTTTTATTTATTTCATTTTTAATAAGGTTTTTTGTCATACATACTGCTCACTGGGAATAGTAGCTCACCTGTTTGCTCAGACAAAGCAGTAAAGATAAGATTCAGATTCTTTTTAGAAGTATCAATACCAACTAACCGGGACTATCATACCACCGATCAAAAATTGTAGTTCATCTATGTATATTTTGATAAGCCATGTATAAGACAAGACAAGGAAGAATTTCGTTATTTTCTTTACATAGAAACATAAAAGTTATCAATATTGATACCTCCATATTCAGAATCTGAATATAAATGCCATCGCTTTAGCTCCTCTTTCGAATCAAATTTGAAGATATATCTCTCACTTGGAGGAATCAAATCTTCAAGGTTCCATGTGAGAGCTGCAAAATGAGAAAAAATTATCACATTACATTCTCTGCGGTTGTCCATATTTCCATTGACTAACTCTGCAAGCACTGTATTTTCTCTTTTCTCTTTTTCTCTTTTTGATTATAAGCTACATTCCTAGAACGTAAAAATGAACAAGCAAAACAATCCAAATCCGCTTTCTCTATAGAGTTGAAACCGGTCAAATTCATTACACTTCTGCAGTCAGAAAGGAATGATAACTACACCACTGCTCGCCAAAAAAAAAAAAAAAAAAACAAGAAGAAGAAGAAGAATAGAAAAATCAAACACTCCAATGGATGATGAAGCTTAAGAAAAAAGAAGAAGCAATTAAAAGAAAATACCTCTTCTAGTTGCATTAACGGAAGCTTGCCATAATGCACGAAACCTCGACATCCTCTCCACTATTCTCCGTGAATTCCTGAAATCGAAGAACACCGATAAATTTTTATCTGATTTGTGCATAAATACACACACACGCGTAGTTCGAGCTCCAACAATGGAGAAAAAGGAATCACCTTAGTGGAAGAAGAAGAAGAAGCAAACTAGAAATCCAATTGTTAATTTCGATATTTGCCGCTTCTAAGACACTTCAACTGGACTGAAGGTAATGTAAGAGGAGGAAGAAGAGACAAACGACGCCGTTCGGAGACTGAAGACGTAAAATTTAACTATTAGTAAAGTCGCGTTACAACTGAGATAAAAGCGCGGATGCGATTCCGGTATTTTCTCTTGATGAAGATATTTTGGGAGAGTGCCCTTTAAACGCCACCAAGTGTCCCGATATCTGGGGGGTGGGGGATGCCTGCCCCTTCTAGACTTTTCTTGAACGAAATGGAGTCCCTTCTCGAAGTATCGTCTTTTGCCCTTTAAATTGCAGAGCCCTTTCCTCGACGGGCAGCTTCAAATCAGCTTCTTTCGGCGTTTTCATCGATAACATTTTTGTGCAGTTTGGAAGAATTTCAGGGTTGCTGATTAATTTGTGAAAAAAAGAAATTTGCAAAGAAATGAGCGGTGTAGTGGAAGCAATGACCGAGCTGCTGAATTTCCCGGAGACGATTGAGAAATTCCTCCGCCCAAATGAGAGTAATCACCAACACCGAGGTGGCGGCGGTGCTTTACCCGTGGACATTGTCGACATGCCCAAGGAATATGTGTTCTACGCGGACGTTCCAGGGCTATCCAAATCTGATATTCAGGTATCAAAACCGTTTCTGTTCAGAAGCTGTTTGAAGAATTAAGCACTGGATGAAGAATTTGGTTATATTAATGGAATCATCTAAGAATTTTGGGTGTGAATACAGGTGACGGTTGAAGAGGAGAACACGTTAGTGATAAAGAGCAACGGGAAGAGGAAGCGGGAAGATGGGGAGGAAGAAGGGTGCAACTATATAAGGCTGGAGCGGCGGCCACCTCAGAAGCTGACGAGGAAGTTCAGGCTGCCGGAGAATTGCAACTTGTCGGCGATTTCTGCAAAATGCGAAAATGGGGTGTTGACGGTGGTGGTGGAGAAGCTGCCGCCGGCCCCTAAGCCTAAGACAGTGGAGGTCGCCATATCTTGAAGGGGAAAGTAGTTTCAGGCTTTTGTGCGTAATGTTGAAGAATCCATGCCGGAGGATGTAATAGTTTTTGCATTTTGATTACGATGTTAATGTTAAGCTATGCAAGTGGAACAATGTGATTTCAAATGTGAGAGATCCCTTTCAATCATGGATGTGCCAAAGAAACAGGAAATTTTTCAATGGAAATAGGAATGCAATTGAGTTTAATCGAGTTTGGGTAAAATTTTAAATATATATTTTAAATTTGAGCTTGACGAGCCAAAAATTTTTTAAGTTTGAGTTCGACTTAATAAAAATTTAAGCTCGACTTGACTTGATAAGATTAGAATTAATAAATAAATTATAAAAAATTATAGATTCGAATTCGACTCGAGCTTGATTCAAGTTAAATTTATGTTCGACTCGTGAGCCGACTCAATTTTTTTGTACCTCTAAATAAAAATATAACACATTGATCAATTACATGAAGTAAAGATCCGACCATTAGAGAATATAGGTTGTTTGGAATTCTTCCTTTCTTCAAATGAAGGAATTTTTTAACAGCCTGATAGAATTTGATCAATTCTCAAAATATGTTTTCTGATTCTCAAAATGTTGTGGATATTCTTCAATGTCCCAACTAAGATGTGAGAAGCAGATGAGATGATTAATCAACAAATACAATCAGCTCCTACAATAGTACCAAGAGTGTTCGAGTTCCTGATGATGGGGGCCAAGTTTTCGGGCAATTTGATCCGACCTTTAGGATATAATTTTTGACTATATCCCCTCTGATTTGCAAGGTGTATTTGGGCTAAGATGTTTTTCTCTTCTTCTTCTTCGATTTGCGTTTTTTCTTTTGTGTGGATGAATTTGATTGAGGAGCTTTTTCATCCTCCACCAAATGTTGGTAATCTTCAAGGCTAGCAAAGGGAGAAGCTCCAGAATCTCTATGTGATTTTCGCTTCTTTTTCCTTTGGACAAAGCTGTCCTCAAAGTCACTTCCATCATCTGCTTCTCCTATGGCGATGTCGTCGTTGTCGCTATTTTCCCTGGGACTGGCTTCAGCATCCTCGATTTCTTCATTTTCAACATCTGAAGGTACGCCCATTTCTTCATCGCTCTCATCACCAATCAGGTCATCATCATCTTCGTTGGCAATCTTGTCCAGGTTGTCGTAATCATACTCACCTTCTGCTGCTTCCAAAGAAGGGTTTGAAGAGTCCAACATATCTTCAATCTCTTCATTATCACTTGCAACCTCATCCCCATCAACGGCATACAACTCTTCAGCTGCCTCATCCTCAGCTGTCTTCTTCTTCTTCTTCTTTTTTGGCTTCTTTGAGGAATTCATTTTGTTCATGTAGAATTTGTGGAAAACTACATCCTCGGGGGGCACATCAGCTTCATCCAATGATAAGATTTCTGCTCCTATCAGCTGGTGGTTCGTGTCAATCTGTAGACAACAGGCAAAGCTGTCGCTAAATGCACAGAAAAGCGAATTTCACAAAATGTATTTTCTTCAGAAAAAATTGTCCCAGATGGAAACCTTAATGGTTGTTATATCGAGTTTGTGGCTAAACAATAACAATAACACTTCCTACAAGCTTAAATATTTCTGTCTTAACTAGTCATACAGAAAATATAAACTGCATGCCGCACTTTTAGGACTATTCTGGAAACTAAATAGCTTTTGTTCATTGATGGCCTTACACGTCGACTTATTACATATCCCTAGTTCACAACAAGGAACTGAGCCCATCTCAATGTGAAAGAGGAGCAGGCAAACTAACCTTCTTGGTAGGTTCAATCTGGGAGGCACCATGCCATGTACTTTGCTTTGGTTTCTTTTCCATGAACTTGTCCAGGAATGCACCAAGTGAAAGGTCACTAAGTGGATTGCCATTATACACAATATTGACCCCAGAAAGAAGGGTACTGGCCATTGCAGAAACAGATGGGTGCACATGTGAGGCGAGTACCATTAGCTCCCACCAGCCAACCCGCTGTGCATTGCTGTTGCCCATGAAAATTAGCAAGCATAACAATAAATATACAAATGAAAAGATCACTAACCAGGTGATGGCAAAATAAAACTTTGAAATTATGTGCAGTAATCACAAATTATCATTGAATAGAAAAACAAATAGCCACATACTTGATCATTGATTCTCCTAATTTAAGAGCACATTCACATGCACATATACATGATCATAGAGGTCCCCTAAACACTGACCAGATAGTATTTTGCCAAAAAGTTTGGCCACCTAAAGAAGTAAGTGTTCATAAGATCTATTTATCAGCAGAGAATTGGGTATGCTTTCAGCCTATCAACCCCTTTTTATCCTTCCTCCAATTTCTTTAAAATTCAGTCAGAGGTTATCAGTTGGTTTTTATAATGAACTCCCTTATCCTAAGGAGTTTAAGGAAAATCAATGTTCCGCATTCGTAATATAGTCCTTTAAACTCTTATCCTATTCAATTGTGTCTCAAAGGCGCACATACCATATTTTCCAAAGAATTACATCTACACACAAACATTATAGTAAAGGTGGTCAGTTCATCAAGGTTCTCTAACCATTTAAAGCTCAAGACATACTCAAAATCATACAATAAATGAACAGAAGTTACCAATAAATAGGTTCCCTGTGCCGTGGGTTGTAACCACCAGGCAATATTGAGCCTTGAAGATTGCTGACTTCATGGTCAGAAGTTGAATTAAATTCCTCAAGTTTGTCAAGACCATCTTCCCCAAGTAAATTATCTGCTTCACCAAGACCGTACTCTTCAGAACCGGAAGTTGTAAAATCACTTTCATCAAGTGAAGAATTACTATCATCATCAGATCCATTGCTGGCATCAGTATCACGGCCTTTAGTGTCTCTGTTATCTGGTGCAGGAATGGCCTGATTGTCATCCTGTTCTGTAATATCTTCGAAGTGCTCAAGATCTTCATCAGCAGCCTCACTTTGAAGGACCATATTCCTACACGATAGAAGAGTTCCAGCTTCAACCTTGAAAGATATTATTTTATCTTGATAACACTGAATAAATAGTTTTTATGAAAAACCAGCCTACCAAAGAGGAGGACGTGCTTTAAGGACTTCAGAGAGCAGAAAAAGGAATCCACAGGCATACTGAGGTGGCAGCTGCAGGGCAACCTGTTTGATAGCACAGCAGGAAATACATTTCAAAAGCAGAGCAGCATAAAATTTGTATACTGCCAAACAGTAAAGCCAAATCTCTTATAATTAATATCTGACGTCAAAGTATTAAATGTTTGACCTCCAAGCTCCTAACCATCAAGATGTGCTTGTGTTTCAAGACTCCTGATTATTTCAGGAAATGAGACCCACAGTTACCAAATGAAGAACATCCATGTCCACTTTTGTTTCTGTTGGATCTTCCGTCTGTACAGGGGTTTTGGGTTGTGTGTGTGTGTGTGTGTTTTTTTTTTTTTTTTGGGGGGGAGGGGGGGGGAGGGATGTTGTTGTTGCACTGTATTGTACATATTCTAGATCTTGCAGAATGTACAGAAACAGCTAGAGTTTTACATGGATTAAGTTTAATCCAAAATTGATAATCTTCATTAAGAGTCTCATATAAAAAGAGAAACTAGATGCTTGTTCTGGCAATATTTGGTACATGCGAAAGACGACATATATACGGTTATACATACATGCAGGGGTGTGTGTGTTGAAGTAAAGATTTCAGCACACTCTCAAGCAAGAATGCAAGAAGTAGTAAATACATTTCAGTGCAAACCTGCAACAAACGCTTCGAGAATGCAGCAACCCGGTTTATATTGATATCATTCTTCATTGCCCTCAATATCAGTGCAATAAACATTTCCTCCTGTAAAAGACAAACATAAAATGATCAAACACTGATAATTGATTTTAGGGGAAAGACGACAGAAAAAATGTGGTTTAGGTACCTAATAAATAATAGAAAGCACACAGTACAAAAATAAATATCTGACCCGAGAAAAAGCTTAGACAATATAGATGCAAAGTTTTCAGTTCATTTAACATAAATCCTCAAGCAAATTCTTCGCCACCAGCGGAAAAAGAGAGGTAATAATCCTTAATATTGGCCGAGGAATCACATATGAAAATACAAATCATCATCGAGAGAGCAGCTGAACTGCAGTAGTATGAGTTTCATTGTAAGTTATAAAATGCATGCTTTCACATGCAGTTAAAATAGTTCCTTGAGTGTGTCAGTCTATCCCATCAGTGGAAAAAAAGAGTAATAAGTCTTAACTATATAGAAAGTAGCATGAAATAATGCCAATCATCACCCAGAGAGCTAGCCACTGGAAGTAGTTCAAACATGCATATAAATGTAGACTATTTGATTCACTGTTAACAGTATTTATTTGGAACCAAACAAAATAGAGTAAAGTGCATGATCTAAGAATGCAAACATTGGATAATATTACTGACCTTGGAAGAATTCATCGCAGCAGGGAGCAGGAGTTTTGAGTACAAGGCACGATAGAAACGATCGCTTACAATTTGATTTTTGGATGAGATTTTATCTAGAAGCATTAAGGCTTGAACTCCAATGTTGAAGTTCTTAGAATGAACCTGACCATTAAAGCACATACTCTCTCATGTAAGAAATCCTAGTATGGAGAATCACATCAAAGTCAACGCAACAGACAGAAATTTTCAGGCATCAAAGACCCTACCAGCTGAAACAACAATGGCGTGTGGACCTCAATTAAATCATCAGCTTCATCACTAGAGACAAATGGAAAAGCTCTATTAACACCCTGCATCAGAATAAAGGTTAATCAATTATTTTGGGAAGAAAGAACTGCATCAGAAGACTTAAAAAATAAAAGAAAGAACTACTAATTTTTGCATTTGGCTGAGGCATGCTAAGAATAGATTTCTACATTCAGAAAATAAGATTGATACCGCCACAGTGCTCCCTAACATTCAGAAGTATGCTCATTAAGCATCTAAATAAAAATAATTCAGATCGGGCTTCAACTCGACTAATCTAGCTTCTGCTTTCCATACATAAGCATGTATGGCATTTTTCTCTATCAGATACTACATCACATTTAGCCTTAGAGAGGAGCCCCACAGTTAGCAGCCAATACCTAGAGATCCCATGACTTGACTAAAAAGAAGCAGCTCGAATATCATCCAGTTGAGGTGTAATCCAGTTAGTTTGGTGCTTTACATAGACAAACATGATATGGAAGCAACAAAAACAAGTGAAGTTTAATGATGAGAGGATGAATTATTTTTAGCTTTTCCCAACATGGGAGTTAGAAATGAGCATCATCCCAATATTCAGGATCAGGCATTACGAATGAGAGAGTTGAAAATCAGAACTTAATGAGCATGCCATAGTTAAAGCTAAGACTCCAAGTTGCCCACTATACAGCATTAACTAAGGAAGAAACAAAGACAGTTTCTACTGACAGTTAACAGAGCTGACAATAATCGCGAATCCATTTCAACATGTGATTCTGATGTGGCTTTCATTTTGTCCTCTTTCGAAGAACTAGAAGGTTTTTTGTCATGCTTTGCCAAAGATGGTGCTGCTCCAGCCTCAGATATCAAAACCTGAAGAAGTAGAAAACGCAGCTAAGATCCTTTCAATGGGCTAAAAACAAAGGTAATACAGTAGACATGCTACCTAAGGCAGATGAGAAGGAAAATAATGGGTTGAATGTTCAGAAGCAGGATAACCCAAGAAAATTGATCCATTGATGGGCAAAATCCATATGGAATCTTCAAACCCTACCTTGAAGAGAGCAAAGTAAATATCAATCAACCGTTTTGCTGCTTTAGGTCCATCTCCTTTGTGACTCAAACGAATTTGACTCAAAAAGTTCACCTGCACATCAGAAGGCATCAAAAAGAGAAAAGGTTGGTCGTATCATGCGTATGAACAATAAGCAGCTAACAGCAGTAAGAATCAACAGCCAATACTACCACATCAGAAAAGACTCACAACCTTATGAATAAACAACCACAAGACATCCATTTGTAACTCCAAATCCATAATACGCCACAAAAAAATGTCCAAAATCACATTTTCTTTCAAAAACCACTACTAGAGAATTATAACAAATAATCAAATGTGCATAAGATGAATAACATGCTAAAGTATGTCTCATGGAAATTATGGGAAACCTGGTAACCAAATCCAAGAATGAAGAAACTTTGTCATATGAGGCAATAGCAGATTAGCAATGTTAATGTTCCAATTAAAATAAACAATTAAGAAGCAAGTAAAGTCTTAGCTAACTCTTTCTTTTCTTCTCATCTCTCTCTTTCTCCCTTTTCTTATTAGTAAGTTGAAGGCAAGTTTGTCATAATTTTTGAATTTTCATACTTTTCAATAGAAGTGAAACATAAATTCACCAGTCACCGACCATAACCTCAAATCATATCAAATTGATCACTAACTCAAAATATCATTTGTTTGCTGCCTGGTAAACAAGTGTTGCATGGTAAAGAAGTAGAGCTTAATCAAACCACAACCTTACGAACCAGATCAGCCAGGGTATTAATTCAAAATGAAGGCAGGATGAATTGATGAGACATACAGCATGATACTTCGCCCGCAATCCAAGACGAGGTCGAAAAAGGAAATTATCCACTTCATCAATCACCACTGCCTGTAAAAAATAAGAGAAGCTTCTCAATACTCCTTTTTCATTGGTTGATTGGAAAATGACATGGTATCAGCATATTGAGAAAGTACAGGCTCCAAAGAGGAAACTCTTGAAACATCAAAAATTCCTAGTAAATGATCGCAGCTAACAGAGAAATTCAACAAAAAAAAAATCCAGCTAAATTATTAGATTTTTCTGTACTGGAGGAGTACATATTACGCCAAAAATTACCTTCATATTTGGATGCTCAGCTAAAAGATTTGCCAAATGATAATCGGCATTTGATGCAACTTTATTTTCAGGATCTCCAAGCTGCAAGCAAGTCAGGAGTAAGAAAATAATTCTAATCTTCACCAGGTCATATCTAATTGCATGCACAGAGAATGCAAAAATACCTTATTCACCAACGAAGAGAGTAGCCGACGCTCTTGTTCTGATTTGCTCTTCAGCAGCGTATATATGGTCTGATACATTGGATCATACATGAGAAAAAGTAAGAACTTTATCCATTTTCCATTGGTTTAGTTTCAGCACCTTTTATACTAGCCGCATTTCATAATCCAAAATTATCAGAGTCACTAACTGGTTACATTGTAAACTAACTAAATAATCCATAATTGGGTATCTCAGATTTTATCGTCAAAGAATAAGAAGCAATACTAAATAATCAATGATTACTTGCGTACTTGAAAAGGGCTAAGAAACAATGCATTTGAGTGATCAATAAGGATCCATAAGAACAAACACAAGCAACATGCTAACCTTCAGTGCCAAGCTCTTGAGCTTAACTATTACATCAAGTGAAGCTTCCTCAAGTGCAGAAACAAAACGCTCATACCTGCAATTTAACCAGTATGTTTCAAGTACACATAGCCATTATCACTGAAGTATCCCCTATACTGATGCCACAGATTTTCTCATATATGTATCTTATTATTTTACATTAATACAATCTATTCAAAAAAGCAACGTAACAATATAATCCAGTTATGAAAAAACAAAATAAGAAATACCTATCCTTTAAGCATTCCTCCCAATGCCAAAAGAGTAAAAGAGAATAACCATCCTTTGTATCAGAGAGGTGATTTAGAGGCCGCTGGAATAGAGTCTTCAGCTTGCGGTCCGGTAGTAGACTGGCAGAAGAATTCAGGCAACATCAACTATGGTGTAAACCACAATGCCACTGTAAACTAATCAATAGTGAAACAGATAGATCTTTGTTGTTTATTGTGCCATTCACGCAACAAACAACAATCAACTGAAAGAAGCTGGAGTAGGCATTTGATTAAATAACAGTTGGTTCTAGTGTTTTTCAAAGAAGAACATGCACTATGGAAATTTCAGTAGAGCAAGCCAAGGGAGAATAAAGAGATTATGCGTGCTCACATAATAAAAATTTCCTTCAATGCTTCAAATGCTGTGAATGCATGCCGTTTCCCAACTTTTGATGTCACCATCCCTGCACATCATATTTTTCGTAGCATCATCTTACAAAGCATGCGGAGGACTAACATTTGTAACAACAAGCTACACCAACAGGTCCACAAACAATTCATATTATTATTTGGATAAGAGAAAGGATATCACAAGCACAAGCGTTTTCTAGCATTTCCCTAAACTGAAAATAAAAACTAATCTCCCAAAAATCATACGACCTACCATGTAGAGATTGCAGCAATCACATAAATCTTTCCCCAAAGGCACTGAAAACTATTCAATTTCAGATTAAGCTATCAGCAAAGTAGTCTTGAGCACATTGGCATTCTAGTGTTACTATACATAGTAGAGGCACATCATGTAGTTCACTAAAATGCTAAACAACCTATACTGGGGCGCAAACGAGTCAACCCGGTTAAACTCAAGCTAGCTTGTTGAGTTGTTTTGAGCTTGAGCTTAAAGTGAACTGAATCGAATTTGGACTCTATTTCCAGCCAATCTCAATCTATTTGAATCCAGGCTCGCAAATCGATATATAATTAGATATTATTTCCATTTTATTAATAAATATATATATTCTATTATCTTATTTTGAGTTCAAGCTAAAACACGAGCTCACAGTTTACAGCAAATTTAACAATTCAAGCTTAATCAAGCGAGTTGAGCTCAAGTTTCCATCGAATTGAGCTTGAGTTAAAATATTAAGCTTGCCCCCAAGGTTGGCTCAACTCGACTCGATTGCAACCATAACCTACACACAAACTAGCAGCAAGGACATACATTTAGGAGTGCAAACAAGTCGAGCCAACCCACAAGCGCCACGAGTTGAACTCGAGTCAAGCTAGGACATACATTTAGAGGCGCAAATGAGTCAAACCAGCTCACGAGCCTCATGAATTGAGTCCAAGCTAGGACATACATTTAGAGGCGCAAATGAGTCAAACCAGCTCGCGAGCCTCACGAGTCGAGTCCAAGCTATGTCAAGTTTGAATCGAGCTGAGTGGGACTCGATCTATATGTACCTAACTCGAGGCTCTCAAGCTAGGATGATTTTTCATTTTATTAACAAATTATATTACTATTATTTTATTTTAAGGTCTAGCAGCTTGCAAATTTTTACAGTTCACTTGACAATTCAAACTTAACCGGGTCAAGCAGAGATTGAGTTTTTATCGAGTTGAGATATATATGTTTCAAGCTCACAAGCTCGACTCAACAAGATTGCACCCCTACATACATTACTCCCACAAAAAACCTCAAAAATTTTCACTATGAAAAATTCAGAGGTTAGCCGTCGCGTATAATGATTAGGTCAGAAACTTTTTGTAATTCACTAAAAATACAAAATCACTAACAAAAGTAGATTACCCAAAAGCAAGTCAATCGATCTCAAGTTCGCAACTGCATTATCCCCAATCAAAACGGACAGCGCTGAAACCTTATCTGCAGCCGTCCCCGACCTCTGCGTGGTGATAAGCATCTTAATATCCCCATGTTGGCCTCGGGACGACAAATATTCATGAGCATACTGCACCAACAACCGCTCCCCCAGCTCTCTCTTCCTTTCCACCAAAACCTTCCATTCATCGACGCTATTGAACTCAACTTTCTTATTTTTCCCAATCAATTTCTCCTCCAGCTCAGCAGCATCGTTATACCACAACCCAAGTGCAGTGGATTTCACCAACGGAAGCTTCGGAAGACTCTTAAATCTGTTATTATCATTTTCCGCCAACAAATTACTGTTTCTGGAATCGTACTTCTGGGTTTGAGCTGGTTTAGAGTTCCAACTGGGTTTAGTATTACCCTTTCTACTTTTGAAATTCTTGTCGGATGAATTCTTCTGGGTGTTGGAGGGTGCTTGAGAGTGGGGTTTAATACGGCCCGTTTTCTGGAAATCGGAGTCGTTAAAGCCTGAAGACGGAGCGGCAGCTCCACCAGAGGAAAATCCAAGGGAGGAGGCAAATGAGGCGATATCGGATTCAAGTGTGCCGGTGTCCTTCGGGGGTTTGGGTTTTTTAACGGCAACCATTTTTGGACATATGAATCGGAGAACTCTGGGAGGGAGAAGAAGGGTTTTAAGGGTTTTGGATAATGATGCGACGTCGGATGAGTGACGTTATATAACACTGGAAATGGATTGATCCAGCTCTTTTGTTGGGCTTCGGACTTTGTTGTATTGATTGTTTCAGTTGTATGGCTGGCATGTTTTACACACATCCATATACATAGAGTTGGCCTACTTAGGCCCGTTTGGTTTTATTTTCATTTTCAATTTTTATTCATCATTTCTAAAATTTGAAAAGTTAATTAGTAAAAATGAGTTTGTATTTAGATAGATTATTGAAAAAGTAATTTTTATATTAGTTTTAATAAATTTTAATAAGTTGTATGTGTAGAGAGATAAAAATAATAAAATAGAGAGAGAATATATATAGATTATTGAAAATTGTGTTTTAAAAATGAAAATAGAAATTATAATGGGTGAAAATGTCTACAAAGTTATGTGTTTTATTTATGAAATAGTAGGTAATATGAAAATGAGCTTTGATAATGAAACCAAATCGGACAAATATGAGATGTAAAAACTTTTAAGTACTTTGTATGTATAATTATATCATATAATTCTTTAAAAAAAATTAATCGAAAATAATATGTCAATCGATACATATACAGGTTAAGTAAAATCACAAATATATTATTTGAGAAAATTCGACTAATTTTTCTACCATATTTTAAGTTTTGATCAATGAACGAAAAATCTTTTTTTTCTTTTTTAACTGGCTATATGTCCTTTAGACTCTTCGCCTACTTAGAAGTGGATTTGAACCATTGATAAAAAAATAAATATTTGCTCTAACTAATTAAGCTACAAGAATTTTCAATCTTTTTCGTGTGCCAATACATGAAATATAACATAGAAAACTATTAAACAACAATTAATATTAGAAACTTTTTATATTTTTCAAATGCATATTGTACTTTATTCAATTAATACTTATAAATAGTTCTACTACTATTTTCAGGCTTCTAAAAAATTTAAGAAATTAATTTTAAAAAGAGAGGATTATTCATGGAATAAAAAACGGAATACATATAATATCGTTCGAGCTTTCAAATTAAAACAAGTATTTTACATTAAATCCTAAATGCATATTCAAAAAACCCCAAAAAAATCATCAATTAAGGAATTCAATGCCAACAGCATGAAAACGAAAGAAATAAATATTATTATATTACAGAGAAGATGAAAAATCGAATTCCAGATACCCTATGAATATTTACAAAAATGGAAAACTCTAGAAGTTGTTCACCTGGAGAAAAGGACCCAAGAGAGAAAGGGGGGGGGGGGGGGGGTTGCAGTATCACTATGTGTACTCTGATTTCTGAATCATGACTAGACTGGTAAAATTAGTTCTGCAAATGTACAATTTGAGGATACCTCATTTGATAAATCTATGCTCTGTGCCAAAAAATCTTGACCATTCACTTCTCTAGAGTATCATCTTCTTTTAGCCATTTATTTCCAGTTAATAATCCACATCCTTCGGATGGAATCATCAAGCCAAATAATGGCAGGAATATTAAACTTGCTAGGAATTTCTCCAAACCTCAAGGAAAAAGAATATCGCCATAGTTAACCCAGTGCGCAAATCTTTCAGAAAATCCTGTCAGATCATTGGAGCTACTTGCAGCACCATAACTGAGATCACCACTAGCCAGTTCCTTTCCCTGGAACAGACAAAAGATTCAATGGTATCATAACCGAATCCAATATGCAGAAAGATGTTAATCAAACTAAAAAAAACGTAACAATTCTTTTTAGGTGAACCTACTTTGGCCGACCCGGAAGAGCTAGGTTCCACTTTAATTTCACCTGATGACAAGCCAGCCATTGGAGACCCAATTAGCAATGATCTGCAACCAACAAACAGAATCAATAGGCGAACTCTTGGATAAGAATATCATCCTAGAAGGTGGGATGATTCACGTAATACATTTGGCAAGATGGAGCAAGAACACAAAGATTTACCTTTCATATGTCTCTTCTTCACATGAATTCCCAGATGAAGAAATCCAATCGACATCAAGAAAATTTGAACAGTTAAATGAATCTCCACGTTCAACGAAATATATGCTGTCATTTTCAAGGTACTGCTCTGGTTGTGTCTCGGGGAAAAGCTGTCTACGAGACATTGAGGGGGTATACCTATAAAAGGCAGCCACTGTTAGAGAGAGTTGCTTATCAACAGAAAAAGCAGAAGCGTGTAACATGAGATGTCAAAACAGTAGAACACTGTTTGCTGAAGGAAAACGTTACTTCAATGGTTGATGTGAACCATCAGACAAGCATCATTCAGTTATCAAATTATCAAACTTACCTGGAGTAAGATATATCACTTTCGCAAGTTGAAATTTCTGGAGTGGATTCTGAAAGACCCACGTTGCCTTGAATCATTAGAGGCAATGGCCTGTGAGAATTATCCATCTGTATAACCTTTGCATCAACAATAGTTGAGTTGCTCTCACAAAGAATGTTACCATCAGATAGTGACCTTTTGATTATTGATCTACATATTCAGATTTTCATCACATCAGCGACGCAAAGCAAAACAAGACAATATTCAAGTTTTTTTCAGTAAACCACAACAGAAGTTAAAAAATATACAGCTCTACAACCCATTGACTTTTTGTCGACCAGAAATACACCTTGTTGTATACTTTCTCTCAAAGCATTTTAAGCAAAGTTGTATACTATGGTTTTCCTTGAACAAATTCATAAATATTTAGTAGGGTATGTAAAAATAAATGGTATGGAATTCTCAGATAATGTCCTCGTATATAAAATGGAAGAGATTCTAACTTCCATTAAAATAAAGAATGGGGAGAATAAATGCTCGAGAGAGAGAGAGAGAGAGAAGCAACTCGATATGGAGAAGAGAAGAACCAGCAAATGAAGAGAAGTGTAATACCCACGAACTTTGGCTGCATGAACTAGGATTCAGGCCAGAACTAAACAATTCTAACATGGCATAGACAAGCTATAATAACTATCTATTTTTTTTCTTTTTCCAGCTTGCTGAATCTTTTATTAGACATTTAGCACACAAAAACATTAACTCTATAGCTGAAATGGTTGGTGTGCATATATTTGGCAATTACCTGGCATTTTCCCCTGCAAAATCAGAACCACGCCTTCCAACATTGTAATGCTGATCAGAATCCAATTCCCACAGAGCTGGTTTACCATGTTGTGGTTGGAAATGTCCCAAGAAGCTGCTTATGAGAAATTAAGAATAATATTATTGCAATCAAAACATTAGACTGACTTTCTACTCTGATGATTGTGTTTGTTAAACAGATGAATGATAATTAAAAACCTCAAAGAATCAGATTAACCGAACATCTTTGATAAAATTTTGGGAGGATCAATTGGCTTACACATTTATGGCATCTTGTTTTTCAGCATCCATGTAAGCATTACTATAGTAACGTTGAAGAGTTCTCAAAAACTCCTGCGACTGTGTTGCTGCTTTCCACTGACCTCTTCTCTCCGAAAAGATCTGTTTAATATAGTGAATTGGCAATGAAAGAACGTGGTGAAAGCCAGAAACTTGGATGCAAAAATACAGATAAGCATGAGCTCAAACGAAACAATCAAGCAGAAGACAGAGAAGTGGAGACATCTAAAGATAATACAATATTCCTTACTGCAGTTTTTTGATCGAGGAAAATGCTAGAAACACCTGTGATACTGAAGTTGATATAAAGAAATATCATGTTGAGTGAACACGCATTTTCAGATATCATATTCTTAGTCTTCCCAGATACCTAACATTTCGCACTACATTTTGAACAGAAATATTGAGCAAAAATTCCTTTTGAATAGTGCAGGTACAATGACAACCGCTTTATCTTCCGAGGAAAATAGATAATGTTTACCTTATTATGTGCAGCAGATCCACCATATTGTAGAGCAAGTGTATCACCCATAGCTTCATAAGTCTTCATCAAATCATCAGCCAACTGCGAGTCTATACTAATGCTTGGAACATTAATGTATCCTAAAGCATACAACTGATGACCAAGAGCAACCAGCCCATACACATATTGCGCAACATTTGTGCGATCCAAACAGTCTATGCAATTTGTTCTGAGAACCCCTTTCTGAAACACTGGAGGTTTGACAAAATGACTTCCATTCACATCACCAACATTAATGCTATCTTCAGCATTCAAGTTGTGACCATCCTCAGTCACATTGCACAGGTCCTCATCAGCGGAATCACTATTGCAATATTTACTGCACGGGAGTTGGCTGTCAAAGAGTTCACAGATGATCAAGATCATGGACAGGAACAGAAGGAAAGCAAATAATTGTCTGCTGGTTCATGCAATCAGCAGTCAGTGCATCTCATGTGCTCAAGAACAATAATTCAAAATTCTGCCAAGCTAAGTGTTATTAATAATACAAAACAGGGTCAGGGCTAAGTATCTCCAAAATCTATAAATAAAGCTCAGAAAAAGGACTAACACTGCAGGATTTACATGATCCAAATGTGAGTCAGACACAAAACATGCTAAGTTAGGAAACACATAAAACATGTTTACAGAAATTTTTCCATAGAAAAAATGATGATGAAACTTAGTTTTGATGGCCATACAGGGCATTCTCAAGGTACAAAACTCCCACAGAGATAATCTCATACCAAAACTGAAAAATAACTGTCATGGATCTTAATACCAAAATCATGCACTTTACTCTTATAAATATCCAAAAAGCCGTTGGTTTAAACAAGACCTCATAGTCTTCACCAACTAATTGAGCATGAAACACGGCCCAAAGCAACCTTCAGACCAACGAATCAGTAACCTGATTCGAACAAAATACAAGTGTTGTGAATGATGAAAAATACTCAACTTAATCTTTATATACCAATGCTTTGATGAATGTGGATGGCCTAATTGAAGTAGGACCAGTTTATCTATTTTCCTCACCTTGAAGGTGGAAGCACTTGACAGTAAAAGAACCCAGTTAAATCCAGTGCATTAGCTGCCACTTTGACTAAATATGCCAGAACACTCGCCGCTTTGCTGTAAAATAGGCAGGTAAATTTTTTAGTCAACCACATTCAAGAGTAAAACAAAATAGAGCAATATAGAAAGAAGAAAAATGTGGCAATTATACTTTCTGGAATATTTGCTCAAATCCCAGTGAAGGAACTTTAAGCGATTTTCATGTGAAAGATCTCTATTAATAACTTCAATAGCATTAGCAAACTCTGCACGCAGAATAGATTCTCTGGGCTTCTTCTCACGAGTCTGCTAATCAAGAAGAAACGAAAATGTAATTGGAATCAGGAAAGAATTTGACACGTCAGCAACATCAGTCCAATCAACACTAAGATATACCTTAATCAGGTTCAATATAATAATAGGATTCCCATATCTCTTGACCAGATTTTCAAAGTGAAGTTTGGTGGCTTCATACTTTTCATCCTTATTTGACACTGGACAGAGAAATACAGTCAGCAAAAGAGTGAGCTATTAGCACTTTAGAGTAGATTATCTGTGTTACAAGCCATACATATGATGTCAGGTTTAATATTCAATCGTGAAGTCTCCTGCGACCAAAAGAGTGGTATTGAACCCCGGTTCTGCACAACAGAAGATATTTGTATGGGACTTCCTTCAGGCACATCCTCAAGGACAATTTGTTCAGTCTCGACATCATTAGCGACACGGCCCTTCTCATTCACCCCTCGTTTTAAATATCTGCAGTACAAAAGCAAGCAGCAAAAGGGTTGGCATAAAGAAGAAAAGAAATTTATAGTTCTCTGAATCTCTGAATTCGGGTAGTTAGTTCTCTTATAGCTGAATATAGGCCTTCAGATCCACCAAATTAGTATCCCACTGAAATATTATTCATGCAGTATAACTGTTCATGCGATGTATTTATCCCTATAGTGCACAATAAAAATGGACCATGGAAGTCAAACAAACATAGGGAATGCAAAAATATGTTCCCTCACACACACTCACACATTTATAATCATTCTGCAGCAGCAAGAGACAAAACTATGCAATAAACGTAGGTTTCTAGTCACCTGGTTCCAGCGTAATGACGGGATCGCCTAGAAATAAGAATTAGATTGAAGTCACGCCCAGATATTGAAAGTTTAACCTGTTAAATTTAAAAATAAGCATCAAATGAGTCTTCATAGTCACATAGAAGGAAGAATATAAATGTATGAGCCAATAACATAGCCACCAAACCATGTAATCCAGAAGAAAGATGATGAAAACACACATAAATATGAATCTCAATAACACTACATACCCAGAAAGGTTATGCTAACTTCTCATAAAGTTTGATTGACAAATGAGAATAAGTTAGTAAAACATTTAGAAATAGTTTCAGAGGAAAGAAAAGAAAAGAAAAACACACAAGATGGCTCATGGCAAACCTATGATGAAAAATAAAATGCTATTCTTCGAGTCATCCAGAACTCAGAAAGAACAAGTAAAAGTAATAAAAATGAATGAATACAATAACAGGAGTTATCCCACCACAAAACCAACTCACCCTCCATAAAGAACCCTTGTTAGTAATCAATTACCTGTTTAAAGAATCCATAAACCAATGCCACAGTCCAAACCGAATTCTTGAGTTGATTGCGAATTCCACGAGTTAAGAACTCATTCCAGACAAACATTGTCTCATAGAGGGTCGGTCCTGTTTCATGATTGCTTAGATTCTTTTGAAGACTAAGCATAACATGGTAGGAGTAGCTAAAAAAGAAGTCCCTGGTAAGATCCACGGTGCGTAGGAGCTTCTTGTATCTAGTTATCAACACAAGAGAAAAGGCAGAGGCAAAACCAAGTAAATAAAAGTCCAATTGAAAAGGATATATAAAAGTTTGGCGCAAAATAACATAAAAACAAAAGGCAATAGATGTCCCCCCTGAAACTCTGAGGATACGTTGTCTCATTCAACATGTTAAATTAACATCACAACACCAATGTGGTTTGCCCCTGCACACTTGCTGGGAAAAACTGGCAACGGGCACTAAGAGCAATTTAACTATTGAGGATGCACTAAGTACGGTGCTTAATAACTCTAAAATGAATATATGATCAATGCATTCTCTCCTTTGCTCAGGAAATGACAGGAAAATACTAGTACGGTTATAAATTCATTAACTTCATAGGACTGACATTCACAGAAGGGTGTATGATGAAATATTACAGAGGTTACCTCCACAATGTAGAATTTGTGAAAGATGCTATATCAAATACGCACGTGAAATAGCTCAAAGAACAACTACATTTACGCCAAATTATCAAGATACAAAACATAACAAGCATATTCAATCTTATGATCCGTCCTCTCGTAATAACACTGCGACTTTACATTTACATGTGGAATTGGCTAAAGACCTGTTCTCATTCTTAGAATAAGCCATATTCGAGTGCACAGTAGAATTGGGTATTGGAATCATCTCGCTCTTGGCAACCGAATATATTGCATGACCACAAATCGTGCCAATTTTCCTTCTTTTAGTGATAAGCAGCATGTAATAAGGTCCCAAAAATTTAATGAATCCTGTAATCACAGCAAAACCAAAAGCAGATCAGGAGGGAGAGAGGGAGGCGGGGAGGAGAGAGAGATTCTTCATCTGTCAAACATAATTAATTTGTTAAGGCGGGAAATCTTCAAGATATAACATACCAACAATTCCATAGCAGGCGGTGACAAATTTCAGTCCACCAGTAGACTTGTTTCCTTCATGAATTCTTTTCAGGAGGTCATAGCATTCAATTTCCGAATATGTTGTAGAATCTTCAATGATGCTTAGCTCAGACTGCTCTAATCTATTTATCTTCAAGACTTTCCAACATGTTCTATTTTTGTCTCTTCCAATCATATAAAAGTTCTACAACAACAAAAAATATTTGCCAATGTCAACAACATAACACAAAATGGAATCCTGCATTTGCATTCCCAACCTGACATACTACTTAAATTAGCATGGTCAACTTAAATGTAGAAGTGGCGTTAAGTCGCAAGTGTGCACAAGTTGACAAATTTGAACCATGCTGCAACCACATAAATATTAACATGGGAAGTCAATGCTCTCATAATACAAACTAATACCAGAAATAATTTATTTATTTTTTAAAAAATGTCTGATCTTAGTTGCATAAACATATTTTCATTTATATGGGCCTATCTTGTATTTATTTGTTTCCTTTTGAGTCATCATTGGCCTCACTCTTCCCTGCCCATTCTTCATATTCTACTAATGCTTTCTCTTTGTCTTCCTCCTAGACCATCAAATATCTTCATCAATTTGCAGGAAATTCAACAAGGAAAAATGTGAACGAAGCCACGAACAAACAAATAAACAAGATAAAGAAAGAATAGAATTGATTTAGCAACAAAAAGGAGGTGGAAAAGAACGAATACTAAACTCCAGATTCCTAAATCTAAAAATTTTAATTATTAGGAAACTGATTCATATTATTATTACATCTAAATAAATTATCAATGCTTCAATTGCATGAAACCGAATGCTAAGACACATGTTGGCTTTTACTCTTAACACAAACCAAGCAACTGTTTCATAACAACAAAATACATAAAAATTAAAGCAGCTTCTTATTCGTTGAAATCCAACACCCATCAACCAATCAAAATCAGCAATATCAGGACTCCAACTTACATAACACAAGCAAAACAAAAACAATAACTCGCGTTCAAACAAGAAACATCAATGAGATCAACACAAATTCAATCAAATAAATATATACCGAACGAGTTTCATAAAGCCTGAATTTCTGCAAATAGCTGCCGCCGCCATAATTCGACCGAACATTGATCCCGACCTTCTGTTCATTCTCCAAAGCCATGCTTCCCATTCCCGAGCCTCGAGCTCGGGCTTCCCAAACCTAATTAGCACATAAAACTCTCTAACCAAACACTTGAGTCAACTCCACTCCACAAACCCTAACTTTCTCAAACAATTCACTTCAAAAATATATATACATCAAAATTCCAAATAGAACTCCTTCTAATGAACAACTTCTCACTACAATGAGATTCGCTTTCCAATTGAAAAAACAGAAAGAAAAAAATCGAAAAAAGAAAATAATGCAGACAAAAACTACGTCGAAATTCACAAAGATGAGATTCAAAAGAAGCGTTTTTGTGCCTAGATCGGGAGATGTGATGGAGATGCAGAGCTCCGGCGACTGCGTCCACAAAAAAAATTGAGGAGTGGAAAGAGAATAAGCAATATATTCTTTTTTTATATATGGTATAATAATTGGCTTATTTGCACTCAAAAAGGGGAGTATATTTACAGCTAGGATCCAAAGCTCCTTAGGGCAAAAAATTCAAATTGAAAAATCCAATAATTATGACAGTTGCATGAAAGTTATTATTATTAATAAACACCCAACTATTTAAAAAAAAAAGAAAAAAAAATAATTATAATGCTTTGTGAACACAAATTTTATGTATTTATGTTAGTATTAAGTTTGTTCCCATTTAGATTTTGACTATTTGGTTTTTTATATGAAATTAAATTGATTCTATTTATAATTTATACATTGTTTGACCAATTATATTGAGAAAATTCAACATCAATTTTGTATAGATTTACAAAATCTTTTGAGATATTTAAAATCAATTTGAGAATTAAATTATCAGATAATATTTAACAGTAAATTTACAAATAAGAACGCAGGCCTCGAAATTTTTACTGAAAAGAGAAAAGATAAGCTCGAATCTTATTTGTGATAAATATTAATATATAATTAATATCGTACATCCGTGCAATAATTTTTTAAAATTAAAAAGACAATAAGCTCAAATCTCATTATAGAATATTAATTTATAATGAATTATTTTAAAGATGAAAGAAATTTCCAATTGTGGACAAAAATTATCGTCTTATACCCTTAATCAACTTTGTATAGATTAACAAAATATCTTGAGATACTTAAAATCAAATTGAGAATCAAACTGTTAGATAATATTTAACAGTAAATTTACCGATAAGATCGCAGCCTTCGAAATTTTTACTGGAAAAAAGAAAAAGATAAGCTCGAATCTTGTTTGTGATAAATATTAATATATAATTAATATCGTATATCCGTGCAACAATTTTTTAAATTAAAAAGATGATAAGCTCAAATCTCATTAATGAATATTATCTTTTAAATAATTATTTGAAAGATAAACGAAATTTCCAATTATAGACAAAATTTATCTTTGTATACCTTTAATCAGTTTTGGATAGATTAACAAAATATCTCGAGATACTTAAAATCAAATTGAAAATTAAATTGTCAGATAATATTTAACAGTAAATTTACCAATAAGATCGCAATCTTAAAAAAAAATTACTAGAAGAAAAGAAAAGAAAAGTTCGAATCTTGTTTACTATAAATATTAATACATAATTAGTATCGTATATTCGTGCAATTATTTTTTAAAATTAAAAAGATGATTAGCTCAAATCTCATTAATGAATATTAATTTATAATGAATATTATCTTTTAAATATAATTTTAAAGATGAAAGAAATTTCCAATTATAGACAAAAATTATCTTTTTATACCTTTAATCAACTCATCTATTGCAGCGTAGCACCATCCAGAATATGCCAGCTGGTTACAGTATATGCTCAATTGCAATGACCAATTCATGCTACGCTTAAGTCAAATATGTGGTGGCAATTTTTATTTTTTTTTTCCATTTTCGTTTCACTTGAAATTTCAATAAAAAAAAACAAATACATATATAAATTACAAAAAAAAATTTATTTATTTATACACACGCACACAAATCAGGAGCTGACCTCTCACATTATGAGTGAGACTTATGTCATTGGGTCACAAACCACTCAACAAATTACAATATTAAAGATGATTAAATTTGAAATTTGTATTTATTTTTTGTTAAATTTTGAAATTCGAATTTACCAAATTCCGAGAGTTTTGGGAAAAATAAGATTTATTTATTTTTTATTTTTTTTCGGTGGACGGTAGGGACTGGTGGGAATTGACCAGCAGTACGGCTGCTCTTTCATATATAAATTTTTGTGGGCCTTATGAAAAGGTTTTTACGAATCATTTTATATATATTCCTTCTTATCGTGAACTTTGAATGCTTATCAATAAGTGACGTCATATATAAAATAAATATTAAAATAAGATTGAAATACGTCGATTTATTTTAATTTTTGTGATAATTTTTTAGACTTTATGCAACTGATAAGAATCAAATATATCATCAAAGTTGTCGAGTGGTATGTGGCTCAATAGTATTAATCTTCCACATAATGTGGGAAGTTAGGAGTTCGAATCCAAATAAACTTCTAATGTGCGTGTGTGTATATAAATACATATATATCATCAAAGTTAATGTCTTGTGGATATTAAGTGATTAAGCTGATATTATCATCAAATACTAAATTGTAAATCTAATGAGATAAACTAGGTACGTTGTCAAATATGAAGGTGATAATCACGTATCTCAACAATCTTGAGTAATAAGTTGATATTGATCAAAACTCTCATCAAATAAAGATATTGTAATCGCATATCTCAACGATCATAAGTGATAATTGATAAGTTGATAATGACTAAATTTATCATCAAATGTATAAGTTAAATAGCATCGAGATATTATCTCATTATTAATGTATATTAATGGTCGATTTTTATTGTTATAAAACACATACCTTAAAAGATGAAACAAAATTATCAATTTATAAATAATTTTAAGATTTTCATCTTCTTCACTGCAAGATTTTCCTTTAAAAAAAAAAAATATTACATGTATATACATTGAAATTCATTAAAATTTAAATTCATGACCTTGCACTTATATTTACAAGGATAATACCATCAAATTAATCGACCACTTATTCAGAATTAGAGAAAACTAATTTTGGTGTTAATGTTATGAGTGTTCAAATCCAATCCAATAATAATAATAAAAAAAAGAACCAATCCAAAAAATCAAAAATTGATCAAAATTGAACTTGTTTGGATTGTATTGGATTTTTATTTTTTTTTAAACCTGATTGTTTTGGATCGGTTTTTGATTTTAATCTCAAAAATCAATGCAATCCAATTCGAACCAAAATTTATATATTAATAATATAAAATACATATCTTAATTGTAAAATACATAAATAAATTAAAATAAGCTAAACCTATTATTTTTTTCACTTTCAAAAATCAAATACATAAAAATAATTATTGTGGACTTATAACTTTATAATTGTGTGTTCTTACATAATTTAACTTAATTCCACATGATGATTAGTGATATGATTGCTAAATGAAATTTACAAATTAATTGATTAAATTAGTTTAATTATTAATAGTAACATATCAAATACTTTAATTAAAATTTTAAATTGAAAAATCGAATTAATCGATCCAATCCAAACCAATTTAAAATAAATTGGATTGAATCGAATTTGCAAAAAAAATATAACTGATCCAAATTAATCAAATATACATTATATAATTTGGATCGATTGATTTTTTATCCCAAAATCAATTCAAACTGAACCACAAACACACCTAGTTAATGCTCTCCTAAAAACATAATTTATTTTTTTTCATTTTCAATTTTCATTACTTTTTTGGATTAATTTTGATGTCCGCCACATATAAAAAGTACGCAAATTTTTTCTCATTTTCTTGAGCCGATAGCTTTTGCCACGTGTTTGTGCAGCAGTGATAACTACGTGCATTCACGCTCAATCATTAGCCAAATAATAAATTTCTTCTTATTAACTTTATTTATCTATTTTTATAAAATTACCTTCTCGCCCTTGGTGGGGGATGAAATAGAATTATAAAATATATGCTTATATTTAAATAAAAATATACGAATCACATAAATAGACCAGGGCTGCATTTGATACGGAAGATTACAGTGACTAACCCCTAAAATCCATATTAGTAACATATTTGATAGAAGAAATTATGGCCGAGCCAATATTGGCTCCGAGCTTATACTGATCACGTAATTGAGTTCAATTGTCATCCTATGGTTGGAGAGGAGATTGTTGTTTGGCCAGATCAACTAAAAAATATATGGACGAATTTGTCCATCATTCTGACAATTAATTTTTAGAGATTCAGGCAATAATGAAATTTAAGAAAATAGTATTTCTCAATCTTTTAAATAAAATAGAAATGCAAGATTATGAAATTTATAATTTGAACTATAATCTCTAATATCAAACAGGCATATTAATCCGTTCAAATAACCCCGATTTTATCTAGCCAAAATTAAGTTCGATTAATAATTTTTCATATTAAACGCGGCCCAAATTAATAAAAAATTGACCAAAAATAATATTCAAATAATTAATTTTATTGAATGTACCATTCAATGGTGGGACTTAATGTTGATTGTAGACTTGTCAATTAATTTTGTCATAAAACGACAAATGAAGAGTAGGTAAATATGGATACAAAGATAAACTTTGTGTGTGGTCAGTATGATAATCTCATGCTACATATTTTTCACACTTTAGTAGCAATAATTTTGATAGCAACCCCGCTCCTAAGTTTTGTTTTGTACTATATTAATATTTATTAGTGTCAATAATTATGATGTGTTTATAACACAGTGCAAAAAAATCGATATGTGCAAATTAATCGAACTCGACCTGAGTTGAATCGAGCCGATATCAAGTTATATATTTAGTTTCGAGGCTAGTTTGCTAGTCGATTATATTTTATTTGAGTTGGGCTTGTTTTATTTAAAACTCATTTGAAAATTCGAGTTTAATTGAGGTGAACTAATTTGAACTGAATTTACGTAAAGTCGAACTCGAACTTAAAAAACTAGACTTGCCTCGCTCAAACTCGAACTCAAAATTGTTCCTCAAATTCGATTCAACCTAACTCGATTGCATGCCTATATTCATATATTATGCTTATTTTTTGACCCAATTCACAAATTTTAATAATGTGTCGTAATAACATTACAACAAATTCATTATGTCATTCTTGATACTTTCATGAATTCATATTAGCTTTCGGACAAAAAACATATGAACATACATAATATAATATATGTACCTATTAATAATATGAATAACATATAACTTTCGATCGAAAGATATAACTTTCAGTTTACAATAACATATGAACCTATTAATAATATGAATAATTATTTTCATACATAATACAATTATTATCATGTTTTTTATTTATTCACAACTCAAAACCCAATATGTCATGTCATTTCTTCTACATACAATTAATTTTTAATTAAAAATATTGTTACAAAAATAAGATAAAATTAATGTCAAAATACATGTAATCATGTGATGCACGTTCTTTTCAAATTTTCTTCTTTTATGATTTTCCCGTCAATTAAATGATTAAAACCTAATTGTTGACTTCGATTAAGTTTTATTTATTTATTTATTTTTGTTGATCATATTAAATATTAAGTCAAATTTTGCTACAACGGTGGAGAATTAAATGTGAGCAACCATGGTATAGACTATAGATTATAGTAGTAGGCCATCAGCCATTTGTTGGCAGGTGGCCAATTAAATCAACATTAGATTTTATTTTTTGTCCTTCCTATAACTTAATTATAAATAAATAAATTCAGATTCTATATTTTATTATTTATTTTACATCCTTATAAACTATAATTAATGTATAATTATATAAATTAAATATATTGTGTGATTGAAAATTTACCTAAAGATTTATTTTATGCATATGCGTTTCGACTTATTGGCCTCAATTAAAATAATATCTCTACGCAATAAAATATTATACCTACCAAAAAGTGCTTGTAGTGTAAATTTTTGAAAGTTTCTAAGTCAATTTTATTCACAACAGTGGAGTAACTATAAGGTAAGACAAGCAAAAATGATGAATGAAATCTTATATGTCTTTATATTTGCTTTATCAATCTAGCGAATTATTTTTAATAAATCTTTTCTATTAATGCGTAACATTTTGATCAGGTGATTTTTCTATTATTTTAGGATATTTCGTAATTCCAACCTTTTTTTTTTGGTTAGTTTACTTTCCAATTAAGTTGTATCTAAGCTATTATCCACATTTTATCAAGTTGTATATTTATCGAGACCACCATGATATTCCCTAACTCATTTCCTAAGTTCGAATAATCGAATCCGCCTCGTCCAACTCGAGCTACCACTTGATAGACCCGTTTTATACGAACTATATCAAATTTAACTCATTTTATTCAAATTATATTATACCCAACTCATTTTACTCGAGTTATTTAAATAATTACATCACGACAAAAGACGAATTAAACTAAAGGATTTAAGATGTCCACATCTACACACACAAAATGGTGCCATTGTGTGAGAGATATTCAATAATTGAGAGGTGGAAACATGTGACATTGACAAAATAAAGGAAATTGTCAACATAATAGACTTCTTTTATAGTGATGTATAATAATTAATCATGTTAGTGTGTTCATTAATTTCTTGGATTCTTCATAAGTGTCGCCTTCCATGGGGCCAGCCTTGTGCCAATTGAGTTGATGCTAATCATAACTTGCTTTCTTGGGTTTCCTTATTCTTTTTCCAAATCAATTACTTCTTAGTAGAAATTAATTGAGTAGTTGTAGACTTGTAGTGCAGTTGACTCGACAATCTTTAACTCTATTGTAATTAAAAAAACTTATATAGTATATATTATCAGTGTTCGATGTCCGTAAAATAAATAAGTTGTAATATTTGTATATAGTTTTGGATGATTTTTACATATTGAGCTAGCTTTTAGGGTTGAGTTAGACTCAAGTTTCATTCTTCAATATGGTATAAGAGTCACCTATTATCGATGTTGGGCTATCCAATGTTGTTGGACCATCAATTTCATGTTATTCCACGCTCCAAATGTTAATTTTTGGACGTGCGTGGGATGTGTTAGTATCCCATATCAGTGAAATAAATAAGTTGTAGTCTCTATATATAGTTTTGGGTAATCCACACATCTAGAACTAGCTTTTAGGATCCATTTATAGGCATGTGTGGAGTGTGTTAGTATCCTATATCGGTGAAATAAATAAGTTGTGGTCTCTATATATAGCATTGGGTAATCCTCACTTCTTGGACTAGCTTTTGGGGTTCATTTATAGGCATGTACGGGGTGTGTTAGTATCTCATATCGGTGAAATAAATAAATTATGATTTTTATATATAGTATTGGATAATCCTCATATTTTGAACTAACTTTCGGGATTGAGTTAGGCTTAAATTTTATTCTTCAACATATATATTTTTTTATTTACACATGTACACAGAGCCCTTCGTATTTCAACTTTAAATTTTAAGTATATAAATACGAAGGTGGTGGTGCATGACAAATTATAGATAGGCGGTAGTTCATTCAACAAAATCTTTTGACCTAAGAATTACAATATTCAAACGATTGCAGTGAAATAGTTTTCCCGCTTTTTGAATAGTTTGTAAAAATTTTCCTTCATCCGTCCATCATCTTGAAAAAATAGAAAATTAATTATTGTCTTGATAGAAAAAATGCAATAAATTCATTTAGACTTTAGTGTGATTATTTTTTGAATTTTACTCCACATTTGAAGTATTTAAATTATAAAATCGGAATTCCTTTTTTTTATCATCATCATCATCATTATTATTCAGATGTGTGTGAAGACTTTGTTAAAATTTGAACTTCAAACCTTATACATACAAGTTTGAAGGTAATATCACTTAATCATTTATAATTGAATTATGATAAAAATATTTTAGAATTCTAAAAGAACGTCAATAATTCAACTCATTTAAAAAAATTAAAAATAATATATTTTATATAAAAAAGTTAAAATTACGTAAAACCCACATGCTCAATTTTCCATCACTTACTTTTAATGCAAAATACACTTTAAAAATAAAAAGGACGTTGATAAATTCTTTTCCCCTCTAAATTGTTTATAGGATAAAATAATATTATAAAAAATAAAAAAATAAAAGAAGCAAGAAACAATACATATTATAATAATGCTAATTATAGGCGTGTAAAACGTGTGGGGCCCCGAAATAACGACAACGCCTTTTAAATTTGTGATTAATTGTTAAATGCTTCATATCTCTCGTGATAACATAGTATATTTTTTCATTTTTTAATGTATAATTGTCGGTATGAGGTTACATAACGTGTAATAAATAAGTGTTGAAAGCATTAGAAATTAAATAAGAGTAATGTATGTAGTGGAAAACATGGCGCAAGTCCATTGGAGTTTGTGGGTGCTTTTGTATGTTTAAAAAATTTGTAATTATTTAGAATTTTTAAATTGAGATTTTTCTCCGGCATGTTGAGAGTTCAGTAACAATAATATAAATATCAATTAAATAAAATTTTATATTAATGTCATAAATTTATTCAAAAGTGATTTCAAGTATTCAATCAATATCACGATTGGTGTCATTTATATGAATGATGAATATATGTTCATTTTTAAGCACCTCGATTTGGAGCTATAATGATATCTGGTGATATTTTAAATTAAATGAATCGAGAATTTTGATACATGTTATAAATTACTCTATTGAGTAATTTTTCCAATTCCATTTTGTGAAAAGAAAAAAAAAAAGGGAAAGAGAGTTACAAGCATCATAAGTATTATTGAAAAAATACTATGGTAATTGCTAAGTAACCTAAAGATTAGTATGTCCATCAATATCATACAATAAGGGCTTATAATACTTTAGCAAACTTATTGGGATTGGCCTGAAAAAATGGGCTTCTTTGGAGTCCAATAAGAGCCTTTTTTTAATTGGTTTGCCATATGGCCAATATCTCTTCTGCAAGTCCAATAAGAAAGTCGGCACTTGATACACGTTTTTTTTTTTTTTACTCAAAAGAAGAATCGTCCCAAACTTACGTGAGTACCTCCTACGACCTTAAATCCACATATCATCTAATATTAGAAATAGGAGTGTTTAAATTCAATCCAATCCAAAAAAATTTGATGAACCGATCGGATTGGATCGATTTTTGGTTTTAATATAAAAAACCGATCAAATTCAAATCAAACCGAAATTTATATACTAATAATATAAAAAATATATATATTAATTGTAAAATACACAAATAAATTAAAATGAACTAAATTTAGATTTTTTTCACTTTCAAAAATCAAATACATATGAATAATTATTGTGGACTTATAACTTTATAATTGCGTGTTCTTACATAATTTAACTTAATTCCACAATATTAGTGTGATATGATAGTTAAATAAAATTTATAAATTGATTGAGTAAATTAATTTAATTATCAATAATAACTTGTCAAATATATTAATTAAAAATTTAAATTAAAAAATCGAATTAACCAATCAAATCCAATCCAATATACATTATATAGTTTGGATCGATTAGCTATTTGTCTCAAAATCGATCCAAAGCAAACCGCAAACACCCCTAATTAGAATTGATAAAATTGAAATTGCTTTGGCTAGCGTTATCCTCACTAAAGTCTCATGTTCGTGCAACTGAGCTCGACGACGCACTCGATTCACCTTTGATTAGCATATGTTTTATTGCCAAATAAATATAAAAAGTAAATACTTAAGAAATGTTAAAATAAGAAAGGATAAAAAAAATAAAAATAAAATATGAACTTGGATTTGGATTTGGATCCGGCCCGTTTAAAAAACCCTACTTCACTTGGTAAACGATGATACAGACACACTTGTAGGTAGCGCGAAACTCTGCTCTGCGTAGGTTGCAGCCACCTCCAAATTCGACTCACTGAGTTGCCTCGATCGAGTTTACTAAGCAATGTACACCAGAAGAGCTGCACTCGTCATCTTCAAATCTCTTAGACCCCTATTGAAGGTATGTAGGACAAGAGCTCCCGGCTATCAATGTTCCGTGAGTGTCCTTGATTTTGTTAGAAGTATCAAAACTGCAGCTGAAACATCGGATTCTTACAACAATTTTGATGGCAATATTTCTGAAAATCACGCGGTTTACAGTGACTATAATCAAAATGATCGGTTTTACGGTAGGAATTTAGGTGTAGCTGAGCAAAACCAAAACCCTAGGGGGGTTTTTGGGCAAAGCCTAAATGGGCAATATGGTAGTTTTGGCACTGAAAGATCGGATTTTTCCAATACGTTTGCTGGTGAAAATGCTCAGGATCACTCGGGCTACAATGTTGGTAATCAGAATAGTCGGTTTTATGGTAGGAATTTAGACGAAGTTGAGCTAAATCGAAACCCGAATCGGCTTTACGGGCAGAATTTTGGTGTGCAGCGCGGTAATTTTGCACATGGGGACGTGGGGAATGGTCCTCAGAAAGTGTTTCAGCATAGTGCAAACATTTATGGTTATCCCAATGAGGGAACTCCGGGGATGCCACCACAAAGTCACAGCGAAATACAACAGCAGAACTCAAGAGGACATTTTGCTGGTCAGGATAAATTGCAGAGTTCACTCCAAGAAGTATCACGCCAAAGTGTACATAATGCTGGAATGTATCTGCAGAATGAAGCTGGGATTCATTATTCTATTGCAGGGAACTACCAGCAAAATTGGAGTAAATCTCAGATTGATGGAATGACTGATTCTCATGTACCGAGTGATATGAAATCAAATGTGGAGTCAGTTGAAGTTGCTGAAGGGAGTCACTTTAGAAGCAAACTAGAGGACCTTGATGAATTCATAAAGGAAGGGAAACTAAAGGAAGCGGTGGAACTTTTGGGACCGCTACAAGAGGAGGGTATACAAGTTGACCTGCCTCGTTATATGGCATTGATGAAAGCATGTGGTGAGAATGAGGCTTTGGATAAGGCCAAATCCGTCCACGAGCACCTTTTGAAGTCGATGCCACATCTAGAAGTCAGAACATACAATTGGATTCTTGAGATGTATTCTAAATGTGGTTCTATGGATGATGCATTTGCAGTATTTGATCAAATGCCAAAACGGAATGTGACGTCTTGGGACATTATGATATCTGGGCTTGCTAAGAATGGTCTTGGAGAAGATTCCATTGAATTGTTTACAGAATTCAAAAGATCTGGATTGAAACCCGATGGACAAATGTTTATTGGGGTGTTTTCTGCATGTGGTGTCTTATGTGATATAGTTGAAGGAATGCTGCACTTTGAGTCCATGGTGAAGGATTATGGAATTGTTCCCACCATGGAGCACTATGTTAGCATAGTGGACATGCTGGGAAATGCAGGATGCTTGGATGAAGCTTTAGAGTTCATTGAAAAGATGCCGGTTGAACCAGGCATAGATATTTGGGAAACCTTGATGAAGTTCTGTAGAATTCATGGAAATACGGAGCTTGGGGACCGCTGTGCTGAGCTCATTCAGCTTCTGGATCCCTCACGCCTGAATGAGCAATCAAGGGCAGGTCTCATACCAATAAATGCCTCTGATCTTGCACGAGAGAAAAATAAAAAGAAATTGAATGGCCAAAATCTCCTAGATGTTAGGAGTAGAGTCCATGAATATAGGGCAGGAGATAGATCTCATCCAGATCATGAGAGGATATATAATTTGCTTAGGGGGTTGAAGCAGCAGATGAAAGAGGCTGGCTATGTACCAGAAACCAAATTTGTGCTCCATGATGTTGACCAAGAAGTGAAGGAGGAAGCTCTTATGGCTCATAGTGAGAGACTTGCAGCTGCACAAGGTTTCTTGACTAGTGCTGCTCGTTCCTCTATGCGTATCATTAAGAATCTTCGTGTTTGTGGTGATTGCCACAATGCATTTAAGATTATCTCAAAGATAGTTGGCAGGGAAATTATTGCAAGAGATAGCAAGAGATTTCATCATTTTAGAGATGGATCATGTAGTTGTAATGATTATTGGTGAAGTAGACCTGATTTTTTGAGGTACTTAATTATTCCTTGTCTTCTATAATACAGATGAAACTTGTGCTTTACTCTTTTTTATTCATACACATTTGATATTTACAGTTCTTTTTTGAACCTCATGGACTCCATAATTATATAAATGTGTTATGCTCTCTCTTTTTCCCTTCCACCAGTCCCCAGACCTCATTCCATGGAAGAACTTGACTATGCTTTCTCCAAGAGAGATCCTATGTTTTCATCTTTTGTTCAGTTCAATTTTTACAATTTGAAAAATCAATGAGACATATATCCATTTGCTAACATAATATTAGTGTTCGCTATATGGTTTAATTTGTGGTGATTTTCTCATGTTGAGTCAATGGTATATGGTGCACAAACAAGACTTCTAAGTGTCATTGCATAACGCTAAAGGAGTCTGGCATGCTAAGGAAATCCGATTCCTCACACTTGTGATGCCGGATCTTCAATCACATCCCATCAACTTGATATCGGCTGATATCCAATTAACATCTGATTGGATCTGTGTGAATTGATGTTTCCTAGGCTCCTATCTGGTACATTCTTGTCTGGATTTCCATGCACCACTGGGCACTGAATGAAGTTTACATTACTTTTTTTATTATCATGCTGCCAAAGAGAAACTCAGCTGACTTTTATATTAGATTGAAGTGATTGAGTTCTCCATCCCAGATTTGACGTTGTAATTCTATTGCTGAATTCTTGATTGGCATCGGAGGTGAATGGCACAGTTGAAGCTAAGTCGAAAAGGTACCAGTGGACCTTCTCTTAGATACACTCCAGTCTCATAAGTTTTCTTTTTATCTCAACCAAAATTTGTCTGATGAGTGTGAACTTGGTGTTTATGTATTATATCATAAAACTAAACTTGCTTAACCTTCTTTGGCCTGATAACTTCACCAATAGTTCTGTGTTGGTGGTTGGACCCATGATATTGATACCTATATGGAAACGTGCTTGCAAGCTATCCTGATTACAGTATTTATCTCGCGTTTATTTATTGTTGGTTGGGAGATTATGTTAGAACTGTGTATGTTTGATTATGCATAGAAAATTTGTACTGAGAAGTGCTAAATTACTGGTTATCAGTAGCATAATACAACCTTTTCATTGTATGCGGGAGATGATTATTATTCTACAGATAATGAATTGATTTAGTTACTCTTACACTACTTGCAAGAATCTTCCTTAGTCTCATGAATTAATTATTGTATCATACAAGATTTAGTCGTCTTTAATTATAACTCAAAGCAACGCACTTGAAAACAGCTTTAGATGCATAGGAAGAGTTTCCTCAGCCTGTTAGGCTCTGTGCTGGATATACTCCACATTTGATCTGCCATTTGTTTATATACCCTTTCGGTAAGATGATAAGAGTCCCAAAAGATGAATTCACTAGGATTTTCACACAGTTCGAAATCCTTGACCGGCCTCTTTCCCCCACAGCTGAATATCCCATTGAAACGCCCCGTTCCACAGCAGGCCTTTTTCCCTTCCTTGAAACCTGCAAGATACAGTTTCTTCCAGCCATTACCTTTGTTCGTTGATTGCTTTGTTGGGGTAAAAGAGAGAAAGATGATCATTTGCAAGCACAAACTAGCAATAGGATGAACAAGCTAAACATGGGGATCAAATGGGTAAAATGTTAAGCATGTACCGTAATTGGAGGGTTGAGTTATCCATTGGGCAAGATTGCTTCTGAAGTCATAGAGAAAGTACTTGAAACCATATAGCTGCCTCTCCATTGTTGACAGCAACTTGCTGAGTGCTTCATTATGTAGTTTTGCTAACTCTGAAGCCTCTTCCAGGCAGCCACCACCACCTGTTTCCGGTTTAAGAATTCTTAGGCCTGGGAGACACCCCAACTCTCCCAAATTTAGAAACACAAATTTCCTGCCCCCGATTTTGTGGATTGCCTGCAGAAAAATGCATACTTAGTCAAATACCTCTTTTCCTGATGTTGTGTTCTCTCTTTCTTTTTCATTTTCTTTGGGATGGGGGGTTGGGGTGGGTGGTGGAGATGGGCCGGGGTGGGGCGGACTTATATTGATGATGATCAGATGTGTTGTTAAACACAAAGATCGAATTGTATCAAGGTATTGTCCCATTGACCCACATTAATGAGAAGTTTTGTTTTGAAAAGACACCTCGAAGAGAGGGTGAGGGAGGGGAATCTATATTTAACTCCTTGACCTTTGATACGGGATGAGACCAAGTATTATCATAGGCTCTTCAAGTCAAAGGGAATACGAAAATGCAAACAACGGTTGCCACATGCAACGCTAATGATGATAGCTATACCCCTCCAAATATATGCGGCAATACCTAAGCTCTGTTGTGCTTTATATTTGACGACAGATTTGTCTTTATCATAAGGTAACTATTCAACTTACTTTCACAACCATGCTCAAGTTGCCAACCACCATTTCCACATACTGTGAGTGAGGATAGGATGCCAGCATGCTGGAATTTAAGAGAAAAGGGCTGATATAATCATTGGTGCCAATGCTGAACATGTAGACAGCACTTGATGAAATTATTGCAGCTTCCCTATGCCCCTTTTGGCTCCTCAATTCTGCAACTTCCCTCTTGTAGTATTTTAGCTGTGTTCTGAGGTCAATCACCTGAAATATTTTCAAGATTTGAACAAATTGTTTCTTCATCACAATAACTTCAAAATTCATGTGCTCTTGGCCATCTTCTAATTGCAAAATTTTCTCTCAACTTGATATTTCTATTATTATGGCTGGTTTTCAACTTTTAATATGAAAAGGGTTCCTCATGTTGGACCAACAACACGAAAAGTTCAAGCTATTTGAGATTTATAATTTATTGAAGATTTAATATAATAAACCCGATGAGACTAAAAGATTTATATTATATTTGGATCAAGGAATTTAGTGAAAAGAAAAAATAAATAAATTAAACATAAAGTTACATCATTCTAAATTTTTCTTACCATTTTTCTCGTTAAAATCTAAGGTCCAAATTGTAGTTATTTCGACCTATTGACGACACTAAATAAAATTGTAGTTTTGAAACTTATTAAAGACTACTTATTTATTTATTTATTTATTTTGTGAAAGAAAGTTGGGGGGGGGGGGGGGGGGGGTTCATGGGATGCAATTGGGTATGGACAAACTCCATGATTTTGACATTACAATGTCAAAGACCTGAACCTGGGAGTACCGGGCTTGTGGGCCATATACATGTGGGTTAATACTGACTCTAAATACAGCTAATCCTTGTCGGGCCTATCAAGGATCTTTTGGGCCCGCCTTCTATAAGTCTAGTAACTCTCATGCCCCAACTTTTGTTTCCACTTAATATTCCTTTTTATATATTCCCACTTTTACATGTTGGGTGACTCAATAATTATA
Source organism: Jacaranda mimosifolia (assembly GCA_018894105.1). NCBI lineage: Eukaryota > Viridiplantae > Streptophyta > Magnoliopsida > Lamiales > Bignoniaceae > Jacaranda > Jacaranda mimosifolia. The sequence continues at coordinate 39,423,386 of CM032124.1, forward strand.
ATTTCTTATAATATTTTTTAGGATAATAGATTTTTGGAAAATCATCTTGTTTTAATTGAATTCATATACCGAAGTCATGTATAGAAAAATAAAGGGGAAAGAGATGTGTCGGAGATACACCATCTATACGATCAAGAACGTATTTACAAGAGTTGGAACTTTTAACTTTTGCACTTTTTACTCAAAAAAAGGTATTTAAAGAATGTTTTTGTCCAACTGCGTTAAAAGGCTCTCAAGAGTATTTTTTCCAACTCGTAGTCCCCCCCCCCCCCCTCTTGTTAAATGCTTATAAATTATATTCGACAATTTTATTTTTATTATTTTTAAAAATTTCAAATAAAAGAGTAGTTTAATATTTTTCATATAAATATGAAACAAGTTATTTTTTACCAAATATTCTTATTCAACTTTTTACTACGGCCACTTTTCTCGCAATTTCTAAAAAAGGTTCACCTGTTTCTTTTAACACGATAGTTCTATTTTACAATCTTAATATTGACACAATATTTTTAGTGAATTCTTGAACACTCTAACTCTTAATAAAACAAAAAAATTGTATTAGTTTGGCACTCATACACTTAGCTTTCCTAAATTCATCTACAAGCTATAGGGGAAAGGGAAAAAAGAAATTAAAAACATAAAGTAAGTAAAAAGTTATGCAAAGTGAAATTGGAGTGGGAATGAACCTAACCTACAAGGAATATTAGGAGTTTTGCCAAATACATATATACAATATTAGCTTCATTGACTTGAACTATTATAGCTATTAATGATTGTGTTTCCCTTATAAATTTAGTTAAAACATCATTGTCACTTTGTCCAAAATTATCTGTAATAGTTGAAAGAGTTTAAACTAAAATGTGGCTAAATTACATAATTTAGCAACACATGCAATCTTATAAAGTGTAATCATATGCTCACCAACAATTTAGAGGTACACAAGAGAATCACCAAATTCCTTGGCATAATTTATATCTAATTCTTGATCTCTATATATAGATGAGCTATGAGATGCTTATAATTATATATATCTCTATCTTCTTTTTTTTTTATTTCTTTTTTTGTTTAAAAACAAGAATAAGTTTTTTAGATTGAGCAAATATTGAACGTAATAATCATCAGTGTGTTGGGTGTTTGACTAAACTTATAAATTATTGAAATATTTTACAAATTATTTGAGCGTGTTTAAGATTATATCAACTTGTTATTTTTTTTAAAGAAAAAATATTAAAATAATAATTTATAACTCTAAAAATGAGAGGATAAACTTATAAGCCCTTTAAAAAGAATAAGAAGATTCAAATGTATTTTTTTCTAAGATTTAACAAATTCCCTAATATTGTATCAATTAAATTACAAGAATATCGCTTATTGAGCATCTTGTATATCTTATTTTGTCCAAATAAAATAAAAACTTATTTTAAATAAAATATAAAATTTTTGGAAATTTAAAAAATTCTCTATATATAAACTCTTTAAACTTATAAAATGCGCAGTTTAACCAAATACCCTCTAAATGTACGAAATTCACCTTAACCTTGTGATCAAATCGTGCTCGACAAACCAATAAACCTAATTAATAACTAATTAAGTACATTAACCACAAGAAAGTATCTTGAAATTCAATCAAAATTTCAACTAATAATCTCTTATTCTCACAAGTGGTGAGAATGTGCATCCAAGTCATATATAATTGCAATCAACATAGTTCTCATTGATTCTTGCATGTGGGCTTGAGCAAAATGTTGAGAAAACTTCAAATCAACCCTAGCTAGTTCTTGCCAAGAACTCAATTAGTGTGGGGACTAGACACTCCATAATTCATTCACTTTTTCTTTTTATGTCTTGTCACAATCATGTAAATTCATGCATACTTGTTTGCATTTAATTTGCTCCTCTAGAATATGTCTTTCAAGAACTCAGGTAACTTGCTACTATATCTATATTATATATAGAAAAAAAAGAGTGCATTTTCGATTTATAAATGATGTTTTTTTTTTTCCACACTGCTATATCAAATTTTAATTTACCAAAAATGATTCTATAAATAATTTGTAAATTATTTCTCCTAATCAGAGATGCGGGGGGGGGGGGGGGGGGGGGGGTTGATAGGGGCAACTGCCCCCCCTCAAAATATTAAAACTATATTAAAAATTTTAAAATATTACACTTTTGACATCCTCAAATAATAAATTTGTTACTCCTCTTATTGAGAATATGTCTTTTGCTCAATTGTACTTCTTTGTATATATGTGTAATAAAAAAAAATTATATTTTTGATAATTCAGAATTTTGCCCCCTATAAACAAAAATTTTGACTCCGTCCTTGCTCCTAATAATAACGCTCATATTTTTAAAATAATCAAAATAATTATTGATACGTAAGGATGACATGGCATGATGATTAGTATATGCACAAAATATGAACCAAAAATTTATCAAAGCCCAAAAAAAAAAAGAATAAGAAAATTAATTAAAAATTAGAATTAATTAACAAGCATACCAGTCCGTGGAAAGTCTGTGGTAAAGCCCCAGCTCCCGCTGACGCAAAGTTCACCCCATGGTATAAGTGATCATCATAATTTCTTCCTGGCTGTAGATAGGGAGCAATCAATGGCAACTTTGCATGCTCAACTATCACCTTGCACAAATAAAAAACGTGAAAAAAATTAAAAAAATTAAAATATGAAATGTGTCATGATAATACTATTTTATGTAACCACGTCACGACCAAAAAATTAGGTATCTATTAAGAAAAAATTACTATGAAATTAATTTTGTAACTATACTATAAAATTTAATAATAAATATAATTTTTTTAAATAATAAATATTAACAATTATTAGCTATGACTTCGTAGCATTGTTTGTCAGAAATACAATTGATTAGGCATGCATTTTTTAAAAAAAAAAAATCAATATATATATATAATTGTTAATTACGAATTAATTATAGTAAGAGTCAACTATGAGAATATCTACTTTAAATTCGACTGTATATGTTAATTCCAGAAATAAAACTATAAATTTTTAGTAAATTGATTGTAGCTACGAGAGTATTTATTTTAAATTTGACTGTATGTGTCAATTTCGTAGCTAAAATTATAAATTTTTAGTAAATTGATTGCAGTTGATGTCCTAATTCTTTGTAGCGTTTACGTTGTGTATAGAACCAACAGAAATGAAGGATAAAAAGATAAGCATTTCTTGGCTAATATTACTTCTCAATGTTTTTGCAAAAGTACTAAAAATTAAACTACTTCTGCATGTTTTCTAACTTGTGTGTGTGTGTGTGTGTGTGTGTAAATGAGCATGAGAAACATCGATCAATGGCTTGGCGGCTTTAATTACCGATGAAATCTGATATCAAACGGCCGTCGGAGAATCTTCCGGTAGGGCGGTTGAAGTGCGTTCTGCCGTAGGGCCAGAAATTGGCTCGGTCGAGAGTGGTGGTGTTGATGTAGTTGTTGTTTCCGGCGTCGAAATAGGAGTCGCCGAAGATGAAGACGGCAGCGGCCGGTTGCTGTGGTGGCTTTGCGCAGTATTGTTTGAGGCTGGTGGTTACGGCTGGGGTGGAAATCGCAAAGATGAGAAGGAATAGCACTATGAGTTTTGCCATAGAGATAGATTTCAATGGTTTTCTTTTTAATTTCTTGTAAAGTTGTAAATATCAACAAATTTAGAGATATATATATATATATATTTATAGTGTGTGTGTGTGTGTTGTGTGTATAAGGGTGTTGACTTCTTGGCTATGAGAATATGAAGCAATCTTTTAGATGTGACCATGTGAGTTTTTAATTATTTTAATTTTTGAGATGAGATCATGTGAGTTTTTTATTATTATGAAATGTTTGATTTGATATAATATAGTAAATTTAACATGTATTTTATTATTATAATTTGAATATTTTATAAAAGAAAGCCATCTACACATTCAAAACAACGGTTACTCCATATTACACCAAATTTGCTTTATCAATTATACCCTCAATTTTTTATTTAATTTAAGAAGTAAATTTGTCAATTAATTTAACATTAAAAACACAAATAATGTGGTGAAAATATAATAACAAAATTTATGGAGTGTATAGGTCAATATGTAATAATTTTAAACTTTTGATGTAAAAATAATTTGCTAAATATGAGTTTATATTAATGGATAATTACTATTGTATGCTATTGATGTGATTATTGTTAAAATTATGTTATTAATGAGTCATATTAGCCTATAAATTGATCCATCTTGTATTATTTCTCATGGAATCCAACTTTAATGTTTCAACCCATATTTACACTAATGTCTTCAATAGCCCAATACATAGAAAACTAAGGCCTATTTGACATTCATAATGTCCCAAAAAGTGAGTGGGCTTAGCTACTAATCTTTTGCTAAAAGCCCACAACAAATTGAAAATCTAATGATGGTAGAATAATCCATAATTTTCCCAATGTAAAAGAAACTTTCCTTTATATACAATTATGCACCAAAAGCAAGCAAAAAACATATTCCCTCTTAGTTGCCAAAGGGAAATTTGTACACAAAGAATTTGAACAGTTTCTTCTTCACCAAAACACACACTTACACACACACACAAAGGAATTTGTATGAGGACATAAAACAATCTCCAAAATGTTCACTTCTTCAATCCTTATGCAATTCTTGAATTGCAGTTGATGGGATTGATTATGCTACACCAGAATAGCTATAGAGCATTTCTTGGAAACTGTTTGGGAGTTGAGAGAAAGTGATATCTGGAAATTCATCAAATAAATGATAATTAGGTTAAAAAAAGCAACTAATGATCCAGATTAAGCATGAAAAATCAAGGGTAAGAAGTCCACACACACATACCAAGTGATTACCACTCCATCTCATGCTATAAACTTGATTGCTAACTGATAATTTCGATTGGCTGACATTTATATCACAATCCAATGCAACCTAACAACATGTGTAAATCAAATATATAAGTGAAAGACATATATATGTGTGTGTGTGTGTGTAGGCTAAATTTTTGGCAAGAAATTGAAATTTACCTTGATCTTAGGCAAGGTGAAATTGAAAATCCGAACCTGTGCTCTAACATCACCTAATATCTTCACACCAAAGATTCCTTTTGATGAATCATCTTTGCTTGAATTTTCAGACATGATTTCACTAACGTTTACGCGTTCAAACAATGCTAGAGTTTGGATGCTCATATTTGTGCTCAAGGGAGGCTGGTGAAACTGAGGAATTCTGATTAATCCCACCACTAATCCTTGGCTTAGGACATGAAACCTAGAAGGGTCATAGCTTAATCCAACCTTATTTGGATTTTCAGCTCTCAAGAATAGAGAAAAAACTGAAGAAACAACGAGGTTTTCAGAGCTTACATCAAGTTTGTAAGACTTAATGTTAACTGTCTGGATAGAGAAATCAGGCATTTGGGGCTTCAAGATCAAGATAATGCATAAAAGAGGGACCCCAGAAAGGAAAATTATCAAGAAAATGAAAAGGAGAAGAAATAAGAAGGTTTTCATGAAGGAGAATGGGATGTGTAGATTCTGACAAGATGAGGATTGATTTGAAGATGTTTGTTTCATTATTTTTGCCAAAGCTCTTCATTTTGGAGAAATGTATGATGTCTTAATTACCATTGGTTTGGAGGGTTTTAAGATGATTATAGAATGCCTTCTAGAAGAGGAAGAATGTGATGTTTTTCTTAGGGAATTATCTTCCTCCTATTCCTTGCTTGCTGCAAATTCTTTTCAGAATTTTGGATTTTTGCCCTTTTTGATTGTACTTCAAGATTTCTTGAAGAATGGCTTTTGGGGGGCAAAGAATAAGTTTACCATGCTTTCCATTTTGACAAGTTCTCGATAACATTGTATATCTTTCCCCCACAGAATAATTGATGCTCATATAGTAGAAATTTAACAAGATTTAATCCCCTAAAAATAGATGATCACTACCTGCAAGGTAATGTAGTTATTGGATTTTTCTGGAAGGGATCAATATATATACATATACATGCATATATTGATGTGTACTTTCTAAAGTGACGAGAATACCCTTCAAAAATATCAAAATTACTAAACAATCAATTAGAATTCGTGCTTTTTTTACTGGGCCATAAAACAACTCGACTTTCTTTGACACAAATACCAATCTTTGGATAGCCCACGTGCGACGACCAAATGATACCACTTAATGAATCATCATTGGGCCATTTGATCGCCTAACCATAAATTCTTCAATCATTTGTTAGAGAAGAACCAACTAATCAACGTTCCGAACCACCTCACCTGCCATCTGTCGCCCATTCATGGGCCTATAGACCACAAGATTCAACTTGAGTCCCAATGTTGATGGGCTCCCAACATCGTTCGACCTACTCACCAACGAACATAGGAATTTACTGACGTTAAATTATTCTACATCATATATAAATATATATATATGAATGTAATGTTCTAATTGGTCTTTCATCTTGTAAATGTTCCATTAATTTGATATTTTCACGCATTTAATCTCAGCCTCTAATGCAGCCTAATAGTCAAAAGGTTTTACCCAGCATTTGCTATGACTTTAGGTTGGAACATCCTAGAGGTCTCTCGCTTTGTTTTTGTAACTACTTCCTTGACTAGGGACAGAAAATGACCATGCCAGCTGGCCCTTCCATGCATTGAACGGCTCTTTTCCAAACCATCAACCTTTCAATTTTCACCTACCAGCCCACCACTACCACTTCTTTTATCTTCTTTGTTTACAAGTGACAACTAGCCATTTTCAAGTCACAATGACAAGATGGCAGTCGACATACCACCACACTCCCCAACCAACTCGTATGTAAAAACAGCCATCACCTTACCATGCCAGATTTATTCATTCCTGTGCTTCAAACATTATAAAACTGAAAACCCGCATCCATCAAATCAAAGGTTTTGGAATTCTTCAATGATATAACTTTCTTGTAGAGGTTTTGAGAAGTTGCCTCTAGCTCAAGATGAACAAACAAATCTTGCAACATGTAAAATGAACAGAAGGAAACAAACAACAGATATAGGTATGGCATAAGTTTTGATGAAAAGTTATCGGTACATAGTTTCAAAATCATCCTCAAATCGGAGTCTCATAACACAAATTCAACCTAGTTTACCTATGTACTGTTCAACAACCAGAGCCTATTAAAACACCATCCATGGCTTCAAGCATGCTTTATGGTTTGCCCTCCTTTGATCACCAGCAACAACCACACACACCTAAGAAAGCAAGGAAGAAGAAACCAAAACCATTAAACATGTGTTCTTGACCAAATAACAACTGCATTTAAGAAATATGGTTTGCCTAAGGCTACTAATAAAGCAAGCAATAAAAGCACTAACATATAGCCTTATTTATTTACATAAAAGCCAGCAAGAGGGGGGCAAGCAGCCTCAGTAGACACCGCCCAGCATCCCATCATCAAAAGACCAAAGATCCATTGCATTCCCACTATCTTGAGTTGCATCTCCATTAAGGAAAGCATCAATTGAAGCATCCCAGTTGCTGCTGTCAAGATATGGCATCTGAAAGAGCTTCATCTGGGAGTCGAAAGCTGACAGATCATCAGAGAGCTTGTTCATAGTGTTCCCATCACCAGGAACAAGATCCTCTGAACTTGACTTAGCTTTCTTTGCTGGGCCAGCATCCTCCATAAATTGGGCCTGGTCATCCTCAATGACAGTCGAGAGCATAGATGATATTTCTGGAGTCTTTGCACAGTTTTCACTCCAACCAAAGTCTGAGCAGTCAAAGGAGTTACTCCCTTGATCAGAGCTTAAGTAAACATTTGGGCCATCGGTGGGGGTAAGCGGTTTCAGTCCAACATCACCAGCTGTTGGGTAGGCATCACCATATCCATACTGCTTCATTTGTGGTTTCTCTTCAAGGAAACCCATTGGATCATAGCAGTCATTGTTTACCATGTTCACGAAATTCATATTTTCATTCACACTGGGCTGGACTGAGTCTAGGCTTTCCTTAGGAAGCACTTTATGCGAATTCACCTTAACAGTACGTCGTGAGGTAGCAGTCGGAGCATCTTCAGGGAAATTTACCTTAGCTTTCTTGCCCCTGATCCTTCGGGCCTCCGTATCATAAGCTCTTGCAGCTTCCTCAGCAGTGTTGAAAGTACCAAGCCAAACCCGAACCCCTTTCCTTGGATCACGGATCTCAGCTGCCCATTTACCCCATGGGCGCTGTCGGATACCTCTATACTGATTCTTCCTCTTTCTTTTTGAGGACTTCTCAGCATCCTCATCAGATTCAGCAATCTCTGTAGATTTCAAACCTTAAAAAAAAGAATAGCAAATATATTAGGCCAAATTGCAAATAAGAGGAGAGTCAGAAAATCGACCAGTGAAAATATAAGACAACATAATTAAAGAAATTGAATGATAGGCTTCAGTTAATCCATCTGTGATATGCTTGGTCTGAACCAACTCATCAAATTTCATCATTTTTTTTATATTATGGGATGAGAAATATTAGATCCACAGGATTATAACAATAATCAAACCAAAAGACAGGCCTGGGGTAACAACAGAAGTGTCTAGAGGACTAGACCACCAGAATATATGATAATGGCCTGCAACCTAAGAGGATTGGAGGACCATATCTATAGATCGTTATGTCAAAGCTAACCCTTTTTGGGAAAAGAGTATGTCTTGCAGTTTGTTCTTATTTCTTTGGGCCGGGGGTTGGGGGAATTTGGAAATGATTTTTATCATTTCCCAGCAGTATTTGTGAATGGAAATCTATCTACCAAACCAAAAAACTAAAGTTCCAAATAGTATTCTCCCAGCAATTCTACCTCCCATAATTCTAAGGAAAGACATATGCGTTTCAACTTAGAATACACTTTCAGGTACAAGTTTTAATAAAACATAAATCTGACCCCTACAATATATCGCCACCATGACCTAAAAATGGAATATCTGTTTCATCAACCGAATAATCCAGAATGATACTTAACAAAAAATTACAAATTTAATTATTTATCAAGTAAAGAAAGAAACTTCTGGACGAAAACCCTATGATTTATTCTTAAGTTTATTCACAATTCCTTCAATTCAATCAGACTCAATGAAAACAAACAGGACAAAAACATAAAAATCAAAACTTCAGCCTGAAATCACATCCTAACTAAGAAACTGAGACCGTACTAGCCACGATAGCAAATTAATCTTTACATAAACATACAAAAAAGAAAGAAAAAAAAAAAAAAAAAAAACTTCATTCCACAAGTTACACCCCAACAAAAAAAATAACCTGGCATCACAGATACAGAACTATTAACAAACATCACCATTAACTTATATAATTTGAAAAAAAAAAAAAAAAAGGAAAAAGGAAAAAATCACCATTACCTTTTAAACCAGATTTCTTCGGAGCAGAAAAAGCAAACGACTTTTTCACACCCATTTCTTCTTCATCGTCGGAATACTCCTTAAACTCCTGAAAATCAGCCTCGAAATCATCGTCCAAATCGGTGACCCGCTCAGATCTCAGAGGCTTGGAGTGATAATTCCCCAGATTCTTCCTCTTCTTCAGATCGGCAGAAGCGCTGCCCCATAACAAATCCGCCGTCAGCCGGCGCGACGTTCGGCTCGCCGGCGGTATAAAGTCTGATATTATAGCTCCACCACACATATTTAGCTAGTTTTCCTTATGATTCTTCCGCGAATTTTTCGGCTTTTGAAGCAATATTTTTGGGAAATGAGGAAAAAAGAAATGATTGTTGGAGTGGGGTTTATGAGAGGCAGCTTTTCTTATATGCAGGTGAGCAAAAAGAGGATGGTAAGAAATCGGCAGGAAGGAGGTAGGATTGCCTGTTATTTTACTTTTGTACCCCTGTAGGAGGAGTCTAATTACGGTTTGATTTGTTAGGACCAAAATGTCCTTGCCTTAGATCCCGATTATGGGGTATAACTAAGTCGAATTTGACAAAAATTATAGGCTCGAACTTGAACTCGAACTCAAATTATTAATATATGAAGAGAAAATTTTAAATTAAATTATTAATATATTATAATTATTCAATTATATATAATAAATATTTAAAATTAGAAAAAATAAATTATTAATATATGTTGTTTAAATTATTTTACTAATTGTTTAATTAATATATAAAAAATATTTAAAAATATGACAACTAAAGTAAAGTTTGAGTTCGTTCATGTTAAAGTTCAAGTTTGAGTCAAGCTATAATTGAGGAGGCTCACGAGACTCGTGAGTCGGTTCAACTCATCTTACACTTCTAATCTTGATACAAGCCAATTATACGTAGACCTGACAATTGGGTACCCGTGGGTAACCCAATCACGAGTAACAACGGGTTGGGTAAATTTATCCATTTTTTATTGGGTACAAAGTAGGGGACCCGTTACCTATCCTCACGGGTAACGGGTAACCCATGGGTACCCAATTTTTTTTTATATTTTTATTTTTTTACTTTATTTTTTTTTATATTTAGAGGTAAATTAATATCCAACTTGTGACTTACATGATGTTGCTCAAATTTTAACCAAATAAAACTCAAACAACGAAAAAAAACTAAAAATTTCAAACTTTAAATTGAACAAATACCTTAAGCACATTAATAATATTGTAGTTTAAAATTTACATCTTAAATATTCAAAATCTACCAAATTTAAAGTACATGACATTCAAAAGTTCAAATTTAAATCCATTACATGCCAAAAGTTTTTTGAATTAAAAGTTAAAATATCAGTCGAACATTGTTGTCCTTGTAGAAGAAGATGTCGCATCCATGTTTTTGGGAAGGGATTTTTTTTATTTAGAATTTTATTTTATGATATAATTTTTAATTTAATTTGTTACAAATATAAAATATTTATATGTAAATATATATATATTATATAAAATAATAAAAAAATATATTTATAAATACGGGTAACCAGCGGGTACCCGCCGGCCGGGCCAAAAAGCGGCGGGTAAATTGGGTACGGGTAAAATTACCTGTAATTTTTTGGGTTGAAAAAATAAGACCCATTACCCGTAATTTTTTGGGTACCCGCGGGTACCCACGGATAAGGGTAGAATTTTGCCAGGTCTAATTATACGGAGCTAAATGATAATATCATGTAAGCTTATATTATAATTATGAAATTTTAGATTTAACTCAAATTAATTTGTTAATAAATATATTAGCATGATTAGTTTTATGCATGCCCCTAGCTTTTTAGGTTGAGCTATGCCGACGGATTATCCATCATGTGCTTAGTATATCTATAATTAAAGTAATTATTGTGATTTGATTTGATTCGACTCAATAAAATTAATTTATATAAATTTAACGTATCAAATTATAAATTTTTAGATTTTCTGTTAGTAAACCTGAGTCAAATAAAAATATTGCAATTGGAAGAAGAAAGTTTTTAAGCTATATATCGAAACAAAAATCATAAAGTTATTAATTATAAGAGTTTTAAATTCTTTGAAACTCAGCAAAGAATTGAAAAATCGGCTCTTCTTATTGAAAATTGTGGTTCAATTTCTTTTTTAATCTAAACGTGTTATTATTTTATTTTAATTTTTTCCCCTAATATCCTGATTAAAAAAAAAAAAAAAAAACTTTATTGGGCTTAAGATGATGGATGTACTTAAAAAATAATAGCCAGCCCAATTTTTGCTTTTTCTGGACTTGGCCCAAATCCTGGGCCCATTACTTACACTTGGAAATGGTTTATTCCTAGTATTATTTTTCATGTTATCAATTGCTTCACGTAATGACATTGCTGACTTGTAATGATATAGACATTGGATGGAATTTCGATTGTCTTTGCTCAATAGTAATTTTCCAGAAAGTACAAGAAAATGGAAAAAATTGTATCCACCTAACATACTAGAATTCTCCTTTAGAGATCCCCCACGCCCTTCTTATATGTAGGGGATCATCTCCAATTTGACTTGAGTATCTCTGCGATCTTGAACCCATCCCTGATATAGGATTAGAATTGGTGCAACTGATGTTGTTTCGGCCCTACGTCTCCCCCACTAAAGTTACAGGTCCGCGCAACTAGATTCGACAAAATTCTCGTTTAGAGTTATATAGTAAGTATTATTGTATTTAAATACATAATAGTTTAAAAGATTGTACATCAATTACATAACAAGTATACGTGGCTTGACATGTGATCAACTTTCTTAATTCGAGCTAAAATTTCCTTTTGTACAAACTTATCCTCATTCTAAGCTACCTTAGATGTGGTGGCCGGTATGTAATGTGTGAGAGAATTCATAATTTCAGTACAAAAACTACTCATATAAAGTTAAAATGCTACTGATTTATCTATTGCCGACAGATGTATACAAAATAGATCTATCGAGTTTATTTGAGCTACTGAACTCTTATAAACTGGCAATTTCTACAGATATATAGTATGTCTATGATAAAAAATCCAAAAGAGAATTTATTTATTGAAAATCAATACTTTCAAGTCGTATAATAAATCATAGATATATCATATAAAAAATGCGTTTAAATTAAAAAAAATAGTGTCTTGAGAAATTTCCTTTTCAAGCACATGGAGGCTCTAGCGCCTACATGTGTTGATAGAGCAATTTATTTACGGTACTTTTTGATTGATGGATGGGATTTGATATATATAATTGGATGAAGTAAAAAAAGTCCAAAATAGATAAAGGGTTCGATCCATAATTATATTTTCAATTAATAATTGATTCCCTAAAATGATCTAAATTGTATAATTCAAAATGAGAGTGGAAAAAATAAATTAGTCATTTGATAATTGTACCTATGAATGAAAATATTGGGATTTAAACTTATCTTATTATAATGGGTATTTGAGTAAATTGAGTAGCCAAATTATTTAATCCTTGTATCCTTACAAATGATTTATAAAATAAATACATATCCAAAATGCATAATTTTAAACCCCAAATATAGTATTAAATTATTTTGAATAATATAATCTTACAGTATTAATATAATCTTATCAATCCTATTTATATATGCAAACATGCCGTTACGGGGAAAAAAAAAAAAAAAGGAGACAATGTCCAATTATATAAATAGTATCATTTTGAGAAGGCTCGAGAATAGTAATATATGCTTATTAATTTTGGAAAATTCTCGAGAAATAATGGGCCAAAATATAAAACGATAAAAAGCAAAATATATAGTGAGAAGGTGCATGCACCAGAATCCATCATCACCTGAATTGCGGAACGTGTGGGCCCCGTGGGATCAACTAATAGTCGGTAAAAAGGCCAAACACTACAACAACAACAAACCATTCTGCAAGTGGGGCCCAGGCACAAATTTCGGTTGAGGCCCCTCAAAGATATTAAAATAGAATTTCTGCACCCAAACTCTTTTTTTAAATAGTAATGAGTTTTTGTCATTTATTTTTTCTATTTAATAACCCAATAATTGACCTACCATTTGCTGATGTGGTAGCTAAATTGTCGTTTAGTCTGCGTGTACGGATTTAATTGAATTATGAATTGTTAAATTATATATTATCAAATTATTTTTTTATTTTATATTATTAATTATTATATTTTAATTAAATGATTCATAATTTATAAATATAATTGATATTTGATTTTGTTCAACATTTTAGAAATTAACTATTTTGATATAGTTGATTATGTGTTCGTCTCTTTCATTTTTCATGGGTCTTTTTATGATAAAAATCTCCATCAGTATGTATTGGTAGAATAGTTGCTCAATATGACAGAGACTGTTATTAGATACACATCAAGTAGACGATATAACATTTTTTGGTTAGCTGACTATTTTTTTTCTATTTTATAATGAATATTATAAATATAAAGATTTTCTAATATATATATATATATATATATTTGTCGCCAACTAACATATTGTTAAGATGTCAATGATATCTATATTAGATTCTATCCCGTTATTTTTGTTTTATTATAGGAGCTTTTTTCCTATAATATGAATGTTGTGTGGTCATAGATTGCGTACATTTATTTTGCATTCTTTCTAAACACTTATAGTCACGAGAGATATTATTATTGCATCTTGTTTAATAGTATCATATCCTAAGGTGGTTTCCTCCGCAATTTAAGGTACCTTTTAAGCATAAAATTGTATAATTATTTTATAATAACTTTTTGTGGGCATTTTTTTTTAAAAATGTTTCGAATTTAATCCATAATTAAGTGCAATAATATATGTGACCAGGTAGGGTTACATATAATTTGTTGTTTTTACCGATATTGATAAGTCGTACTTTTTCCTTTCAAAATTATGATTCTTATATTTTTCTTTTCTAGAAAATATAACAAAATAATATTTTATTTTTAAAAATTAAATTATATTTTCTAATTTATCACCTCAATTTAAAATATAACTTATAAAAGATGTGTACGAAATTGTACCTTTTTCGAGTAGACCAACGCTGATGGAATTTGTTTCTACTTGTGAAAATTTGGACCAAAGCCTGTTGAACCGGCCGAAAATAGAATGCCCTCGAAACATCCCTCACGTGGCAGATTCCACACGTTATCCGTAAATCTTGTCACATGATTGCTCCAATCCTATGTTTTTACTTTAAATTTTAATGAATAATATGATAATTTTTTATTTTTTTTAACACTTTGTATAATAGGTCTATATTTTAATTTTGTAATATATATTTCATTAAATTCTTTGATTCAAACATAATATTTAGGGTTGGAAAATTTCTTTCGTTGCATGACACTAATCTCGACAAATATAAATATTTTGAAAAGCTTGTCATAGTACAATTTGATACGATGGTCAAATGTAATAAATGTGACTCTCTTAATTTTTTCTTAAAGTGAAATACAAACGATCACTTTTTTATTTTACATAAAAATATGTACAGAACATTATCATTCTTAAAACATTGATTGAACATTATACTTAGAGTGAAATCTGTTGCTTTGACGAAAGTTACTTGAAATGGGTTAAGAAAATGGAGTAGCTCAGAACAAAATACGTTACTTATTAAAATCCAATTTTTTACCTTGGGGGAATTGTAGAGTCTAAGGTGGAAATAAGGCTATTCGGGCCAGTTCTACTATTATAAATACATTTGTATTAGACATTATGAGGTATGCAATCTTTATTATTATTCAAATATTTCTCTACAAATTTTCCTCTTTCACGAACATAATACTCACTTGAACATCACAAATTTTTTAGAGAAAATTCCAACAACCCTAACTGATTATTATGAATTTTAAGATTGGTCCTTAGTTCATGTCCTAAGATGCCCACGTTCAAAGTCTGAACCAAGAGCAAAACTTCTCATCCAGTAATCGCATTAGTCCTAAAATAATTTACTTGAAATTTTCGTTGAGCCAAGTTGCGCGTGCCTGTAACCGTAGTGTGGGCGGCATGAAGGCCATAACAATCTCGATTGCACAAATCTTAACCTTAAATTGGGGATGGATTCGAGACCGTGGGGATACTCTGAAAAAAAAGAAGAAGGTATTTACTTGAAATTTATAAACATTTGCCACCTTAGCCCACATGACAATAGACAAATTTTCTAACATTTGTCAAGTTCATCCCTAAAAAATTAAGGCATAAGCCGACCTAAATGCATACCACACTACTTTGAAGACTTAAGGACAAAACGCCAGTCATATTGCAGCTGTCTACACATAAGAGATAGAATTTTTGCAGTCAAATCTAATGAATGGAGTTCTTCCTAATTAGTTGTTGAAAACAAAGAACCAAACAAACAAGTTGAAGAATAAAATAATACTAAGTCTTATCTAAATATTATGCAATGTTTAAGCATAATTACGTGGGGAAAAGAGGAATATTATCAAGGGATTATAATATTACAATTCATTGTATATATCCCCATTAGCATTTAGCAAGTTGGCTAACATGCTTGTGGCTGACACACTCCATAGATATTTCTACTTGTGGCCCCGTAATAGGCCGCGTGTACGTTTCTTTCTTAGACTTCGTTCGATTATATTTTTTTAAAATAATATTATTTTGAGAAAATATAACCAAATATATCCTTATTTTTCTTTCAAAAGGCATATTTTTCAATATATACATATATATTTATTATTATTCTAATATTAAAATAATCATTCAATTTTATTTCACATAAAAAATTCAACAAAAAAATATTGATTTGACTACTATAGTAAAAAAATATCTCTCGCAAGACATAAATAAACATACTAAAAAATAACTTTCACATTCTCCAATAATTTATTATCCCAAAACACATAATAAAATTGAACAAAAAATATACCAAACACAACCTTAACTTTTCAATGATTACAAAATAAATAAATAAATAGTATTTATAGTCGAAATTGTTATTCTATCTTGGTCTTACACTAAAAAAATAATTGAATTAATTAGAACATGTTATATGTAGTTGGGTTGTATAAAAGTATTTTTTGTAATAACCTACAAATTATAAAGTAATAAATGTCCAAAGTCTTTTGGACCACCGTCCATTCTTATCTGTTTTTGTGTGAACCCAATGGTCATAATTAATTTTATCCTTTATAGGTGACACTGACGCCTCGTTTACTTTGTTAAATGAGATGAGAATTTATTGATAAAATATATGATTGAATGAGTGATGATTGATGAAATTAAATAATTAAATAAATATCTTTGTTAGTCGAAAAAAGAAAAGTAATTTGTTAGATCTGTTAATTTAAGAGTTCAATCTTACCTCAGTCCATTGTTAACCTAATGAATCTAAAATTTATGTCTACATCGAATTCCCTATATAATTTTGAGATGTATTTTAAATGAAAAGCAATTTGTTAGATCTAACTTAAGAGTTCAACCCACCCAACCCTAATCCATTATTAGCTTAATAAACCTAAGATTTATGTTCACATCGGGCCCATATATGGTGTTAAGATATACTTTAAATAAAAGTAAGTTTATTGGCCTATTAATCTTGGAGGTCGACGCAATTCCTCAATCCATTGTTAGCCTAATGAACGAAATGCTTATTTCCACATTAGAGTTCATACATGGTATCGAAAATATACTTTAAACAAAAAGCAATTTGTTGGACCTATTAACCTAAGAGTTCGAGCCAGTCTCAATCCATTGTTAACCTAATGAACCTAAACTTTATGTCCATATTGAAGTTCATATATGGTACTGAAGATATATTTTAAATTTTATTTTGTTTCTCTTGAGTTCTATTATTAATATTCATTCTTTTAAAGTTTCAAAATATTTCGATAACGTTCTAATTTTCTGACTAGAAAAAAAGATATTGCTCAATACTGATTAGAAGTTTTGTCAATTATCGCATCACATTGTAAATTCTAAATTTTATTTCTTATTACAATTTGCAAACTATGATATAAGGTTGAATAAAACCACAAAAAATGATTAAAAAAAAAAAGATAGCACCATCTATACTTTTGTTTTGTAGTGCACACTTACTACTTGATAGGGTAAAGTAATTGCCATCATTCAGGTGGGAAATTGGAATCAATAAACTCCAAATGGCACAAGATATTTGGCAAAACTTAACTTCAAATCTCCTTATCCTTTGGTCCTTAGTCCCAAAGCACATTAAATTAATAATTTCATATTACCACTAGGGATAATATTATGATGTGATGAGTATTGAAATTTTCTACTATTTTTGGACCACATTTATATATGATTGTGCCCTCTTTTGGTATTTTCCTACAACACCCTAACCAAAGAAAGCAAGTTGTCAAGTAGCCCATCAACTTGCCAAGATGAAAAGGGAAAAAAAAAATTCAATTATTGAGTTGTTAATTTTATCTGCAATCAGAGAAGGGAAGCAGAAACATTCATAGCTTCTTGAATAGGAAAAAAAAAAAAAAAAAAAGAGGTCACCCCACATTGAATTATAAAGTAAAAAAATTCCATAATTTTTTTGTGGTTTGCTCTTTTCTTGTTTCTTTTAGAAATACTTTTGGGTATGCGTTTTTGAATCGATTCAGTTTTGAGGTGTCGATATTTATATAAATATAATAAATCAGTATCTGAAACATAAGTCACAAATTAAGTACTCGAATGAGCCAAATTGAAATTTTTGATAAGTTTGTTGACGCTCGATTTATTTTAATTTTATAGCGTAGAATTTAGATAAGTTATGCTCATAAGTCAACATAAAGCACAAAAAATTTTGAATAAGGAAAGAAAATTAAAAATAAATTGGCCAAACATATACGTTCGATACTCATATGGGCCAAAAATTAGGATCGTAGCCCATATTCTTAAATTCGGGCTGGCCCAAACTCATCTACTCCATGCCAATTAGCAGGCCAAATGATTGGGCTTAAATAATATTTAAACTCCACAAATTCCAGTTGATAGAGAAATAATGGCCATTATCCCATTATTGCCTCTAGTGGATTTGTATATTGGGCCTTAGTAAAAATGATTGGCCCATTTTACTGGGCCTTCAATGTTACATTTGGAAACATCAGTAGCAATATTGGGCCTCTAAAATTGTGAGAAAATACTTTTGGCCCAACTAAAGATCTAGTTGATGGACTGGTATGGAGGGCTTTTTGGACAATTGGCTAATTCTGTGGAGGCTACAAGCGGGTATGGGTCATCCATTAATAAAGCACAAGCCAATTATAATTTAACCAATAAAAACAGTTACATTTAATTAACTTAACTAAAAAAACAGCTACATTTAATGGAGTAATTATGATTTTAGGGTCTCATTATTATAAAGTGAATGCAGGAGTAGCCTTCTATTTCCACTAGTCCATCAAAATGAGAGCTTATATCAGTGTGTTACATCATATATTTTACTCTATGAATGCACATTAAGTGTATCTGATTTTCGATCATGTCTTTAATACATTTGATATTTAGTTATACGTGAAATAGAAAATAAAAAACTCATCGTATTTTTTCAACAAAATTTGAATGTAGAAGTAATTTTTACGATAAGTGAGTCCCATGCGGAGAGAGAGAATAGGTCCTCCTCCCATGGGCAGAGAAAATAGTCATCTCTTTCACTCATGTTCAGCTGATTCAGATTCCAAATCCCATCTCTTAGAGAGAGGTGCACGAAAGGCCTCCTCTTGATTGGGGGGCTCCCATTTGGTTGATTTGTGGTTAATCAAATTTGACCCCACAATTTCACTTTTTGAATCAATCACCATAGATGCAGTCTTTAATACATTTGACATTTAGTTATATGTGAAATAGAAAATAAAATATTCACCGTATTTTTTCAACAAAATCTGAGTTCGAAAGTAATTTTTACGATAAGTGAGTCCCATGAGGAGAGAGAATAGGTCCTCCTCCCATGGGCAGAGAAAATAATCGTCTCTTCACTCATATTCAGCTGATTCAGATTCCGAATCCTATCTCTTAGAGAGAGGTGCACGAAAGGTCTCCTCTTGATTGGGGGGGGCTTCCATTTGTTTGATTTGTGATTAATCAAATTTGACCCCACAATTTCACTTTTTGAATCAATCACCACATGTAAAACTCCCTTTTCATTACCTCTGCAGTTGGGGCCAACAAGTGAAAAGGCTTCATTCACATGAGGTAAAGAAATGGAGACATAGCTCAGAAATTTGATGGGGAGCCTACCACTTCTCCACTGGTTCTCTGGCTCTATTATAATCCAGCTTTCACACTATATAGTACACTCCACTTCAATTTATTTCAAACAAAAACAGAGGTCATGGACTGCACAACAGAACAATGTGTGCAAAGGGAGCAAATAATTTTGTTTGTGGCCCACCTTTTGAATCTTGTTTATTGCATTAAAATCTTTGTTTGTGGCATCAAATGAACTCTTTCAAACTCCTAGGACCAGGCCCTGCCTGCTGCATATCAATGCAGCATTAAATATACTTTCAATAATACATAAACAACAAACAACCCTTGTTGACCAAATCTTTGATTATCTTTTATCCCTACTTTATTATTAATCTTGGGTTTATATACATTACAATCGTCAACGAAAATCTTTCAATGTTCAAACTAGCAATCGAGGTAGAAAACTAGTAAGATGGAGAGAAAAAAAGTGTCAAAAAGAACAGTATTTGTATGTGATGGATGTAATGTATTTATAGTAGAGTGATACTTGACTACTATTGAATGAGATGTCGAGATTGAGATGGGATGATCTAAGACATGCACACGTGCAACACTTAATGGAAGGATGCTTTAGATCATGAGTTGACTTTGGTCATCGGACCAACCCAACCCATGAAGGAATGCATCACATCAAGAGTTGAATCGAGTCATGGGGATCGAACCCAGACTCGAATTGGGTCATTGGGATCCAACTTGTCTCAAAAGGTAGTAGTTCCTAACTTATTGAGTGTGCAGTTGCGGTTTCTATTGTACCCTCCATTGCACATCATCTACAATTTACTATCTACTTGAGTATATATTCAAACAAATAAAATAAAATGAAACTAAAAACAAAAGGATCATTGATCTTTTTCATAATCTTCTCCTCAACACACCCATGCTTTTTACAAGACATTCTTGATTCTACATGTTACACAAACTCATAGCATTATCCTTGACATTATCAAGAACTACAAACCACCTTACTCTTATGGCACTTTCTGAAGTAGAAACATGCCCATTTCATTCTCATCATACATATATCTCACAAGATCAACCTTTAAAAACCTCTCCACTGAAGATTTGATTCATCAAACACCAAAATTCATCAAAACATTGAGTTCAACAATGTGATCAAAGGGGCTGCTGCAATGTCACAACTATTGGACTGGTCACCAAATGCTTCCCATCAGACCATACTATTGATCCACTCTTCACAACTGAGTTCCCGGGGGATAGCTTCAGTGCCTCAGTTTGTACCCTCAGCAGAAAATTTAACTTCTGCCCCACCCGCCGGAAAGCCAGCCTCTCCGGCTGAACTGTCACCACCACACCGGCCGGCGGATGAATTTTCACTGTGTAAACAGAATCTGGATTGCCTACATTAGTCACTGTCCTGATAAAATGCGTGGAAAGTTTATGCTTCCCATATTGTTGGAACACTGCAGCCATTGATGGGTAATTCAGATTGCCCACATGGCCTGCCCTCTTCGCCCCGCTACA
Source organism: Jacaranda mimosifolia (assembly GCA_018894105.1). Classification (NCBI taxonomy): domain Eukaryota; kingdom Viridiplantae; phylum Streptophyta; class Magnoliopsida; order Lamiales; family Bignoniaceae; genus Jacaranda; species Jacaranda mimosifolia. The sequence goes on from CM032124.1 coordinate 39,444,492, forward strand.
ATCGGCTGCCTTTCTTGTTACCACTTGAATGTTCTTCGTCGAGTAATTTGAATTACACAGAAAATCTACGTAGTCATAGGAGTTCAGGTCGTAAACCAGGCCCGGATCCATGGCCTTCTGGGGTTGGACATGGCCCGCCCCGTAATCCATCACCGTGGACGAATTGCCCGTGGATTCATCCAGCATCGTTTCTCCACGCTTGTCATGGCTATAAGCCGTTGTCATCAGAGCAGAACGGATGGCGGCGGGGCTCCACTCCGGGTGAGCCGCCTTTAGCAAAGCGGCCAGGCCGGAAACATGTGGGCAAGCCATGGATGTTCCGGACAAAATGTTGAACTCCGTGCGACGCTTATCTGATGGAATGCCGCTCGGGCCGACATTGTCGGGCCACGCCGCGAGTATGTTCAAGCCCGGGGCTATCAAGTCAGGCTTCAAAATCTCCGGTGTTTCTGGATTCGGGCCACGGGCTGAAAATGATGCCACAACAGGCGCCGGAGCGACGTTTAGCCGAGTGCCGCGGAAAATTATCGTTGCCACTGGCGGGGATTTTGATTTCGCTGCTGATTGAATGTACTTTCTGATTTCATCCCCCGCTGCCGCGCCGACCGCCGTCGCCGGCAACACGTGGCAATCGGCCACCAGACCTTCGCCGTCGAAAACTCCGTTGGCTAAAATCATTCCAATTCCGCCAGCTTTCTTCACCACTTCACCTTTTTCAGCCCTGGAATTTATCCCTCTGTCGCATAATACTAATTTTCCCTTTACCACATTAGGGTCCAACGAACCTTCCAAGCAGAGGGAAGAGGAGTAGCCATCGCTCCCTTCGCTCCCGGCGTAAATTAGAGGGTACAGCTTATCATGGGCCAGCGCCGGTCCGCCGTACACGCTGACGCCAGAAATTATTCTTCCATTGCCAAGCTTGACGTCGGCGGGGAAATCCCGATCGATGGTCCCCGCTCCGACTGTGGTAACCCACGGCGCGACGTTCGTAACAGACAGTCCGCCGGGGCCACCGTTGCCAGCGGAGGCTGAGACGAATATTCCGGCGTCAGAAGCGCCGAACGCGCCAATTGCTATGGCATCTAAAAAGTACGGCACCACCACTCCGCCGACGCTCAATGAGATGACGTCAACACCATCAGCTGCAGCAGTATCAAACGCGGCGAGAATGTCCGAGTCGTAGCAACCTGCGTTCCAGCAGACTTTGTAAGCCGCGAGGCGAGCCTTTGGCGCCATCCCAGCCGCCACGCCGCGAGCGTAGCCAAGAGTTGAAGCTGGAAAAACGTACCTCCCGGCCGCTATGGAAGCTGTGTGAGTGCCATGACCGTCGGAGTCTCTAGGCGAACGAAACTCCGTCGTTTCATTCATCTTTCCATTAGTTGCTTCATATCCATTGCAAAAGTACCTAGCTCCAATTAATTTCCGGTTACACAAACTCGCTGGAAAATTCTCTCCAGCGACGCATTGGCCTTTCCATTTCGCAGGGACAGGGCCTAAATCCCGATCGTTAAAGCTCTCCCTCTCGGGCCAGATCCCGGTGTCAATAACTCCGATTACAAGATCCGACCCGAAATCAGACTCTTTCAACAACCCAGCATTATCCCCAGTTTTCAAGCCGAGAAACTCCGGCGAGCGCGTGGTGTGCACATGTCTCACTTGCTCAGGAATCACCGCAATAATCCCGGAAAAGCTCTCCAACTTCTGAGCTTCAGAAGCTGAGAGTTTCGCAGAGAAGCCGTGAAAAACCGTGTCGTAGGAGTGGATTAGACGGCTTGCGCCACCAGAATCCGGTGACCCGGCATCGACAGCAGCAGGGGACAAGGATCTCAGCGAAGATTCATACCAGTGCTCGTGAGTGGGGAAAATGGAGGGCTTCACGTCGTGCTGGACACGAACTATGAAAGTTTTTCTTTGCTCCGCTTCTTGAATGGCTGAAGGCGAGGCCAGCACCAGAGATATCGTGAGAAAAAATGTACAGAACAGGAGACTATAGAGGGTTGTTATTGTTGGTATCGCCATTGGAGGAGATGGGCTTGAGCTCGAGATTCATACACGTTCGGCAGTGTATATATTTATCAGTTAAAAAAAGTTCCTCAATGCCAAAAGCGAGTCAGTGGGCTGTGGCCACAGTAGCAGTGAGCTGGAAGAAGAGTGAGGTGTTCTTGTGGGACGCCATTGAATTCAAATCTAATGATGAAGATGTGCAAATGGATGAATGGATGAGATTTGAAAAAGGAATTTGCAGCTGGAAAAATGAAAAGAGTAATTTGGGTTTATCTATTTTGGTATTTCCATTTTAAATTAGAAATTAATTAAATATTTATTGCAATTAATGATAATAAAATGTTAATTTTATAAGTTCTTTTAAGAAAAAGGTTAAAAAAATATTATATAATTTTTAAGATCTTAAATAGATTCCGTTGGTTTCAATCATGTTAATTACAAAATTACTATTATTAATATTTTATAAATTTTATTTTTTTTATTTTTTTAAAATATAATTTACAACAAGTTTATAGATTCAATTATCAAATTAAGAATATCAGTCTTACACCAAATTAATAGAATATAAATATCAAATTAAAGAAGATGAAAATACAAATTTCACAATAGCACAACCAAAAGGCACACAGTGTGCACGCAAAGACGCTCATTCGGGTTGAACATGAGACCTCCCACATAATAAGGGAGATATAAGAACACATAAAATGTAGGAGTTAAAGTTTATAAAATATTTTTCATCCCATTTTTTTTTTCAAACCTCTTTTTCATTCTCGTCACTATATAAAAATCGAAAAATATCAATTTATACACATTTTCACTAAAAATATTCTTTGCTTTTATTTTTAGTTTCTTTTAAACATACTTTATCATTCTATTATCACATCAATCGAATTTAAATTCAATTTGATATAATGTACTAAATGTCATTTTGAGATAAATAAAAAAAAATATTTTTTAAAAAATAAATCTTTTGGAGCATAAAAAGGTATAAAACCACAAATATTTCAACACAAAACATTCAAATACTTTCTTATTTTTATTTTTTAAAAATATGAAAAAACAAAAACATATTCAAAAGGGCCTTGAGAGTTAGAATTATCCAAAATTAGTAAGTGTAGTACATGAATGACAAAGTGGTGGTTTCCAATCAATTCTTGTGCTAAATGAAGTTTGGAGCATCTACCCCTAAATCACATAGACTTATTTAGGGCAATTGATTGTGACAACAAATTAAATTCTTAACTACTTTGATTGTGCAATTTTGTGATGATGTTCTTTATACTCATTTATTTCATATTAATTACACTATATATATAAAGAAAAATAAAAATTTTATATGTGAAATAATTGTGATATTATCGTAGTATGTTACTTTTAATTATTAATATATTCTAAATAAACATGTGTGTGTTTGATTTTCAACCTTTCATGGTTGGCTATAATTTTGTTTTGTTAATTGATTATGTTCATCAATTATCAATAAGTATTGCAATTACATATTAATAATTTAATAAGGAATTGTTTATGATTAATTAATAATTATTATGACAATAGATAAAGCATCGTCTATGCTAATTAAACTAAGCTTCATTCATTGGGTTGGTATCATTTCACCATCTCCGAATCTTGCGTCAATGACTATTTTGTCCTTCAATCAATTGATAACTTGCCTATCATTCTTAGGCTTGGCTAGGAATGAAAACGAGTCGATTCGAGTTTTGATTATTTTGTTAGATTCGAGCTCAACGAGTTTAGAAAATTGAGGAGCTCGAGCACTTGTTTAGGCTCGACTCGACTCAATTCATAAGACTCAAACTTGTAATCAAGCTATAGGCTCGAGTTTGACTCGAACTCAAATTCGAAAAATTAAATTATTTTATACAAAATTTTAAAATTACTATATTTTATTTTATTATATTTAAAATTAGTTACAGACCCGAGTTCGGCTCAAGCTCAAACTCGAAAAGTTAAATTATTTTATAAAAAAATTAAAATTAGTATATTTTATTATTATTATATATATGTGTAAATATTTTTAAATAAAAAATATAGGTTCGCGAACAAAAATTATTTGGCTCGAACTTGAATTCCTTGTGCTCAAAATTGAATACTTTTCGAGCTAGTTCGTCAAGCTCACGAGTTGGCTCAATTCATTTGCATCCCTAGGCTTGGTAATTTCAATTCAACTTGCGAGTATCTCTTTCGTTCACTCCACACATAATGGGTTGAAAACCACTCTGCATGAACTCACTGTGCCCAATCGAGAGCACTTATATAATTATAATACATAATATATTATATATTTGTATGATTAGATTATTTTCATATTTTAATTTTTGATTAATATATTTGAATGTTGTCATGTTGAGTATTATTTCATTGATGTTTATACTTTAGTTTTTAATTGATATACTTAAACATTGTCATATTGTTTGAACTTTTTTATATTAAAATTTATGAAATCGTAGTTAAATTATCAAATTATAATTTGTTATATAGTTTTTTAGAAAGATTGGTAGATGCGGGACAAAATGGAACGGATGTGGATTTTACATATCTAATATGAGAAATGTTGGGATTTTCAAATTTAAAACCCATGGGGCTAGGCTGGGTAGATTTTAAGATATATTCTCAAGTGTGGGGTGGGTTCGAGTTTAAGAAAAACCTACCCCAATTCACCATAGTGCCAAACCTAATTATTCATCTATATTAATTTTAAAAAAATAAAATTAAAATATTGTAATTTATATAATGACAATTTTACTCATTTATATAATAATGCAATTTCAAGTATGGTTCTGTTTCAAAGAATTTATTTAGAGGCTGTTTGGGTGAGCTTATAAGCTCCTCAAAATATTTTATAAGATGCTTAAGAGCTTATAAGTTGATAAAAAGTATTTGGTAATTTTTTAAAAAAAAGAGCTTATAAGATCCTAAAATAAGATGTTAGAAGCTTATAATATCTTTTAAAAAAAGTAATGAGACCTTAACTTATTTTTAAGATCTTAACAAACTCCTTCATTTTTAATCATTTTAATTACAAAATTACCATTATTAACATCTTATCAGCTTTAACATCTTATTTTATCCAAACACTTCAACAACTTATTTTAAAAATAAGATTTAACATCTTATACGCTCCAAAAATATTTTATAAGATGTAGGAGCTTATAAAATATTTAAAATGAACTTAGCCAAACACCTTCTTAGTCCTAGACAAAAGAATTTTTATTTTTTTTGAAAAAAAAATGAAAACAACAACAGCAAGAAGTTGGTGGTTGGTTATGGTCAAAAGTAACGAAATTTAATCACAAAAATAAGTAGCAGTAAAAGTCGATTTGCTATTGTTTTTGCATTGAATGTTGTGCTGATTTACGTTTAAAAATAGGGTAAAAATCTAAAGAGTTGGTGCTGGGGCACGTTTGGTTTCTCGTATCCCGGGAACATTTGTCCTCCTCTCTGACACTGAATTTCTTCACAAAAAAACACCACACGTGCCCCCATAAATATATACATACGTACATTATCATCTCTAACCTTTGTTAGGTGATTCTTAGTTCGAATATATAACAATTAAAATTAATAGGTCGTTTGGATTTGTTTTGTGGATGTAATTTTTTTTTTTTTTGATAAAAAAATAATGAAAAGTTAGTTATAAAAGTATTTTTAAAAATAAAATATTATTCGTATGTTTTATTTAAAATGTAATAATTATGTATGGTTGAAAATGAATTATATTTGGAAAGTGTAATATTTTGTATTAAAAGTCATGCAAATGTGATTAAGAAAAATAAAAAATGAAAATGGAGATAGAGGATAAAAATTTGTTTGGAATAATATTTTAAAAATGAAAATATATGTAAAAATGGGAGAAAAGTTGATGGCTTTCTATTTTCATTTTCAATAATACTCGATCTCAGCAATTTGAATAGCAGAAGCCCTGGTGAATTATGAAAAAATTCATCAATCATCAAATAAAATAAAATTTTTTAAATTCTAAAATTTATACGAAAAAGAATTATACGTGTTGATGGAGAAAATTATCATAAATAAATTTAAATTTAAAATATTTTTATAAAAAAAATTACAAATCAAACCAACATATTTTTTTGGAATTGGGTAAAAAGATGTATATAGTGGGAGTCAAGTAGTGAAAATAATAGTGTAATTGGAAGGTCAAAAGGGGATGAAAAATAAATAGCAATAAATGTGATGGCTTCTTCAAATTTCAAAGATTGTCGGTGTCTCAAAATCACCTTAACAAACGGCCATAGTGCCTTAATATATAGACTAATTCAAAAATTAATGAATGGATTAATTTTAAACCTTTTTAAGTTGGTAATTTTTGTAGTTTCTATTTGATTTGAGAAGAAAAAATGAAGGAAAAAGCATTGAATAATAATTATAATACTATTTTTTAAGTTTACAAAAAAAATTCTATTTATTTATTATTTTAGTAAAGTTGCTTTTAAATATTTTAGAAGTTTGTATTTGGTGCTATGTGTTTTCTTAGGGGTGAAAAAGTTGGGGAAATCAAATGCATGGCAGCATGGGTCCATGCATTTGGAGGCCAAAATATCTATAGGCAGATGGCTTGTTACAATCACTTTAAATTTCAACCAAATCATAAAAATTCAATGTGAATAATTTACTTTCAATTGTCCGTGGATGTAATCAGGGTGCAAATGAATCAAGTCGGCTAATGAAGTTTGAACTGCTCGACTAAATTCGAAATAATTTGAGTTCGAATTAAGTTGAATCAAACTTAACCTCTATTTTAAGCTGATCTTGAGTTGCCTTGTATGTATGCTCGAAGATCGCAAGCTGATATATAATTTAATATTATTTTTATTTATTAATAAAAAGTATTGCAATACTATAATTTTATTTCAAGGTCAAACCCGAACTCGAATTCGCAGTTGTTTAAAGCTCACTCGATACTTTAAACTTAATCGAGCGAGATGAGCTTGAGATCGATTAGCTCGAAGTCGAGCTTCAAAATTCCCTCCAAAATCAATTCGAGTTGGGATTTTCTATATTTATTTTTTAGTTTTCAAATTAAACACACTTCACATCTCAAAGCCATTTGACTGTAATTATTAACTTTACAGCAATGGAAGTACTTTTAGGTGGCATCCCAAATCCCATATAAGCACCAAAAAGCCAAAATACCATTATGAGGGAACAAGAAATGAAAGAAATTCAAACACTCATCCAACTAACACTCTAATTCCTATTCCTAACTTCTCAAAAGATGCCAATCTTTAGTAAAAGAAAAAGAAAGGTTAACTTATATTTGACTATGAACCATAATTAAGCAAAAAGCTAGACACTTTGTTAATTGGATTAATCCCACGTATAGATGAGATCCTATGGAAGAATCAATGAACAAGATAAACAAATGGGATATAGCTAAAGAATTTAAGGTAATGCTTGATTATAAATTGTATGTTTTATATTATGTGTTTTGGGAGAATGAGTTTTGGGGGTGGGGTTAGGGAATGTGAAATTGTATTGGAAAATGTAATAAATGTTTGTTTATATTTTGGGGAATAGCTGGAAAATTATCTGGGAGAGTTTTGATATGCTTGTTTATATTTTGGGAGGAGACAATTTTTACTATAGCGGTCAATCAACTTTTTTTGTTAGGTTTTTGGAATGAAAATGAAATTGAGTAATTTTTTTAGAGTAATAATAATAATAAATATATATATATTATATATGATATGTATATATATTGAAAAATGAAAAAGTGTTGGGATAATGAAAGATAGAAGAAGGCATTTTGGGAAACTTAATTTTTTATTTTGGAAAGAAAAATGATGTGCTTGATTATATTTTGGCAAAACAAAACATAGCCTAAATTTTTTGTTGAGGAAAAATGTGGGGCTTATAGAAAACAATAGTATTAATTATTGATTGAAAGTCATCATTATTATGATATATAAAGATAAGGGCTATGGGGGAATGGCCCTCTAAAGTTGGTATTAGAACTCAAAATCTCAACTTTCATCATGACAATTCTTTGCATTTTATGTTTTTTCAATGGGACTTTGTCTTGAAATTTGACCCTTTTATTTAATCTTTGGGGTTCCTCTTTATGATCATCTAATTGCTTTTGAGTTGTTTGTGTAGTAGGTTCTTTCATCCCTTGCTTTGCTTTATAATCATCTACTTTATCTATCTTCTTTTAATTATTACCATCTACCATAGTTTAATAGCTTTTGCTAATCCCTAGGAAACTCAAATTGGGATGATGAAGGCCCCGTTTGGATTCATTTTCATTTTCAGTTCTAGTATTTTCAAATTGGTGAAAATTAATTATGTGATGTGATGTGAAAATAAAAATGTATTTGGATGAAATATTTGAAAATATAATGATTATGTTGATTTTAATAGGTTGTAGGTGAAGAAAGATAAAAATAATGAAATAGAGAAAGAACATATATAAATTATTGGATAATGTGTTTTCAAAATAAAAATGAAAATAATATTGACTGAAAATATATAAAAAATAATGTATTTTATTTTTGAAATAGTAAAATTAGTGATAATTGAATTTGAAAATGAATCCAAACAGGCTCTTAAGCCCACCTAAAAATAAAAAATAAAAAAAGCCCCTAATTTGATTTTACACAACTTTTCCAATTTATATTTATAACCACAAAATTAACTCAATATGGATATCAATTAGGCTACTTTAATAGTACTTTCTAAATTTATACAACTAATATAATTGTTGTACATTACAAATTTGAAATGTTGATGTAATGTTTGAAATATATTCCAATGTTTTGTACACAAAAATTATATATGATGAATTAGATTTTTTCAAGAAAAAAAAAAAAAAAAAAAAAAAGAAAAGGAAGAAAAACTCAATTTTTTCCTCTTTCTCCTAGAAGAATGAAGCATCTAGAACTCTTGCACCTCCAACAATGTAACACTTAATAAAACTAAAGAGCTACAAAAAGGTTTCTGCTCAAAATACATACAATTACATAACAAGCAACTAAATTTGGCTGATGTATTGAATTAGCACCCCCAAAACTCCTCTCTTGGGAGCACTTTCCTACCTCCTACCCTACTTTTTCCAATCTCACTTCTGCACCACATGTTTCCAATATTTCATTTTGGGCCCCCTTTTACAGGACCTCTCTGTTCATAACTCAATAATACATGTGTATATTCCTTGCTTTCTGCAGTAAAGGGGAGGTGGGGTGGGGGGTTGGGGGAGGGGGATATAAGATAAGAGGCAAATTTAATACAAATATGGAGTGGTCAAAGAATTATGGGGCCTCAGGAATATCCATTCCCAGATTTGTGCATCTTTTTCTTATAATTTGAAACACTGCACTGTGGACATATGTATTCCAGACCATCTGTCTTGGCATAATCCTGAAAAAGATCAACAAATGGTGGTCAGAAACAACCTTTCCAGGCTAAAGGGCAAACAAGAAAGTAGCTCATTTCTTGGAGCTGAAAAATGTTACTTTGAAAGCGCCCAAGCCGGGCCTTCGGTCGCACCCAAAATGAGCCCACTCTCCACACAGGCCGCAGTTAACCCAGTCTCCGGGGGCGCTACTGTTGAATGTATAGAAACTTCCAGAATTAGTGATCAAGAATGAAGATAATCTAGTGTTTGTGTGTGTTGTGTGTGTGTGTGGATTGTAGATATAACCTGTGACATAACAAACAGCACTCTCCATCGACATCGTCATGAGCCAATTCATATTCCAAAAGATAAGCTTCATAGTGCCTTTTGAGTGTATTTCCAACACCCTGGTTCAAAATATTAAACGATAACGATGTTATTAAGGCGAAAAGTGATCGTGGTTTCAAGTTTTCAACAGAAAGATGCAACCAAATGGGTCGATGCCTATAAGCTCGTGGCAGTCAAAATAATAAGAAATAAGATACTATCAATTGTAAAGCAGAAAATCAAGAAGTTGAGCCTCGGGACATACAGTCATTCTATTGGTCACCGTGTGATTGCGCATCTTTGAGAAAACCTGTCCTTTCCAATTGATTCCGTTGCCAACATGAAAACCCCCTCTTGTGACAACCTGGTTAAGATTCAATGAGTAAGCAACAAATTGTGCTACTAATGGTGCCATTCCTTTGTCCAAAGAATAACTACAAGCGGTCTCACCTCCCGGTACAAGTTAAAGAGATCAAGACGCTTTGCGTTGAGTATAGCATCCGGGAACTCGGCCAGCCCACCTTGAGGAATGAGCCGGTTATGTCCGCGAAGGATAAGAAATTGCATGACGTCCTTAAGAAATTCCTCCTTCATTCAAGAAAGATAGTAATAAGAAAGAAATGGAGAGGAAAGAAATCATAATATGGCAAATTATGCAATGAGAAGAGAAGGGAAGAAAACAAATTTACCTCAGAACACACATGCAGTGGGCTTCTCCCACAACCGTGCTTCTTCAAAGGAAGGGGATTTAAAGATATGATCTGCTTAGCTTGATGAGAAATGGAAGTTGATTTTCGATGAGTAACTGGAGTTGCTCCAACACTACCAAGTTTTGCAGGAGCAACCGGCAAATTAGCCTTCGCCTGGCTCCCATCGTGCACATCTGCATTGGAAATTCCAGAAAAGGGAAGCATTTTCTGGTGACGAATGTGGGGAATGGGCCTCAGGGCGGCTATTTTGATCTTTTGTCTAGCGGTTGTAAGTGACATGCTGGTCCCATTCAACAAACTAGTTCCCTTATTCTCATTATCTTCCTTTTTAACTGCAGCTAAGCCATTTAGGGAGCTGGAGCTTGTTTCCTGGCTAATTGAGGACCTCTTTCTACTAGGAGGAGGTACTCTTAACCAGGGCGGAGGGCTGCTGATTTTTAGATTATTGAAACCACCATTCTCCGCCTGTCTTGTGTTGAAAAACAGGAGTCGTTCCGCATCTTCCTTCTCAAATGAAGCTACGGCCAATCCATGGATGCCAGCGATGCCAAGCGCAACTAAAGTACGGTATGAAACATCACGTGCTAGTTGTCTTAAGACCTGAGTCGAAACCAAGAAGCAAAAGTATCAAGTAAAAGATAAGATATGCACCTTGGAGAATCAAAACTCTGCATCCACATGAGCATTTCGGACATAGTTATAATACCATTGAGGCCATTCACGGCACGGCATGAAGACAAAACTTATTATTAATAGTATATTGCTAAGCACTTGGCATCAAAAACCATGCAAGAGATTGAGTGATATTGGATGAGGAAGTTGAAAGAAACTCCATCAAAACCAACAACACTAAATCAAGATCAGAAGTCATTGTGAAACCAGTATGATCCACGCAATGAAGGGTGATATCCTCAAGAAACAAGATATAATGACTAAGTAAAAGAGCTGATGCCAATAATGATGAATACGCAAAAGGGATTTCAAATTAGTACCTGTGAAGCCCATGTCGGAACCTTCATGCAAACTTCAAATACGGCTGCTCCACAAGCTACTGAGACTGATCTTCGAGGTTCAGATGCAGGTGGTTTGTTTTCATCGGAGTTTGGTGCATGAATCAGCTGACTCTTGTCAATGATTTCACTCTTTATATGATTTTCCAATTGCTATAAAAATAGGTTGAGAGGTCAGCGGAACTCAAAGAAAAGAAATGAAATAATAGATAAATTCAACTGCAGTAATTGGAAATTATAATGTATACTACCTGATCATCAAAACATGTCTGAGCACTCCCTGACAACAGCAGAGATATGTGGGCTGAGCTACTGGTTGACAAATCACATCGCATTGTCACGACACCACGAGCAACTGTGCCAACTTGAAGGGGTGGAGGAATGGAGCTGAAACAAAAACAAGGCTTTTTCAGAAGTCTTTAACTAAACCAGCATATGGACTCAAATTCTTCACTCAGAGCTCAGCTTGGCGTGCAATCATAAAGTATTTAAACAAAAAAGCAACAGAGTCAAGTCAAACACAGATGGAAGGTTGGTTCAGGGTTATCTTCCTTGAAGAAGCAGAACCATTGCACACGAAGATCCAACAGTGATTCACATGGGTAGTCTTAGATGGATGAAATGATATAAAATATCTATTGGACTGATGACACATGATACAAGGTCAAGAGCCAACTATCAGCATAAAGCTACTGTCTTTAAGTTTGTGTATATAAATTGGCACGCCATCCATACCTGACCCGGTTATGAAGTTTGCTCCCACGCATCTGAATCAGCACAAACAGGGAAAGATGAAAATGAGTACTCAAACAAGTCAAATTGAAACGAACAAAATCAACTATCATGGATGGTTTGCAAACGAAGAGATTCAGTTTTGTTTCATCATCTCTCTGGAGAAAGGAGAGAGAAGGGAGAGGGTGGGGTGGGGGGGATGGGGATCGAGGTTCTATGTGACACTTACTTCAATATTGAGGAGGGCCTTCAGACCATCCTCTAAAGAACCCAACAAGCAATCATCCTGAAAAATTATTAAATCCATGAGATAAACTATCCAAGTCTTTCAAGAAGGGATCCCGGAAAAGATAAACTTAAGACAAAGTCTGTGCCATTACCAAGGAGCTTGCCACCCCACAGACAAGAAACCTCATGTTCACATCATCATCATATATCTTTATTGCAGGAAGGGAACCAGACGAGCTTTCTTCATCATCTCCAGGATCCTCCATCTCAGGAATATCAACATTGATCTTTGGAGACTCCCCGAGAAGATTAGGACCCAATTCATCGTTAATTTTCTGACCATCAGGAAGGACAAAATTACTCCGGAGGCAGTGAAGCCTGAAGGAGGCTTCTGCAAGTTGAAAGGCATCCCAAGCATGGCATGATGAGCTGCAACCAATAAAAAGAAAAAAAAGATTCAGACAGAAATTTTAACATACACATACATGGACATAAAATACATAAAGCAAAGAAAAAGTATGAAGCACGCTCTTTTTGCCATAATCCAGATATATGGAACTCTATTCATAGAACAGCACTCAGAAATGGTAACATACATTCAAATAGGACTGCAGATGAAATCCATGAATTTACAACATCTTCACAACAAGAGGAAGTTAAGTAGCAGCCTTTTTTTCAAGAATGTAAAAGGTGAAGCAGCTAAAATGCTTTTTGACTATCAGATCACTGTTTTCAGTTTAAGGACCAGAAAGTTTATGCTCTAGTTGAATTATTTTCTTATTTGGATGAGAAAACCAACTGTGTGTACAAATATATAAGAAAGGAAATGAAAAACCAAACATTTGGACTTGTAAACAATAGGTTAAGCATTAAATATAAACACAAGAAATTAAGAGCATAGTGCGACGCAATATCCAAACATATGATCAACTGTTCTACATTGTACTGTAAGAATAGTGGTACTGTGTTGACAGACAAGCAACAGGCTAAACTTTAAAACAAGATAGAGTAGAGGTCGACCAAAACGCTCAATCAAGCAGTTTTATACTTGAATAAAATTGGACATGAATACGATTACCTTTGAATTACAGAGAACAATGCATGACGAAAATGGCTTGCAGCATAGCACAAAAATGAGTTCTTCCAATATATTACATAAGGAATTCCCTACAAAGATAAGGTGACCAGGAAGAAAATTATCAATGACTAATATCAAAGCAAGCTTCTATCACATGCTATTATATATATATATATATATATAATCCAAAATTATAGATACCCAACAATTAATCATAAAAGCTTTGTCATCGCTTACCTTAGAGTGAAGAGCTTCGGCCAACCTTTCACCATTTGGTACCTCCAAATAAACCTTCATTAAGAATTTCATCTCAATCAGATAAAACCGTGAGGAATAGAGCTACTAGAATTAACAAATGGCTACACATAGCAGTTGTAATAGAAAATCTAACAGGAGAAGTGAAAAACAACACATGTTTCCCCACATAGTTGAGAAATTCAAAGGCTCTTTGTCCTATTCGTGCTTGCATGATAAGAGAGAACTTATTTTTCCTCAATATTTCATCAATAGATAATCTTTTCACATGGCAATAAAGAATGCAATGGAATTCCCTTCTCAACTTTACATGACAATCTTCTGCCAATTAAAAAATTATGAACCAGACAAAATACTCTTCATCTTTAGCCTTGTCCATATTCTGGAAAAGAAATTACATTTGTCTATAGTTGTAACCAACTAAATCAATGCTTCTCTTCAATCAACAACAAGTTATCTCACTCCGAAAAATTATCTAAGGAAGCTTAGAAGCCACATAATTTTTACAGCCAAATCAAGTATCTGCTTGTCTTTAGATCGGCTTTATAAGCCACATTGCACAGAGGCTGCCTCAGACAGTAGCATAAAGATCTTGAAAAAAGCAGTATTTAGTTTTTGCCCTAATCTTAACTGCACAGTCCGGGTATCAAGATGGCACCATCTTGATCAACCTGAATTTTCTCTGCAAATTTATCAATTACTCGCCTTGATTTCCCTAATAAAGTACAAATACTTCACTTTTCAGCAGCATCATTTGCTTCTCTGCCTTCTTCTCACTTCATGGCATATGCTACTACATAAGATAAGTTGAACTGATCCTAGCTGTCCTTTCAAAAGGCAATACTGTTTGCAAATCTCCACATTGACCATCCCAATTCTGCATTTTAAGCCATCCTATAGGAAAGAATTGCATATTCTCCAGGTTGTAAAAGGCAGAGATTTCCTAGTACATATCCCACTCCATATAAGCTTGACCAGAAGTAATATAACCCTAAAGGAAACTAGCAAGGTTCTAATGAGGGATGCACATAAATCCTATTTACAAATTCTTGACTCAGCTAAGCTCCGCATTATTCAAGAATAGGTAATAATAGAGTCTATGCCTGTGTGCATAAAACAAAAGAGCACTCCAATTTGCATTTCAGTGGCTTTGCTTACACAGAACGTGTATCATAATAAACTTACTAGAGAAACAATATGAATCTTAAATTCTTACGTTACCCAGGATAAATTAGTGAAAAGTAAAACACGGAACCTTAGTTACAAAACCAATTAATAAAACCATGTTAACAAATTTATTGAAGACAAAATAACAGACATTACATAGCATTATGGAATTTAGAAGTCCTGATATAAGGAAGACATATATACGAAAACATATTCAACGTATATAAGACAAATTACATATAGCAGTCAGCATTACCGAACTACTTCAGACACAAGCAGTAGAGAGAAGCAAAAACAAAATTAAAAACTTATTGAAGAAAGAAACATACAGTAGTTGGCATTGTGGAGGTAAAAAGTCCAGATACAGCTTCTGGAGAGGATAATTCCAAACCTCCCCAAACCACTGATCCAACTTCATTATTTGGCAACCGTTCCCCTTGTAAGTACACAAGATTTGGCTGCCATGAATCCAGAACTTTGCGAAATTCATCTGTAGTTGGATTCTTTAACGTTTGTACCTACATAACTCGTAACAACAAAACAAACGTAAAATGACGTAAAAAACTAAATTCGTTATAAACTTCAGTGAAGAGAAATTCCAGATAAGCATCAATATTCACCTCTAAACGCCCTGAAGATACAATTTCTGGGAAAGGGAACCTTGGCTTCTCATCAAAAACATCTTGCTTCTGCTTCTTTTCTGCTGATCCCGTACATAAGACGGCAAGGAGATTGCAAGTATTTTTCAAAGCTCCTTGGGTGTGGAACATATCCAAAATTACTCCCTCTTACTCTCAGAGAGAAGCAAAACTTATAATGACAAAAATCTTAATAAATCCTCTTCTTCACTTCAAAAACACATTCAAGCATTCATGCCACCAACATGATGGGATGAAGCTTCGCTTCAATTATAACACCAAATTTGAAACTTTTTTCTCGAAAAAAATGGACAAAAATCCAGAAAATTCAAGGCCTGATCTGCAGAAAAACAATTACACATTACAAGCCAAAATCAAACAGAAAGCAAAGAACTTCCCGCAACTTCAACAATCAAAACAAAACTTCAATTAAGAAAACTTCCACACAACCATAAAATCAGCAGAAATAACAAAGATTGACAAAAACCCAGATGAGAAAACAAGAAAAACTCACCGACCCAGATGAAGAAATCGAGCAACTCCAAAAACCCAGATGAAGAAATCAACAGAGATCGCAGCTTTTACAACAAACCAAAATATACTCCTATTATATAACAAAAAGAGGTAAGAATAAAGAAACCCTAATGCCACCCCCCTTTTAAATTCTACCCCGACCCAATAAAAATCAAACCAAAAAAGAAAAGAAAAAGAAAAAGAAAATCGTGCGTTTCAAGAATCTTTATCAACTGATCTTTGAAATGAGTGATGGACTATCTCTATCCACCGCTAAATCAACACCATCCAAAAAAAAGAAAATCTTTATAATATTGTAGTAATAAACTAAAATTTTCTTAAACGATTTTCTTTTGTTTAACTTAATCATGTGTACTATTATTATTAGGATGTTATGTCAGCAGCCTTAACGCAGTAACCCTTTTCTTACATTTTTCTTTCATTATCCGGTCAACCTACAGAATCATTAAATTTCCTTTTTTTCCTTAGCCCACCAAAAAAACACAACTCTGTCTCTGTTTGATTCCTCTGATGTTTAAAGAAATTATGAGAACTGTTTAATTGTTTTATTATAATTAATAAAACCAAACGTGAGTAAAAGAGTTTCCTTTTCTGGGTGCTTGCAAGATTTGTTGCTGGATAACTTATTGAATTTTTCATATTAAAATTGCAGAATTCCATTTGCATTCTTGTTTTCTTTGCTTTTAAAATCAAGAGCTGCTGGCTATTATTTTTTATAATAAAGTGACTTAAAATGAGTCATATTAATCCCCTTCATAGGCTCAAAAACGCACAAAATTAAAATTCTTTTGATTTATTAATTTCTTGATGTGTTGCTTGGAATTTGTTGTTGGTTTCTTGTGACCTGTGGGCCTCACTATCAATATCCAACCACCAAAATGCTATTATCCAAGTAAGAACTTTATGACTTTTTTTGCTTAATTCCATATTTAAATTATTTTGTTAATAATAATATGAATAATTTTGTTTTGAGGAAATATAACCAAATATATCCTCATTTTTTCTCCAAAATATTTAAAAAAAAATCGCAAAATACACTTTATTATCCCTCATTATTCCCAAAACTTCCCCATTTTTTAATTTATACATACATATATTATACATATACATAATATATATTTTATTATTATTCTAACAATAAAAAAATCACTCAATTTTATTTTCACAGAAAAAAAACCCAACAAAGAAAGTATTCATTTGACTGTTGCAGTAATTAAAAAAAAAATCTCCCCCTAAATATAAACATGCCAAAATTCTCCAAAATCAATTTTTAACTATTATTCAAAACATATGGCTTTATTTGGTTATATTTTCCCAAAACAACATTGTTTTGGAGAAATATAACCAAACATACCCCCATTTTTACTTCAAAACGCACATTCTTCAATATATACATACATATATTATATATACATCATATATATTTTATTATTATTCTAACATTAAAATAATCACTTAATTCTATTTTCGCCTCAAAAACCAACAAAAAAATATTGATTTGACTGCTACAATAAAAAATATTTTTCCTAAAACATAAACAAATATAGCAAAAAAATAATTTTCACATTCTTCAATAATTCATTATCCCAAATCACATAAAAAAAAATGATAAAATCAAACAAAAAAGATAACTAAACATAACCATAATATATTAATAATTTATTCTCCCAAAATACATAATAAAATCACACAAAAAAAATATAACCAAACATTCCCTATAAATTTTGGATCATATTATTTGTTTATTGTTGGAGTATTTTAGCTCAACTCAAACTTGATTTTAATTTAATTAATGACTATATCATTTGGGCCGAGCTTAACCCAACTCATAAAATATTGTTCGTTTGGATAATGTTATTACCAAAGAATTCAATTTAAATGGGCTACAGCCCAAAATACAGTTCAATAATTGGGATTGTTCTTAGCAATTGACATATATATATATATAACATTAGATTGGAAGATGATTATATGATGATTGATGAGCCCTGAATTTCCAGCTCTCTCTGAACCCAATTCTCTTGTAGCCATCATATTTAAAGGAAATATGATAGTTCTCTAATACGAGAGCTTGCTTGAAGTAAATTTATTTTGAAATGAAAATGAGTGATGCTGCTGTTAGAAGTGCTACTTCAAAAGCTTGGTAGTCCCACATCGGCTATCGTTGTTGTCATTGCGACTACGCTGATTGAAAGATGCTAAATTCTTTTAGTAGATATTCAATCTTCTTCATCTCATCCTGATATATCTATGTGTTTCTACACTCCACACTGCAAAATCCCATATTACCCCTGAAAACATATTGATGTACCAATAATAAGTGCATAATAGTAAAATATGTAACAATACAGCGCGCGCAAGATATTAAGATGAATTCTCGCATATAATAATGCCACACTAAACTTTTGCTATATAAATATCAACATTAATGACAAATAGGATATCCATATGTAATCACATTTTGACTCAAATATTTCTACAAGATTCTTCAAGTAAATTCTTTATGTATATGTGTTTTTGAATTACAACTCACTATATTTACTCCCGTGTTACCGATTCTTGAAGAAATTCTCGAACGTAAATTCGATGGCATATATATATATATATGTAATAAGTGATTATGTGGTACCTGTACATGTGGACTTCTTTGTCAAGACTCAAGGGTTTGTGGCAAAGATGGCATGATTTCAGAAAGTAGTAAGAACAATTTGATGATGATGATCATAACAAGAGCCAAATGCTGCTTCAGAATTACATCCGACTACTCCATTGCCAGGCTTTTTAGGAATCCTCAATCCTTGTAATTCATCATCAAACACTTTGCTGCATGAGCCCTCCAAGAAAGTACCCTTTTTCTTGCCCCACATTATTGACAACACCATTTTTAGTGTGTGTGTTGTGTGCGGATTCTGATCGCTTCTGTTGTGTGCCCAACAAATACAATCGATTTATCTATACTGTTATAAAAAGAAAGGTTGTCTTGTGTCTAAAGTGGAAACTATTTATGATATTTTTTCATAATATACCCTTCAATTATTCCAGCAACTAAAATGGGTAATGTAGTTTAAAGGATAAAATGGAGAATTCAGTATAAAAAGGTGGTTTGGATACTAAGTTTATTAATATTTCAAATTTCTCATTTAAATGCCCTTTAGAAGTGATGGTTCAATAAATTCACAATTGTACTTTTCATAAAATTCACAAACCGACAAATTCGTATTGTCAAAATTCCATCTTCCATTAATTTTTTTATCATATCAAACATCTAACACAATCTTAACTTTCCTCATAATTTAAATTATTTCATATATTAATTTTAAATAATTCAAAAAGTAATTTTATGTGCGCAAAAATTACGCGCAACAACTGCTACTTAACAAAAATGTAAACTTACCAGTAAATTACCTCTTCGTCGCCATGAGAAGTGAGATTAATGAAAATTGTTGTGAGATGGACTATTGCTAGAGGAGGTGGATATTTGCTACTTTTGGTCACTATGGCAATATATATATATAGTTATATGTATATGTATGTATATAATTTTTTTTTTAATTTTTTTGGTACTTCAATGGAGTTTTTTTTAGTGTGAATAAGAAAATAAGGGTTTTGTTTATAGTTTAAAACGTGGAAGTTGTAGAAGGCACTTCATTTGTTTGTGGACACAAATAATTTTTTCTTTTCCAGTGAGAATAAAAAAAAAAAAAAAAAAAACTAGTTTCACATTTCTTTCGTTCAGAATAAGTCGCAATCAATTAATTAATATATATGAAATAAATAGAACCATTTTCTATTTTGATAGATGAAATAGATAAAATCATTTAAGAATATTAATGTACCATATATAATTCCTAATTAAAGAGAATGAATTCACTAAAAAAATTGTAATATTAATGACAAAACAAAAATTATCATGTGGAAAATATATTGAGTGAAAATGCCCCCTTATAATGTCGCTATTGATATTTTTTAAATGGAAATTATTTTTATTTTGTTACACTATAACTTTATAGTAACAAGAATTATTATTTTAAGTTGTTACTATTAGCAATTAGTAATATATATATATAGGGCCAGTTTGCTTTGAATGATGTGATTATGATCGGTATATAAGCAACTGAGTATATTTTAAGCCCGTCAAAATAAAATAATATAATTTAATGTTTGATTAGTAAAATTAACTTGAAATATATAATTTAATAATTACAATAGTTTATTATTTATTTTTATTTAATTTTTTTATATGAAATTTTGTCTCTATCAAATTGAAGCTCCTTCAATATAATCTGAAACGTCGAAATTATTATTTTAAGTGGATTCAAATTTGTGACTTAAAAATTAATGGACTAATTCGAATACCTTATTAAAGAAAGTTTTTTGAAATGGAAATCTCATTGTCAAGCTAGTAAATATTTACTATAATTATATTAATTTTTTTTATTTATATATATACAGTCATGAGTTTAATATGTTCGAATTTTTAATATTACATTATATATATAAGACTTATGTCGATGGATCAAATAGCTGCATACTATTACAATTACATTGGTCAGAAACAAACACAATTTATGGATTAATCAAATATTTAATTAAGACAAGAAACATGCGAATATGTTCTTGACTTTTCCTTCGATTTGATTTATGATGAGATGCTTAAATGGCCCAAATTGTACTGAAACATAAAGAAGCCACAGCCACAAAATTTATGTTAGTTGAAGATTTTTGTCTTTCTCTTTTCATTCCAACCACAATCAAGAAATAAGTGGTCTTAATATTTTCTAGCAAAGTTGAGCTATAGTGATTTTTGTGTGGGTTGTGGTAATTAAATACTTGATTAATTATCCCACTATAATAATATCTTAATTACTCTTAATTAAATTGAGATTAAAGGAAAATTTTGAAGTTTCAAAATTATAGAACTCTTAAGTTTAAAATCTATCAATATATATATATATATTTTTTTTAATTTATACACACGCATATCAATAGTCCGTTAGGGTTCGACCTATTAACCTCCCACATTATGAGGGAGACTTATGTCGCTAAACCACAAACCACTCGGCTAAAATCTATCAAAATATGGGTCATCTTTGTTTCTATAGTAATTATTATGAGTTGATTATCAATTTTTATCAAATGTAAAAAAAATATTTAATTCATTCAAATTACGCTACTCATGAAAGTTCTAATTGTGTAGATTAAAAAAGGGTGGGAATATTATCCTTTAAAATATTAGAAAATGGTTTTACAGGATATGGATTCACATCTTTTTATTCGGATTCAAATTCCATCTATAATTGAATCAATTATCAAATATTTTTGGTCAAATCATGACAATTTTTTTCCACGTGAAACCATATGGTACTAGCCACTGGACTTAATATACTAGTGCCCCAATTTTTTATTATTTCAATTTTCAATTATCTTTCTATAATCCATCTGTAATTTAATTTAAGTATCGAAGAGTTTTAATAGGAGACCATGCATTCGGACTAGCTTCTTGTGAATAGATTAGTGAATATCAATACCTTTGCAGATCAAAGTCGAGATCTAAAAAAATAAAAATTGATTATAGACTTCAAATCTAAAGAAATATTTTTTGTGATTATAACTATAGACTATAACTTTAAACTTTTGAAAAAGAATATTTTATAAAATTTGCTAGAACATTATGGCCGGGACCAAAAAGAATCAAACTTAGGTAATATCTGGTGACGTAGAGTTGGTGTTGTAAGCATAAGCAAATGAAATAGAAAGGTGACAAAAAGATAAAGAACATTTGGGATGAGATTGAATTTGTTCCAACCCAAATAAATTGAACATAAATTGAATTGTATTTACTTTTTATTTAATTTCTAGTATAAAAAATATTAAATTTTAGGATAAAAAATATCATATTTGTTATGTGATTAATTTAATTATTTTGAGGAAATTGATTAATAATAGGCATGCTCGAAAAATCACAAGTGATCACCTTAAAATCACTGAGAACTTGATTCCCTTTTTCATTTTTATTCACTCAAACTTAATTAAAAAATAGATTATTGACGTTCTTTTTTAAAATATTGGATGAGCCCAAATAAGCATAATTAACTTAAAAGTAGACTTTTGAAATGTTCATAAGCAATTACCTTAAATACATAAAAAGTTACGTCTCTTTTTCCTATTTTCGACGTATACTGATACTCTCTCCTCATTCATTTTTATTCATTTAAATTTGAATAGAGATTTTTTTTTTTTTTTGATATTATTTTCATATTATAATATTTAATTTAATCGCATTAAAAATAAATTTTTGTGCATATCTAATCGAATCGAAAGAGAATCCACATCAACCCTATACAAGTTGTGACATGCAAGTGTTGCCATGATTCATTCCATGTAATGTATCACAATCAATAAATTGATAGTCAAAAGTTTGGAATATTTAGCAATTGGAAACTTATTCCATCCCATTAATTTCCTTGGATGGATGTCACAATATAGATCATGTGTATATATATATATATGTCATTATGTTTAGGGAACGCTTGGATATATAGATAGGATTGATAAAATTATAATGATATGGTAAGATTATATTATTGAAGATGATATAATACTGTGTTTGGTGATTATGATTATATATTTTGAATTTATATTTATTTTATCAATCCCTTGTTTGGATACAAGACTTAAATAATTGAGTTAATGAATTTACTAAAATAGCCATTATAATAAGACAAATTGAAATCCCAAGTTTTAAGGATAATAATGTTCAATTTTGTGAGTTTGCATGGGTATAAATGTCATAATCTTAATTTCTTATTCCTATCACTAATTTGGGTTATATAATCTGGACCAGGTGATGTGGTGAACAATCAATTGAATGTAGGATAAATGACCGGATTTTATATCAATTTTGGGCTTTTCTCATTACATCCAAACACTTGATATGGTTTGATAAAATTATCTATCAAGTCATGTCCAACAAACCAAACGTGCCATTGGGCTTGTTTGGATTTATAGATATGATTGATAAAATTATAATGATATGGTGGGATTTCACTGTTAAAGATAATATAATATTGTGATTGGTGATTAGGATTACAAATTTTGGATATGTAGTTATTTTATCAATCCTATGTTTGGATACAAGGATTAAATAATTGAGCTAATAAATTTACTAAAATACCCATTGTAATAAGACAAATGAAAACCCCCCAATATTTGCATTCATTCTTTGCATGGCTATAATTGTCATGAGGCCAATTTTTTTATTCCTCCAACCATTTGGATTACACAATCAGAGGTCAAGTGGCTTGATACACAATCAATTGAATACATGATTATTTATCGCGCCTACAATCAATCTTGAGCTTTTGTCATAAAAACCAAACACTTGACATGACTTGATAAAATTATCTATTAAGTCATGTCCAACAAATCAAACGTGCCCTTATAAGACAATATAATAATGAGCAATAATCTATTCTTCTAACATATTCGAATTTAAGTTTGGTAGAATATTTTCTTTTAACATAAATAAATTTCCTATTAATAAAATTCTATTTATTGTTACTTTGTTGCTTGGCTGTGTTGAGTACAAAACATCTTTTGACATTTCTCTCTCGGGGCATCTTATGATGCCCCCCATTTGGAGCTGCCAGTCCCATTTATTCCTTCTAATCAACTGAACCAAAAATTCCTTTTCTTGATAAATTAGGTAAATGGGTTGTTAAAGTTATGTTTATTTTATTTTATTTATTTATTCTCCCTAACTATTTATCAGAAAAATAAATATTCGAATTATGGCATAACTGCCAAAAAGTTGTCTAATAAATGAATAAAATAGCTAAGCAGAATTGATACTTTTGCGTTGCACTATCAAAAAATTTAAATATCTGTTATGAAAAATTATTACGAAATTAAGTTTTATAGTTATGACTTTTTGAAGCAAATAATTTTTTTAATTAATAAATAACAAAATTTATTAACTACCAGTCCGTAGCCTTGTTCATTGGAAATGCAATAAACTTATAATCATGTATTATTCGTATAAAAATTAATAATATATGAAAAGAAATAATATCAGCCACGAATTAGTTGTAGTAAGGGTTAGCTATTACTTCAAATTTGATTAAATCAATTTTGTAGTTAAAATTATGAATTACAATTAACATCAACTTGCAGATTAATGATCGTAACTGATACTCTAGCTTTTTCTAATGTTAGGCTATATATATTTAGCCAATCGAGATTCCAATTTTTTGTAATTTCTATGTATTTATCT
Source organism: Jacaranda mimosifolia (assembly GCA_018894105.1). Taxonomy (NCBI): domain Eukaryota; kingdom Viridiplantae; phylum Streptophyta; class Magnoliopsida; order Lamiales; family Bignoniaceae; genus Jacaranda; species Jacaranda mimosifolia. The sequence goes on from CM032124.1 coordinate 39,468,819, forward strand.
ATTTTAATATCAAACTTATTATTATTATTATTATTATTATTATTATTATTAGTAGTAGTAGTAGTAGTAGTAGTAGTAGTAGTAGTAGTTGCTTTGTTTGTTCCCATCCGATATGCAATCCCATTAATTGCTATATATATAATAGTTAGAATTATATATGCATATCTTGATTAATTATACTGACTGTTTATTTTATATTTTATTTTACAAATATACATATGATCTACGATCAAATATATTAAAAATAAAACTATACACTCGGTATTTAATATTTGTATTTAATACAAAATAAAAAATAATGTTATAACTGAACTGGTGAAACAAGAAGATATTCGAGCCGAGTGGCATGTGGCTCAGCGGCATAAGTCTCTCTCACATAATATGGGAGGTCAAGAGTTTGAGTTTGAATGAGCTCCTAATGTGCATGTGTATAAATTAAAAAAAAAAAAAGATATTCAAAAATTTCGAAATTAATAGAAAATAAATTCAAGATTAGCATCCTAACTATCTGGAATTAAAGATATTTAATTACGTATCTATCCTTTTATCCTTCAATAAGAAGACATATTCTATCTGGAATCAGAGTTCTACATTATCTACACAACTCGGCCGAACCCCCCCGCCCCCCCCCCCCCCCTCTCTATATATACACACACACACTGAACCCTACACACAAACAGATTAAAAATTTCTCTCCAGCTATACATACATATCAATATATCTATCACCACTATTGAGTGTAATTAAAAACATGGCCAAGACCCTCAACAGCCTTTTCTCTCTCAGGTTAGTATTATTAATGCTCAAAATTTCTCATGCAATGTGTGTGTGTGTGTGTGTGGATGCATGCATGAATGGAAGACGTACGGTTCTTCCGACAAAGTATATAAGGATTTTCTTGTTTTTAGTTTCCTTTTTATGTCTGGTGATATGATTTTTTGTATAAATATGTAACAGGAGAGTATACGCAGTGGCGGCGGCGGCTGAGAATGTAAAAGTCCCGCCGTCGTCTCCGGCGGTGTCTGTCATAAGAAAGGTGGCGGATTCAGGGAAAGATCAGACGAAAGAAGAAAGATTATCGAGAAAGGAAGAGTTCTGGATGAGAGACCCCAAGACCGGAAACTGGATACCGGAGAGCCATTTCGGCGACGTCGACGTTGCAGAGCTCAGGGAGAAGCTTCTCTCCAAGAAGCCAAACCTCTGATGATATATAATTGTGAGAATTTTAGCAGCAACTATATATAAATGTCTATCTTTTAAGGATGTTATTTCTGTTTTACAAATGTGTCAAGATCGCGGGTATATTAATAAAGGGCTCGTTAGAAGTGATATATAAGCAAATGGATACAGTTTAAGTCTATTAGAATAGAATATTTTAATTTTATGTTTGGTTGGTAAGATTAATATATAAATAAATTTATTATTATATTATTTATACTTTTTAATAAGTTTTTCACAATGTTCTCATTCTTTTCCATTCTTAGGAACAATGTTTAATTGGAAACAAGATAAAAAAATAGGTCTTCTTTGATATTTGTAATTCTTATCACACCAAATCAAGCATTCCTCCATTCGATCTATTTTCCAAAAGCAACAATAAATAATATTGGGCCTAAAATTTATCAAGAGTTTTTATCAATTGAAACAAAAATTATAAGAAGTTTGATTAGATATGTATCACACCCAGTCAAACTAAGCAAACAAGGGCAAAGGGTACAAAGTATCCTTGTGACTAATGGTTAGATATTTGCTTGATTGGCTTTGGTTATAGAAGAATTAGCAGATGTGCTCTGTGTTTCATTAAGAAATAGAAAATTTACGTGCAACATCGTTCATAAAAATTCGATATATCGACATTATGTCATTGGGCATATATAGATAGAATTTTCGTACGTTTTTATTGGAGAATGTTGATAGAAACTTTCAAAATTTGGAATTTATTTAGAATATTCAATAACTTTATTTATGATACTGAAATAAATTCTTCATGTGTTATTCTGTATGCTACTGTATTATTTACAAAAATGAAGTTGTAGTGTCAGGTTCTTCATGAAAATTGATGATATTATAATGGGTACGGCCCAAATGCTAACGGGGTGTTTGGTTTCATTTTCAAACCCCCTTTTCATTTTTATGTGGGAATAAAAATTGAAAATAAGCATTTTCTAACAATTTTTTTTTCCAAAAAAAGTACATATTTTCTTCCTAAAATTTATTTCTAAATCTACCCGATCATCCTATTATACATCAATCAAATTTAAATTTGATTTGACATAAAGTTACCTATTATCATTTTTAAATTAATAAAATATACATATATTTTAAAAAGTAAATCTTTTTAAACATAAAAAATATAAATTAAACTACTTTTCAATTCTACAACCTATTATAATCATTACTTTCCAACTTTTCATCCAAACACATATCAATTTCCATTTTTATTTCATAACTAACTTTTCAACTTTTAGAAATGAGTGGAAATGAAAATGACTTTGGAAATAAAACCAAACGGGCTATAAAAGAATCATTTGTGTGCCATGAAAATAGATCACTACAAGGCATATTTAGCATATAAGTTTCTATTTCAAAAGAAATTTATGTAAAGTTACCTATAAGTGGTACAAGTCGAGTTATTGATGTGAAATAAACTCAGAAAACAAAAATATTCTAGTTATATTCTAAACCCACTCTTTCCATTTTCTACTATTCCAGAAATAAAAACTATCACCTTTTAGAACATTTCACCCAAAATAATTTTTATTTTCATTTCAAAATACATTCTCCAATAATTTATATATATTTTATCAATAACCTATACATGTTCTCTCTCTCTCTTTTTATTCCATTATTTCTATCTTATTCCATTATTTCTATTTCTTTCCACCTACAATCTATTAAAATCAATATAATAATTACATTTCCAACATTTCATCCAAATACATTTTCATTTTCACATCACATCACATAACTAATTCTTTCTAAAAATTCTTACTATTTTAGAAATGATGAAAATGGAAATAAAATGATGAAAATGGAAATAAAACCAAACAGCCCCTCGTAATTTGTATGATGGCATAGTAACAAACTCATAAAAAAAATATACAGTTCTGCAAGAGATATGGGTATCATAAAAGGCATTTAAACGTCAATGAAAACAAAAATTTGGCACGCGTGACCAAATAACGCACTCTCACAATTCGGCTGGGATTCACAGTTGGGACTAAAATTGCACAGCAGCAGAGACTATGAAGTTCATTAGTGGTCTGTAAAAGAAAACGAAGAAGCTATTGCAGTTGCCTGAATACAGTACTAGCAACTGCAATACTAGGAAAATTTGATCAAACCCATGTTACAGGTATAGCTGGATGAGCTCGTCGCTTACTACAGATGGTGTTAGAACACCTAGATCTGTAAAGAGTAAGGTGAGATACTGTGGAGGTGTATAATCCCGAGCAGATTTTTCAACCTCGACCTTGGAGGGAATTGGTACCCCAAAATCAATCGGGCGCAGGGCGGGCACCATGTCTTTTTGATCCAGAGGATAAAGACGGGCAAACTGCAACAACAAACATCAGAGGAACTTCTCAACTGAAGCTAAACAATAACTATCAGACTCTTTGCTTCAGATGAAATCTAATAAGAAATTTAATCACCAGCCACGGTTGTACAGTAGCCCTTTTTCTTTAGATGACATAGTTTATCACTCCGGTTTAATGTCAGCAAGATAAATGATTTGACTTACCTTGTAGCTTTCAGCAGCAACATAAACTGGTTTATTCATGCTTTTAGCGATCAATGCAATTTGGTAGGTACCCATCATATTTATTATGCCTCCACTTTCGACCACCCCATCTGCTCCAACAAACACCATGTCTACTTCATCCATGCTATATGCCACGGCAGAGTCTATTAAGAGCTTAACAGGGACGTCAAGCTTGGCGAGTTCATCGGATAATCGCAGCCCTGTCCTGTCCGGCCTCCCCTCTGCATGTCATAGTTATCTGGTAGTATTAAATATCTTGCTTCTAGTTCAAATCAGATGGAATTAAACATCTCACTTCTAGCTCAAAATGAGGAAAACTTGAATACTCATGTGAGAATGTTTATCCATACAAATGACCAAATAGTGGGCATGCATGCATGTCACCTGTACAGAGAACTCGAAAGAATTTTTTATTCTGTGCTGCTGTTCTCAAAGCTTCCAGCACAACTCGGGAGAAGCCATGCACCAAGATGGTACAACCGTCAAAAATAAAATCTTGAGTAAGCATGGCAATTATTCTTCGAGCCTAACATTAGAAAGATGAGTAAAAAGCTTTCAGGGTATTTTGACAAATGCAAATTGGCACGCAAGGAATGAAAAACACTTCAGAGTCCAACAATATCTAGCCAAATGTACCTTATATGATATCTCGCCAAACTTCTCAGCACGCTCAAGAAGTCGAGACTTTGCTGAATCGAAGTCCTCATATTCTAAGGCTGTGGTTCTTGTCACATAGCGCATGAACAGATCACAGCCAGCTGTTAAAGAGATGGAAGTAGTGTCCCATGACTGCATAAATACAGGCATTCACGAAATTAGCTGATTGGGTTCCTCTCACATTCTTCAGTGAACTGTTTATGTGGTATCACTCAGTGTTCTATGATGCATCCATGTTATTGATTTCTTAACAAGATAAGCAAAGTAGTAAAATGTGTTTCCACAGATAACAAACATGTGGTTCACATGCACAAATAGTACCGAAGTTAGAATTGAAGAAGGAAGTACAGACGACAAAATTAATCGTTTTTCCCGTCATTATAGACAGTAACCGAATAATTCAACATATGTTGACAACCACTAACATCTCACACGAGAAACTCTTCTTCAGATTACATGTACCTAGCTCTTCGACTGCTAAAGTCGGATTGCTTCAGGCCTGACTCCAACTCAACTTTTAAATTTGACAAGCATAATTTATATATTGACTGCTAATGGTGGCATGGTACCTACTCCATAATTACGAAGTTCTTACTTCATTTAAATACATAGCCACCCATTTTGCAGTTGCCGAAATTATTTCCGGAAACCAAATCCAAAACCTCTGCAATATAATTGATTCTAAATTAATCCCAACATTCTTCATTAAAATAAAAATCTAAATACTCACAACTAATGTTGACGAAGCACAAGAAACCAACTACACCCAAACCCATTAAAGCATTTATCAATAAGCCGTTTCGCACCAGTATCAACTATCAAACTATAAGTTCAGAACATTGAGCTAACTTCAATTAAAAGAAATTGTCCTCCCATGGCATGAACTAGCAGCAGCATGCAGTTAGTTTACGTTTAAAGGAAAAGAGTGATGCAAGGATTTTTCAGAAATTGTGCAGTACAGTGTTTATTTGCTATTTGCTTTTACCTTCAATAATTTCATAATTTGATTAAGTGTAAGCTATTATTGTATCTTTTGCTTTTCAATTTCATCTGCAACATACTCAATTCAGTCAGAAAACTATAGAACTTCTTTAACTCCTCCAAAGGAACAGGCCCTAAGAGGGCTTCATTTCTGCATTCTGAAATTCAACATAATTCTCGGTATCAATGAACTAAAGCCATAGCAAATGACTGAACTGAGTTAAAACACTTCACTTCAAATCTCAATACATTTTCAAAATTCCAACTTTACGAGCTCAATTATAACAACACAAACACGCTGTAAATTGATAACAATAGCTCAAAGAAATAAAAAAGCTCACGTACTTTCAGCGAATCAGAGGCTTTCTTAAGCTCAATTTCAAGCTCCATCATCGTCGTAGCTTGACTCGACCGAATAACTGAAGCCAAAGCCCTAATCGCCGCCACAGCCTCCGCCAATTCCGGCTGTTTCCGCCAATTATTAAACTCATCCACCACGCTAAACCCCTTACTATCCTCATCCCCACCAAATACATAATTCTCCGACCCGGCGTCGTCCGGATTTCCGCCGACTGCAGCTTGCGCTTGAGCCAACCAATCACTCGTCACCACACCATGGTGCGCGGCGCGCGTTTGATAGTACATTGAGATATTAGGGTTAGGGTTCTCGGCTGCCATGGCGGTGGAAGCGGGGGAGAGAGGACGACTCTCGGGGTTCGTTACGGTGTCGTTTTGTTGCTGCTGCCGTTTGTCGAGGATGAAAGACGCTGATCTATACCACATCTGTCCCTTTTGTGAAATTTACAACTTTTCAAGGGTTTAATGATAAATAGTACAAATGAGAATCAGAAGTTGTGCGATTCTGCGGCGGAGGCGAAAAGTCTCAGGTGAGATTTGTCGGAAGATTCCGGTGGGTTTAAGACATAACTGTGGAAGTTCAGGCTTAATACTTCTGCTAATTATGTGCTTAAACAAAAATTACTTTTGCTAATTACGTCCTTAAACAAAAAAATTGTATTATTTGCATTTTACCCCCCAAAGTTTTTCGTTTCATGCACATTGCTCCCCAATTTAGTCTAATTGATCAAATTTTCTATTGCCTCTAATTCTTTTTGTTTATTTATTTAATTTTTTATACACATATTTAACAAGAATTTATTATTATTGAACCTCGAACATTAAAATATTCGTTACCATCAAGCTTGGAATCTCAATCCAATGGTGTGCATTTTGTTAAACCAAACTGAACCAAATCGAAAATTTGGTTAACTGAAAATCAAACCAAATTGGACAGTTTGGTTTTCGATTTTAACCGAAAAATTCCTGTTTGGTTTGGTTTTGTGGTTAATTGATTTTTTAATTTTTTGAAAAAAAATAAAAATTTAATGGACATGAAATGGAGCCTGAACAATAATGGGCATGTTCTCAAAATATAATATTCAACAAGAATGGGGCCTGTTTTTCAACATAAAATGAAATGCTGCAACCTATTAAGCAATTAAATGGGCCTGTTCAAGAGTAATTTGAGTGATGATTTTTGAAAAAAATAAAAAAGAAAAGGAAAAATGGCTTATGGTTCGAATTTTTTTCTCTTATTAAAAACCAAACCTAACCGAACAACCAAAAAATCAAAAACCAAAATCGAACCATATTTTTATGGTCCGATTTGATTTAGACCAATTGTTTCCTGTTCAATTCAGTTCGGTCGGTTAACCAGACTGATGCACACCCTAAATCTCACACTTGTATATGTCAGAGTTATATCATTAAGTCAATTGACCATTTGATCGTTTATTAAGAGTCTCATCGTTTATTTTGATTTTTTAATGATGTTAGAATTAAATGAATATTTTGATGAGGAAAATTCACATTGATTATCTAGACTAAATAATATATAATTGATCTTAAAATTTGGGGTCTAAATTTATGTTAACATCGACAATTTGGAATAAATGAGATAAAAAATATTTAAGGTTGATGACTCAAGTTGTGCCGAAATAAGAATTAAGTAAAAAAAATATACATATTTGTCATTAAAATAAATAAATAAACATATCTATGATAAATAATGTGTGTATGTTAGTTGGGCAAGAATGATGAACCATTTTTAGATAATGAAATTGACAATTTGAGTCAGAACAAATACAAGAGTTTATGTTGAGAGGGGATGTTAGATTTTGAAATAAATATGACTTTTATTTACAATTTAGATATTAAAGGTAATAAAATCTCGGTAACCTCAACCGTATGCTTATTGTTGATTAATTAAAATTTAAATATAGTTCTAAAGAGATTAAGTATAATAATGTCAATTTTGTTATATAATTTACCATCAGTCGCTGAAAGTTAAATTTTTTTTATATATAATTACTTGTTACTGATTAATTGATTAATTAACATCATTCTTATAATTACATGTGTACGTTTCGAAACTTAAATTAAATAATCTCATATACATATGTATTTGTGACGAAAATAAATAAATAAATAAAAACGAACAACAACCACCTAACAATTTATGGTGCACAAGACCAAAACTATCTTGCTATGGACCTTCTTTGGTCTCATTCTGGGCCCATGGGTGAGTCTGAAGCTAGATTTTGGACTGGCCCATATATTCATCATTTTTTTTAAACCCCCCTTTTTAATCATTATTTATTTAATATTACAGTTGATAACAATGATTTATCTCATATAAAAAGGGGTATATAAGGTGTACCCGATAAAACTTATAAGTAAACCAGATATAAAAATGCCAACTATAATTGTTGTTTTCATTGTGATTATATAATTTCAAGACCCCGACGGATCTATCATAAAATCATTTATTTACAACGAAATGACATACAAAGTCGACATATCTCAATTAATATAATAAGATTTATGGCTACACATAAAAATAATAAGATTCAATGACAAATATGAAATAAATTTTTTGGCATCGTAGATGGCCTATCAATTATCACTGGAGAAATAAAAAACTCATAATAAAGTTATTTAATTTATGCCGAGTAGCTCGTGGTCCAACGGTATAAATCTTCTATATTATATGGAAGAGTTCGAACCCGAACAGACTACTGATATGTGTGTGTATAGATTAAAAAAAATTATTTAATTTATGATTGGTAAGTCCTCCTAACTTCAAGAAAACAACAAATTAAATAATATATACAAAATTTAATGCAAGTAAGTTTAAATTTAGCTTATTTGTGTGCACTAAATTGAAAAAAAAAAAAAAAAAAAAAAAGGGAATGGCTGAATGTGAATGCAGCAGAAGTGCCCGACAGCTATTGAAATTGCAATCTAAGAGCCAACCATAAGCCGTAGCTCCAGCTCATAGTGAACTGGGGAATTTTTTCTTTTTCTTTTTCTTTTTTTCCCTTCCTCATTTATTTAATAATATGTTTTCTCATATAAAAATTCAATAACAAGTTTTTTTTTTTTTTTAAAAGTTTATTTCATTTTTTTGGATGGATATACTCAAAATTAACTAATATGATGAATTTGGAGAGCATTGAAGATTTCATTTGTTGAGTTATTATTTGTTTTGTTATGTGCATAATATAACTATTATTTATTCATAATTTACCGAATTCCATTATTTTACAATTTAGTATCGTGTAAACGGAGTAAAAAAAAATTGAAACAACTTTACAAAGTATTTACATTTTTCACTCAACGAGGTGATCTTTCGTCAGAATAAAGTCACATCATGTGTGCGTTGAAGGATAATACTTTGCAGAACAAGCCTTCTGCATGAACACCGAATTTTGGCCAATAATACTTTTGTACAATATAGTAATTATAGTTAAAAGTTATATATAATGCAATCTTTATTTATTTGAAAAGTTGATTGACGACGACAATGTCTCACCTCATTTATAACTATTTATTCTTTATTTCATTATCAACTGTGTAATTTTAAGTTGTTTTTATTTTTTATATTGTTCATTTAAAACATATCACTAATTTTATCGTTGAAAATTTTCATTGATCAAATTGGTCTATAATTACTCATACGCATAAAGTCCAACACGACTTTAATGGCAGCTATAATTGACTTATTTCTCGACATGTCACTGGACAATTTTAACAAGCTCATCGCCCCACGACTTCTTAAGTCGACTTTCCTTAAGTGTTTGGATGAGAAGAAATAAGACGAATTATTTTGAATATCAAGTCTAAACAAGAGGTAAAAGATTTTGAAATTTATTTTTAATTATTAATCTAATAATTAATATAAGAAGAAGAATCACTTTAATAAAATAAAAATAACATTTGTTTTAAGGATTTAGTCAACAAAAAACAAATGGAAAGACAAAATACAAACGAACAAGGTAGTTGCATGTATTATTTGATTCATACAGACAAGAATTTCCCAAAAAAACCTCCGACTCCAGCTGCCCTTACATCATGTGGCACACTCTGATGGGCTGTTGTTTTTATAATTTTGTCTTTTAATTGATTGCATGCTTCCAGCCCATCACTTCAGACAGTCCCTTTCTTTCAATCAATTTTCTATCATCATTGTATAGATGGGTTGCGATGACGCAGATTTATGTCAATTAATTAATTAATACTTATTTAATTATGTTGTTTTTGGATTGATTTACTTTTAATTTATTTATTCGGGGGGAGAAAATGATAAAGAATTAGGCAGACATGCGGTGGTTTTCTTGAAGGAGAAGGATTCACCTGAAATTCCGCGTTAGAGAGTGAATTGTATGACAGATAGATTTGAATTGGATTTGATTGATTCTATCCAATAATTGCGTGTTTCTCCTTATTTTGCTTCGAGGGCTATATGTATAAAGGTTTGATTCTGATTGCATTTTCTTCTTGTTCTTTTGGGGGAAGAGATTGGCTTTGAATTCTTTTTGTCTTTCTCGTGGATGTGTATCTTGAATTTTGAATTCTGGTCACTGGGTCACTGTCAGATTTTAGAATTATGGCCGATTTGAGAATTACGAATTTAGGATTTCTGTAGATGGGATTTTTTATTTGATCAAGGAAGTGAGGTGGAGATAGATTGAAATATGGGATTTGGGTTTGGGGGTAATTGAATACCTGGGGTTGGAAATTGTGGATTTTACTCGAATATGAGTGGATATCAAGCTGGGTGCAGCTCTTGTAGTCATTCATATTGAGGGCTGACTGATGGAAGTTTTACTTTTTCATTATTTCTGATTATAGAGTTTTTTTTTTTCTTTTGGGGGGGATTTGATTAAGAACCTGGCGGGTTGCCATTCAGTTGGAAAGGTTATTCATTGGTTTGCTTGATTGAGCCTGCTAACTGGCTTATTTTCTGAATTGGAGTTTTACCACTGTTCTGTTCTGATCTATGGGTTTGGGTTAGAAATGGATGTTAGAGTTGGAAGGAAATGAGAATATCACAATGAGAGGGAAAGGGGGGTTGTTAGGTCAATGGATGACTCAGACAGGACATTCTCTGATCTGGTAGGTTTATTAAAATCTTGGAACCCATGGCGGTCCGAGCCTGCACATGTGTCAAGAGATTTCTGGATGCCTGACGAGAGCTGCAGGGTGTGCTACGAGTGTGATTCCCAGTTCACCTTGTTTAACCGTAGGCATCATTGTCGACTTTGCGGCCGAATTTTCTGTGCCAAGTGTACTTCAAATTGGATTCCAACTGAACCTAGTGAACCGAAGACTCCAATAGAAGAGTGGGATAAGATTAGAGTCTGCAACTACTGTTTCAAGCGATGGGAACAAGGTTTCATGGTGCCTGTTGATAATGGGCTTCAGGTTGCCTGCCTGGACGTCAGCACTAATTCACCATCAGCAACCAGTTTCCTTAGCACAAAGTCTAGCGAAACCTGTGAAAGCAGTAGCATTACATTTGTGTCATTACCACAGATTTCTGGACTCAGCCCAGATCAATCAGCAATAATGGAAACAGCTATAGACAGACAAAGTGTTGGAGCAGCAAAGACGAAGGAGCATGCTGTGGACATAGGAGAGCAGAAAAGGTCTCAAGACCAATTTGGATTCAGCCAAAACAGGTCCTTTCTGAATCTCCCTTTTGAATTCTTGAACTAAGTAGCCAGTTACGCACGAGTTATCTAAAAACTAATAATAAAAATTAGCAAGTGCATCTGGGATCTGTTACTGTGTGCATGCCAACGGATTCAGTTTGAACAGAGGTATTGTCCCTGAACTTTTATTACTAATGAAGGATCCTTTCAATGGTTTAAGAGGATATTACCATTGTATAGTTTGCCTTATGACATTTGCCTGCTTATGCTGGAGAACCCAATACATTTGGAAACCAGAAAAATTAAGGATAGTGATATTGATTTCCTGTTTTCTCCAATTTGCTGTCTTTGTTATGTTGTATATTCTATTTACTCTTATCTAACCAAAGTGTAATATCTGAAAACTTTTGCAAGATAAGCTAATGTCCTAGATTGTAATGGATGATTTTGTTTACCCAACTTATGGTTGAGTGCTTTGACAAAGTTTATATTTTACTGGAGATCTTTGTTTGATGTTTGTTTCGTGTCTGGTTGGTGGATTTGCTATATGACTCATGTTATACCTTTGCACCTTAAATTGTAATAAGGTGTTACTGTTTTTCTGCATTTATTCTGCCATAGTGCTAAAGCTACTCTCCTCATTTAGTTTATTTGTGCCTAACTTATAGACTATAATCACTAATTATTAGTCATACATATTCCCTAAACAGGAGTGATGAAGATGATGAAGAATTTGGAATATCTGATATAGGTTCTAGGACAAATCATTTTTCCCCGGTCAGTGGTTACTATGATAATGTTCAGTTTGATGATGTCAACAGTGACTATAAATCACGTAAAGTTCATCCCGATGGAGATGCTGATGATTCAAAAAGTGTGAGCTGCTCCCTGTTAAAGAATAGCTTTGATTCCCAAATTTCTGAAGTAGTGCAGCAGATTGTGACAAAATGTGTTGAACATGATATTGCTGATGAATGTGAAGCACCTTCTTCTTTGTATGTGGCTGATGATGTCAATACCGAACCCATGGACTTCGAAAACAATGGATTTCTCTGGCTCCCTCCTGAACCAGAAGATGAAGAAGATGAAAGAGAAGCACTTTTATTTGAGGATGATGATGATGGGGATACTGTTGGAGAATGGGGTTATTTGCGCAATTCAAGCTTTGGGAGTGGGGAATCTCGAAATAGGGACAGATCAAATGAGGAGCAAAAGAGAGCTATGAAGAATGTTGTTGACGGTCATTTTCGGGCTTTAGTAGCTCAGCTGTTGCAGGTGGAGAATCTTCTTGCGGAGGAGGAAAATGACAAAGAGAGTTGGTTAGAAATAATTACAGCCTTGTCATGGGAGGCCGCTACATTACTAAAGCCAGACACAAGCAAGGGAGGGCAAATGGACCCTGGGGGGTATGTAAAAGTAAAGTGTTTAGCTTCAGGACGGCGAAGCGAAAGGTACTTGCTTATATAGCTGCTCTTAGTGTACATCTGTTTTACATATTTTCGATAAATGTTTTCTTGAGTGTGATGCCCCACGTCATAAATATTCCAATTTTGATCATAGTTCTACTTGAAATGGCTTGGGTTAAAAAAAATGAGAACAGGTAAATGGTCAAATTTGATGTAGAAAATAGAATTGTAGATGTATGTAGGTGGATTGACTGATTATACATACCAACTCATCATTTATCCAGAACTTTATGGATCTTACTCTTCTTTCTTTTCTACTTTTCCAAATGGGTACTTCTGAAAACATGGTAGTCTCGTTATAAAAGTTCATTTGCATGAAGCTGAGGTATCTTCAAGATGCCTGATGGAGGTTGTTCTGGAGGTTAAAAGTGGAACCACTATTCTGGTAGTCTATGTTCTTTGAAAAAATGCAAATTGGGGAATCTGTTCAGAGATGAATAATTGTCTGTTAAATAGGTCTGATAGGCAGTGTTTGAATAATTTTCTTGTTTGGGGGTTTTGCAATACTGTGATTGTGGAATGACAGAGAGAGAAACAGTTGAAGAGGAAAGGAGAGAGAGAGAGAGAGAGAGAGAGAGAGAAGATCTGTCATTAGGTGTCAGGAAATAAGATGCATCACACAAATTAAGAAAGAACTGATAGTCAGCTGACGTCTAAATAAAACAAGGGGAACTAAAGTGCTCTATTCTGAAGCTTTATGTAAACTTGGCTACCCAAGATTTTGGACCTTATTTCTAGACAGCTGCTAAACGAAAACTAGCTCAAAGTTGTAAAACCTAACCTCCCTCCCCCTTACTACTTCTAAATGATTTTGCCAATAAAAAAATGGAGTCTAAGGTAGTTCACTGGAGAATAGTATATTTGGTTAATTGCCCCAAAGTCTCACATATAATATGGATATATGTGTGTGTGTCTGTGAGGGCCCTATGTACATAGTTCGCCTTCAGCTCACCTTGGATATGAACAACCTCTTTTTTTATGGCATCATAGGGGTCGATTGATCGTCTAAGGTGGAAATCCATTTCTCTTTGAGCTATTACTATTTTCACTATCATAGACTTGGTATTATTTTCAAATTGAGTGAGGTAGCAATTTATTCTGTTGGCTTAAGATGAAAATTCAACAATTTTTCTGACATGTTCGTATAAGGGAATTTAAGTGATCTAATTCAGTGCATGCCTGTATGAGGGAATTATAGAAAAGGATACAAGTTGATTCTGGGACCTTGTCAACTTCGTAAAGACAGTCAGCTCCCTAAACTCTAGTGTAAAGGATAACTAGCACCTGCTTCTAATGTGATAACTCATTTTTTTGCATTACTTGTCTCCTCCATTTTTTGTTTAAGCCCTAGACTGATGAATATTCTTAGTGATATCTCGTACTGCTTCATACTTCAGTTTTCCTGGTGATCTAATTTTTGTATTTGTTTCTCATGTATCTTTAAAAAACTCTTTTTTTTCCCCCCTGATGATGACTATGTATTATCTTAACAGTTTGGTGATCAAAGGAGTTGTTTGTAAGAAAAATGTAGCTCATCGACGGATGACATCAAAAATAGAGAAACCTCGTTTGCTGATCCTTGGAGGAGCTCTTGAATACCAGCGGGTTTCTAATGCTCTTTCAAGCTTTGATACTCTGTTGCAACAGGTTGAGATTATTGACATTTTTTTAATTGTTAAGTTGGCCAGGAATTGTTGTTTGTTGTTAATTTGCATTTTATTGCTTTGTTATCTTTTGTATGATTCTATGTGGATATTTTCCTCAATTTTTGTGCTTATGCGTTTGATTGGTCACAGGAGATGGATCATCTTAAGATGGCTGTTGCGAAGATAGATGCACATAATCCTGATATTCTTCTGGTGGAGAAATCTGTTTCACGATATGCGCAGGAGTATCTTCTTGCGAAAGACATATCTCTTGTTCTAAATATTAAAAGGCCACTTTTGGAGCGCATAGCCCGCTGCACTGGTGCCCAAATTGTTCCTTCAATTGATCATCTATCATCACCGAGTTTAGGATATTGTGACATGTTCCATGTTGAGAGATATTCAGAAGAGCATGGCACTGCTGGTCAGGGTGGAAAGAAGCTGGCAAAGACACTGATGTATTTCAAAGGTTGTCCAAAACCACTAGGCTGCACAGTAAGTGTGTTACAACCCATGGCAGGAATAACTGTAGTGATATTATATTAGACCTGAACATTCAATTAGTGCTGTATCATTCCAAATATCATATTGAAATGACAACAAATGTTGTTCTAAAACTTTTAGCAGGTCTTGCAAAAATTCTTTTATAAACTTCTATGAAGAAGATTTTCACAGTTTACCCACAAATTTTGGTCTTAGTATTTTCTTTTCCATTTTTAAAAATTTCATTGGTGGAGAATTTAATGTATATCGTGGATACCTTATGGCTTAAAAAATCTGCTCTAAGCCTCATTGTTCTAAGGGTATGTTATGATGTTTACTTCAGATATTACTTCGAGGTGCCAATGGGGATGAGTTGAAGAAAGTAAAACACGTTGTACAATATGGAGTTTTTGCAGCTTATCACTTGGCTCTTGAGACATCTTTTCTTGCTGATGAAGGTGCCTCTCTGCCAAAACTTCCACTGGACTCTCCAATTACAGTGGCACTTCCAGATAAGCCATCGAACGCTGAGAGGTCCATCTCAATTGTACCTAGTTATATGATCCCTGCTAGTGAAAAAACTACTGGGTCTCAACCTGTTGGTGAACCACAGAGGTCAAACAGTGTGCCCACTTCAGATCTGGTCAAGGTAACAATTGCATCCATTGACGGGAATGAATGTTCAGGGATATATGATCTCTCCACTCCTATGAGCTCTCAGTATGCTGAGACCCTTGTCTCATCTTCTGTAGAAGGTTTTCAATATTCTTACTTGAATGAGCCCTCCCCTAATCATGCATCAGAAGATCGAGGCCATGTAGATTTGGCCATGTCTTCTGAGGAAAAACCATTTGAAGCAGAAGGAGTTGCTGTCACAGGAGATAGCTACATCAACAGTGATTTTGGAGATCTAAAAATCAAAATTATGCAAAGTGAATACTCTGATATTGATTATAACAGAAATGTTTCAGATCCATCCTTTTTGCAACTTGACGGAAAACAGATTCTCGAGGAACAACCTGATCTAACAGAGGACTTTCCACCTTCTTGTTCAGACCATCAAAGCATCTTAGTCTCCTTGTCATCACGATGCATATGGAAGGGGACCGTTTGTGAAAGATCCCATATGTTTCGAATCAAATATTATGGCCATTCTGACAAGCCATTGGGTCGTTATCTGCGGGATCATTTATTTGATCAGGTGCTCATCTGTCTCTCTCAAATTACAGATTATATTGCCCTTGTAACTGTTGCAGGGAATGTCCTACTAACAGTGTCTAACTTTTGTGACAGAATTATATATGCCACTCATGTGAGATGCCTGCCGAAGCTCATGTTCAGTGTTATACTCATCTACAAGGTACTCTTACGATATCCGTAAAGAAACTACCCGAAATTCTTTTACCTGGTGAAAAGGAAGGAAAGATTTGGATGTGGCACCGTTGCTTGAGATGTCCGAGAGCTAATGGATTCCCACCTGCAACTAGAAGGGTTGTGATGTCTGATGCTGCGTGGGGACTGTCCTTTGGAAAGTTTTTGGAGTTAAGCTTTTCAAACCATGCCGCTGCTAGCAGAGTGGCAAGCTGCGGCCATTCTTTACATAGAGACTGTCTTCGGTTTTATGGGTATGATCTCTTTCTAGGTTTCCTTCACGCAACTGCTATGAATTTGGGCCTCATGAATATATGTTAATTCTTTTTGTCAATCAAGCTTACTGGGGTCATGCATGAAGTGATTATTTTGTATGTCATGCATATGCCTTGCGGTTTTTACTGAGCTTATTCTCACTGTTCAAAGAAAATAACCAGTTTGACTGAGCATTTCATCGCCTCTATCCGCTGTGAAAATCTTAAAGAAGAATTTAATTGATGGCTTGCTATTTCTTCGACACTATCAGAAAACAATCAAGAAGCATGCTGCTTGTGGACTGGGGAAGGGGTATCTCAGTATTCATTTTTCATGATCTTATAATGTTGGGTTGCATGCAGATTTGGAAAAATGGTTGCTTGCTTTCGTTATGCATCGATTGATGTTCATTCAGTGCACCTGCCTCCCCCCAAACTTGATTTCAATTATGAAAGTCAGGAGTGGGTAGAAAGAGAACTGAATGAGGTGAAATGAATATTATTTTTTATTTCTTTTCTTTCTAGATTTCTTATCTGTCAAATGCTCCAGCATTTACATTGTTCGTCTCTCTATCTAATAGGTGGTTGGGCGAGCTGAACTTTTGTTCTCTGAAGTTCTTAATTCTATTCGTATTATGCTAGAAAGAAAATCTGGCCCAGGTCTGCTCAACAGTGGTCATAACATTCCTGAATCAAGACGCCAGATAGCAGATCTGGAAGCGATGTTGCAGAAAGAGAAGTCAGAATTTGAGGTCTGTAGTCAATTTCAAATCTTGAGTTTTCTTTTCACAGAAAAAGTCATGGGCTGTAAATATTTATATTTCTCTTTGTAATTACAATACCGGCATGAATGTCAGTGAAACGAAAAAAATCAGTTCCAGTTCATAAATCTTGCTAGTAAATTGCTTATCTTGCATATATTCTTGGTGAAGAGAGATGATGTAGAATATCCAGTTCTCTGAGGTAAAACTTGCATGACACAAAATTTTGGTTTAAGAGAGAGATTGTGCTATACTCCAAGAACAGAACCATGTCACTTGCTAAAATGTGGGAATGAATGATCATTTACCAGCTATCTCCCCCTCACAAAAACCTACAACTGAGACAACATATATTGAGGAAAAAAAAAAAATGTCTCATATAGTTTGCAATATATACATGTTTATACTTCTTTGCACTCTTTACTTGATTTTGAAAACCTGCTTTTTGTCTAATGATGTAGCATTGACTATTATCCCTCAGATTTTTCTCCTACTACTCAGTTCATGTTCAAACATCTTGTTGAATAATGATTGCTTTGATTTTGAAAGGATGTCTTTTTACATGGTTCTGCTTGCAAGTAAAGTAAAACAGTTTCTCTTTGACATTAAGCAATTATTTGGGACATCTGGGAAGAAAAAATGTGTGTAATTTTCAAAAGTTGTCTCTTTTTTTTGCATGGTTTAATTGGAAAGTAAAGTATATTTGTCTCCCTTTTACATGAGGCAAATCTTTTATACATGTGGAAAGGAAAGACACAGCAACCTGTAGAGAATAGGCAACTTGGTAGAAGTGGAAAAGTTTTGTTGCCAAACCATGTTACTTCGTGAATGATGACAAATGTATGTAATCGCAGGAAGCACTCCAGAAAATTTTGAACGAGGAGGCAAAAAAGGGCCAACCTGTCATTGATATTCTCGAGCTCAATCGTCTCCGAAGACAACTAGTTTTTCAGTCTTATATGTGGGACCACCGTCTGATATATGCAGCTAGTCTAGATGTTAATAACACAGATGACATGGAGGTTCCCTGTTCAGAGTCCATTCAGAAACCCCTCGGTGATACTGAGAAGATTCTTGATATAAATGTCCCAGTCAAGACTGGCCAAACAATGGATGGTTCTGAATCTATTGCTTCAGATGCAAAGCCTGTACAAAATCCTGATCACTGGGTAAGCAATATGGTCAACAATCAACTTGAGGAGGTTCATCAAAGAACTGATGTATTTGTTAACTCTGATCGTGGAAATCAAACTCCACTTGTACTTTCTAGTGGGACAAGGGCCACCGATGAATCTGATCCTCTGGTATCAGGTGTTACTGTTCGTAGAGCTCTCTCTGACGGGCAAACTCCCATTTGTTTATCAGATACCCTTGATGCAGCTTGGAGTGGTGAGAGCCACCCAGGTACAGTGATCCCCAAGAACAATAATTCTTCCGAATCAGTTGAAGTGGACACTTCATCCACCGTTGGAGCATCCGACATGTTGGACGTTGAAGACCACAGAGAGGACCTTAGCGCGTCCAAGGGGTCTCAGTCACCTTCCGTCCTATCCACCAAAGGTTCTGATACTATGGAAGAAAGTGGAAGCTGGTTGGGTATGCCATTTGTAAGCTTTCTACCGATCATTTAACAAAAGTTTTCTAGGGACTGCTCAGAAATTGGACACACTCAGTGCATATGATCCAGTATACATCTCATCATTTCGGGAGTCTGAACTCCAAGGTGGGGCCAGGTTGCTCCTGCCTGTGGGAGTTAACGACACTGTTGTCCCAGTGTATGATGATGAGCCCACAAGTATTATATCCTACGCTCTTGCTTCACCTGATTATCTTGTCCAGCTGTCTAATGAGCCTGACAGACCGAAGGACACTTCAGACTCTATGTTTTCTTTGCAGTCCCTTGATGCAGGGGCTTTTCAATCATCTCATTCTTTGGACGAAATGATGTTGGAAGTTTATAGAAATCTTGGATCTGGAGATGAGAGCACTCAATCCTCAACAAGTTCCCGTAGTTCCTTGCCTTTGGATCCACTCTCTCTGCATGCTAGAGTGTCCTTTTCAGATGATGGACCGCTCGGGAAGGTCAAATACTCTGTTACCTGTTACTATGCTAAGCGTTTCGAAGCATTGAGGAGAATATGTTGTCCATCTGAGGTGGACTTCATTAGATCCCTTAGCCGCTGCAAGAAGTGGGGAGCCCAAGGTGGCAAGAGCAATGTTTTTTTTGCGAAAACTTTGGACGATAGATTTATCATCAAGCAAGTGACAAAGACTGAGCTGGAATCATTCATCAAGTTTGGTCCTAGTTATTTTAAATATCTTTCTCATTCAATATGCAGTAGAAGCCCAACATGCTTGGCAAAGATCCTTGGGATCTATCAGGTATAACTAAGCAACTGAATCTAACATAGTTGAAACAAAATGATTTTTCTCATATTATCACAAACAAGCAATTAAACTACTCTATGTCTAGACACTCTACCCATGATGCCTGCCTTAGCATAAATTTTCTGAAACAGCAAGCTTATTTTCTGGTGTTCTGTTGAAAAGGTTACATCCAAACATCTTAAAGGAGGGAAGGACACAAAAATGGACGTGCTGGTTATGGAGAATCTTCTGTTCCGAAGAAATGTGACACGACTTTATGATCTTAAGGGATCTTCAAGATCACGGTATAACCCTGATTCTTCCGGAAGTAATAAGGTTTTGTTGGATCAGAACTTGATTGAGGCAATGCCTACTTCTCCAATATTTGTTGGAAACAAAGCCAAAAGACTATTAGAAAGAGCAGTCTGGAATGATACATCTTTTCTCGCTGTAAGTTCGCATTTAGTTCTTTTTTTTGATGAATCTAGACCGCCTAACTTATATTTCTGCAATCTCTTGTTGCAGTCAATAGATGTAATGGATTATTCGCTATTAGTTGGGGTTGATGATGAGAAACATGAGCTTGTTCTTGGAATTATTGACTTCATGAGACAATATACATGGGACAAGCACCTAGAAACTTGGGTTAAAGCATCAGGCATCCTCGGTGGACCCAAAAATGCTGCACCCACTGTAATTTCTCCAAAGCAATACAAGAAGAGATTCCGAAAAGCCATGACAACCTATTTCTTGATGGTTCCGGATAACTGGTCACCACCTACAATAATTCCTAGTAAGTCACAGACTGATTTGTCCGAAGAGAGCTCACAAAATGCACAAAGTACAACCCCTGCTGAGTAAAGCCTCATTCACTTGTATATTTCAAGCCGACAACTTGGGAATTGAATTCCAGGTCTTAGTTTTTATTGTTCATATATTCATTGTCCCCCTATTTTTCTATTCTTTTGGAAGCCAGTTCCTTTTGGATTCTCTTTAGAGTGAGAATTCATGATTATTTCTTAGGAAAAGTAATGCAAAACATGGCAGTTCAGCCCATGGTAGTCTCCTGGTCTAGATATTGGATGACCTCCCCAGAAAGGTTATTTTGTACACATATTTCTTTCTTCCCTCCCTTTTTTTTTTTTTTTTGGTGGGTCTGTTGTTCTCTTTTACCCCATGTTTTGTACTTGGAAGAAGTTCAAGTTGTATATGGATTGAAATATATTGGTCCAATTGTTGTATAGATGAGGTTTCACAATTGTTCAATTCTTTCTGCATTTGATGTTCTTGATCAGTTTGATGCAATGGCTGGTGTGTGTAAACAAAACAGAGAACTGATGGGTTTTTATTGTCCATTTGATTACAAAAGAATTTTGGATAGTAATGATGACAAGATCCATCACCAAACATACCTAATCTAATCTAAGTAAATATTCAGATGAGGGGGTTTATCTTTAACTGCATCGAGATATTGTTCCACCGACACACATTTAGTGGGTGAATCTAACTTGAAAAGGTGTCCTGAAGGATAAACGAGAAGGAAAAGCTTATCAACTATTTGAAAACCCCCTCAACTTCTCCAATGTAAGAGAAAATCAAATCTTACATAGTTATTCAGAATGATGTGATACAATTTTCCTTTTCTCTTTTCTTTGTTGGGTTGCTAAGGAGGTGGTTGAGGTGGGACTTTTCTTGTTCTTGCAGCATATGAAAAAGAGACAAACAAAAGTATTGCTTTGGAGAATTTGTGGGCTTCTGATATTAATTGGACTATAGAGAGAAAGAATCCTTGTTTAAGTATACATCCAACATCTACATGTAGTTGACAGAATTTGTTGAACTTATTACAGTTAACATCCTTCTGCCCTGCAACCCCTAAGCCCTTTGTCTGCATTGTTGAGCTCATTCTCATCAGCCACATGCAGCCAACATCTTTGAAGCAGGTCGATTATCTCAACTTCTCTGCTGTCAAATATGAAATAACAATCACTTATTAAGGGTACTAAAGACAATGGCCCGTCGAAAATAATCATTGTTGATCTATCAAATCAAAATATTAAAGTTAAATCTAAGCTGGTTCAGCCCAAGTTGATATAATCGAATACCAAAGTCAAATTTAAACTGGTTCAACTCTACTGTTCAAAATTCGTAGTTGGCTTAAAGAGTCCATGCATCAAGGGAGGTACGAATCGAGTTCGACTCAAATTGAGATAATCACAACGCTGAAGTCAAACTTAAACTGGCTCAATTATGTTATTACAAACTCATGCTTGACTCAGAGAGTTGATGCATTCAAGTTATGAGTCAAGCTAAGTGAGTTGAAAATTGCAAGTTTAAGGCCAGCTCAACTCTTTCAAGACATAAACATATGCCATGTTTTTGATAAAAACTACTAATTGTAAGATAATCTTTGTACCTTGAATCAATACATGTAAATCTTGGTATTTGATGGTGAAAACGAGGACCCTCATCATATCCTTCACATATTATCTCCCCATTTTCATCCTTATAGCAAACAATACCAGCTGATCTATCCTCAAAAACCTGTAAGAAATCATCACAAAACATAAATACAAAGAAAAACCAAACAAATTCGTGGAGAGTTCAATGTTTTTACCAGCTTGTTCTTGTGATGATCAGATGATTTGGTCTGAAGATTAACTGATATATGGTTGTTGGCACACATCACCACTCTACTATTTCTTGGCCCTTTGGCTGAAGCATGGCTTAGAGACACCATAGGAGTTGAACAAATAGAGAACATTATAGACATTAATGATCACTAGAGAGAGAAGAATGCGGAGTTGGTTTGTTCTTTTGTCTAAGTTAGTGGGACTTATATGGGGGAATTATTACATTATATGTTATGTAAAGAAGTGATTGATTTGGGGTTGGGGTTTTTGTCTTTTAGGGTTAATACAAAGTATTAATTAAATTTGGAAAGGAAGAAAAGAAATAAGGGGCTTGGGGTCTAATCAAGAATGCATTATCTAAGGTAAAATATGCATGTTTGGTGGGCTCCATTTGGCTTATCTTCAACTTGTTTGATGGTAATGAAACCTGACTCATCTTTTGGTTCCCTTGAATGAAATGATTCTTTGGTGGGTCTAGTTTGATTGTAATCATGTTTAAGGGAGAAAAACATCCTCAAATCTTGTGATTAAGGTTCTTAATTATGGGTTTTGAAAATGGGGTTTGTTTCTTTTAACACATAGAAACGCATGATTAAGGTTCTTAATTATGGGTTTTGAAAATGGGGTTTGTTTCTTTTAACATGTAGAAACGTTATTCAGTGAAATTTTTGTTGGAGTTGGTCATAGTCAAAAAAATCATTGATTCTGTTGACGAATCGAAAATATAAAGAAATTACAAGAACAATGACTTAGAAGTATTACGTGCTTGTTGAACTAAGTTTATGGACAAGTTTTGAGGCTGCTTGGAGGATTAGGTAATATGTCAATTTGTTATTGGTGTGGGATAGAATTTACGTTGTGTGAGAAGTTAGTATACTAATTCTTAATAATCCACTTGAAAAGACATAATTAATTATTAAAACACACACACACACACATACATGTGTGTGAATTCTCCCCCCCCCCCCCCCCCTTATATTTATTTATACATATACATTAGGAACTTGTTCGGGCTCGAACTCCTGACCTCTTATCTTATGTGAAAGACTTGTGTTATTGGACCACAGATCACTCGGCATATATGTGTATGAGTGTTTATTAAGTTATTGTTTCATTTGTATTAGAGTATGCAAAATTTGTCATAGTCAAAATCATCCGTGATTTATGTTTACATTTTAATTAAGAATTATTTTAATTAATTGTATCTTGGCACATGATTAGAGCTTATTAGTAGATAAAAGCAAAAAGTAAGAGCCGGATTGTTTGTATTCTAAAATAATATATTTTTATTTTATATTATTTCGAAAATAGAAAATACCATTGTTTGATCATTTTTAATGAAAATATCATCCATTTTCATTTTTATACCTATAAAAAACATGTAATACTTATTGACTTAAAAATAATTAAAATTTATTGACTAATTAAATATTACTTTGTTTCTATCATTCCAAGACAATTGGACCCATTAATACTATTTTTTCATCACATTATCATCCATTAATTTATTAAATAATTTTTTTTCCCTATTTTCTCAAGACAATGGAGTCCACAATCAATTAAATAATAATAATTAATACTATTACATTAAAATATTTAATACTACTACATTAAAATATTATTTTCAATCTGCCATTTTTCAAAATTTTCATAATTCTTATCCAATCACATTTTTTATTTCCACATGTAAAATAATAATAAAATAAAAATACATTCTAAAATGATGAAAACAGAAAGCGAGAATAAAAACACAATCAATTCACGTCTAAACTTTTGTTCGCATGATCGAAGACAAAGGCAGAATAATTAAATCTTTTTTTTTTCTTTTTTCTTTTTTTGATAGACATTTTGTCTTGGTTGAATTATCGGAGAGAATTAAATAGAAATACCCACTGGAAATTCAACTTTCCTTCTTTCATTTATTTTCTTTTTTTTCATGCACGTTGACAAAGTCGTGTTTGGGAAGTGATAAGTTAAATTATTTGTATTTACTATTTAAGTTATAGTCACTAAGACAATGACATATTATGTCATACATTAATTAATTAACAGTCCGTAACTTGACAAATTTAATTAAAAGATAATGTAAAAAATATAAAAAACCTACGAAATCAAATGCAACATGGTATATACAATTGCTGCATTTAATAATTAGTCGAATATTATATGTGGCATCTGGACCAATTTTCACTTTTTGACAAAATAATTAGTTAAATTTTTATTTGTGGTGCACAATTTTTTGGGATATGGTTATGCTAAATTCTAAAGAAAAAAAAAAAAGAAAAGAAAACACTGAAAAATGAACATTATGCTTTTTTTAATAAGAATTTTATGAAAAAGTTTATATGATATTCTTTAGGTTTCTTATAAAAGATATTCATTTTGTTAAAATAGAAGTTAAGGAGTGCATTTATACTCATTATATTCTTTATATAAATTAGGGATGCAAACGAATTGAACTGAGTTGAGTTTTAATCATTTTTTCAGGCTTGAGCTCTAAGGAAATTGATGCTTGAGCAGACTCAGCTCGATTCGTTAGGCTCGAACTCGTAAACAAACTATAAGTTCGAGTTTAGGTTTGGGTTCGAACTCGAAAAGTTAAATTATTTTATAAAAAAATTTAAAATTAATATATCTTATTATACTATTTATATATAAATATATTTTTTTTGAAAACAAATATAGCTCACGAATTTGTAAACAAGAATTATTTAGTTTGAGCTCGGCTCGAAACTTATACGACCTTTGCTCAAGCTCAGCTCGAGCTAGAATTCTTAGAACACTTTTCGAGCAAGCTCATCAGGCTCGCAAGTTGGCTCGGTTCGTTTGCAGTCCTAATATAAACACCAGAGGACGGGGGATATACCATTTAAATTAAAGATCTAACCATTAATTTACGATTTTGCTCTTGTTAACTACTAATTATTCTTTAATGAATAAATCCCATTGCAAATTTTTAATACCAAATTCAACTAAGTGCTTGTTTTGTGCAGCAAATCTGGCTTTTGACAACCTCTAAGGGTGCATTCTTGCTACTTAAGTAATCAAGTCGTGCAAGCAATGAAGTGGTCCTAATTTTGCAACATAATCATGAGAAGGATGTAGAAACTTTTTAATTTAATTATAATTTTCTAAAAAATGTTGGGCCCAATTGGGTTTAGTAGGCCTAACTATTGGGCCCATATCAAAGCCCAATGGTCTCACTATTGGGCTTTTGTCCAAATGGATCCAATATAGGCCTGTCAATAAGTCGGATTTGGATCGAATTTATTATATCCGAATTCGAATCAGATTAACAAAACTATCCAAATTCGATCCGAAATCTTATAGGATTTTGTTAGTCAGTACCATATCCGAATCCGATGGATATCCAAAATCCAATTAAAAAATCCAACCCGATTTCTTTTTTTCTTTTGCTTTTTCTTTTAAATTTTATAAAAATCTTGTATTTATAAAGTAAATATATGTTATATTCGAATTTTTAACAACTTTTTATTATATATTAGTCCAAAAGTTAAATATTTGAACACTAAACTCATTTTTCACATTATATTAATGTATAGATGAACTATTATATGTTATTATATTTGATATTTTATCAATATCCTTCTTATTTTTTAGGTTAAAAACACAATATTAATAGTATAATATAGACGTTAATATAGATATTATGTCAATATAATACATAGATTTTATTTTAAAATTTTTATTAATATTATATATAAGAGTATTAATTTAACAAAAAATACTAAGGTTCACATTCGGATCTTTAACGGATCAGATTACTTAATTCTATATTCGACCTACTTATTTCGGATTTTGAATATTTATAATCGAATCTGATCCATCGAGTATTTTAATCGAATAAAATTCATATAATACGAATCAAATTCAGATTAAAATCCAATTTATTGACAACTCTAATCTAGCAGCCCTAAATATTGGGATTCAAGCAGGTCCAATCCAGCACAATTATTGGCTCACTAGGGCACATTTCTTCCAAGATTAGACATCTTGAATCAATTTTTTATAATTATTAAACTTGTTGAAAGTAACCTTAATCCCATTAATAGTTAAGTAGCCTGTGGCCCAACGGTATAAGTTTTCCACAAATGTTAGAGGGTTATAACATTATTTTTGGGTGAAAATGATTTGAAAAGTATAATTTAGTTACTTTATTTGCATGTAATATGTAAATGCAAGTACTATTTAGGAAAGTGTTGTTTGGCCCTCTAGAATAATAATAATAATAATAATAATAATAATAAAATAAATAAATAAATAAAAAATGCAAGCTTGGAACATCTAAAAGTAGCACAAACACAGTAGGAAGCTTCCAGCAGTTCTTAGTCTAAAGCAAATGATAAAAAATAGTATGCCCCTCTCTCCTCTTCTTTCGTCTTCCCCAGGCACATAAGTCTTGTGATATATAATTGCTTTCTCAACTCCCAAAGCACTCAATAGTAAATTTATATATTTTGCTGAATTAACATAATTTATATTATTTAATATTTTCACATTCAATTCATGTAATTATTATTTTTTAAATAATTTTTTTTTTCAATTTCATGTATTGCATCCAATACTCGTAATAAGATTATACACTATTTATTTTTGATAAACACATTTATACCCATAAAATCATCACTTCATATGATATACATTACGCTCATTAATATATGCGACTGTTGGTGGCTATTTGGCCTCTGACACAAGTCTCATAGATATAGTATGAGATTAAAAGTTTGAATTTATCAAATATCTAACATGTATGTATATTAATAAATAAAAAAATAAATATACGACTAAAATTAATAACACAATAAAAATATTATTTTTTTTCATAAGATTCATGACATGCCATATGTACAATTTTCTGATAAATTTTACACAAATCTCCATGAGCCCCTAGTCAAGATAACAATCTTTTTTCTCCCAAACTAGAATCCAAACAACCCTATCTGTAGACTTAGACTAAACACCAGAAATTGCATGGTTTTGGGGGGAGAGCTTTGGTGTGAACAGGTTTTGTCCTACATTGCATGTTAGTCATTGTTGAACAGTATTTTAGACCAGAAGCTGCCACTGTCCACCCCACTGCCTTCCACCTTTTTCCTAGTCCAGCAAAACTGTTTCTTCTGTTTAACTAAACTCCCCAGTCCCTTTCTTGTATCAATAAATGTTGCATCAAAATTAATATGATTCTTATTGGGAAAAATATTTCACCAACTCTATAACATGTTCAATTAGGTATCCAACCCCAAAGAGAGTTCCCCCATGGATCCCACTACCAACAAGTATTTGGAGCCTTCAACCTTGTTTTCCTCTCAAGGGGTAAAGAAAAATCCATCAAGAATCTCATTTTCTTCCCTTTATTTCATTTTCTTGGTGTGTGTGTGTGTGTGGGCCTTTTTTTTTTTTTGATGGGTTTTGATGTCTGTGTTATAGGGAGCAACATTAGATAGCAGCAATGGATTGTGCAAGAGAAGTATAAAGAACCCTTTTTTGGATTCTTTTTCTGACCCTCTTTGCAAGCTGAATCTCAAGGAAACCTCAGAGTTTGTCAAGTCATTTCCAGTGGCAAATAATGGAGAAAATGGGGTGATAAAGAGAAATGTGGAGGCTCCTCCCACTCCTGGGAGGCCTATTTTCAGCTTCAGCAATGGGAGTTTTGCAAGAAAGAGTTTTCCCTCCAAATGGGATGATGCAGAGAAATGGCTTGTGAGTGGGAGTTCTTGCCATGACTCTCCTGCTAACAGTTTCAAGTCATTGGAGTCTTCAAGAATGTTCTCCAAGCAATGCAGTGGGTACAAGCCACAGATGGGTGAAATCTTTGCAGAAAAATCAAGAATTACTGATGAAAAAGTTTCAACTTCTCAAGGGCCTCTAGTGCTGGACCATCATAACTCAGCTAGAGCTGCTATCAATGGGGTTTCACTTTCAGCTACAGCAGATGTACTTCTGACAAGTGAGAATCCCTTTTCTCCAAACAGTGTTTTATGCTTTGCTTTTTACCTCTAAAAGATGTCTTTAACTATGGCCCATGTGTTTTTATCTCTTATGTCAAAGCCCACCTGGATTTTTGCTTCCTTTAAACAAAAGGGCTACTAATGATCTATGGATTCTCAAAAAGGGAAGTTCAACTTTATTGCAATGAACATGTTTGATGTACAATTGTTCTGATATTGTTTTGCTCTGTCTTAATGCTACAATGGTATATTGTCCTAAGTGTGTAAAGTGAATATTGAACATGACTTAGCATATATGTCTTTAGCAAATGCAGATAAATTCCCAAATGAAATGAATCCAATAAGCCCCAAGTTTGGATGCTCTGAGCCAATGCAAGAAGGGTTTTTATTTCCAAACTCTGTCAAAAAATCTACTAGTGATGCATCTGCTGAAATGGTGAAACACAGAGACATTGGCACAGAAATGACCCCTCTTGGCAGCTCCACCACTTCAAGATGCCCAACTCCATTCAAAAGCAGTCCTCCGGCACGCCACAACACCCCGGCTAGCCGGTCCGGCCCATTAGCCCTGACCAGCATTGATGGCTCAACCATCATTGACATAACACAATTGCAAGAGTGCCATTTAGCTAAGTTACATCTTGGGACAACAGCGTTTGATTCAGTTACGTCGAATTGGAGTTCGAGAGAAGAGGAGGAGGAGGATGTGTCAAAGAGTTTGAGGCACTTTGAGATGAATAGTGAGTGCCGGAAAAGCGTCTCCGAGTCAAGATCTTGCACCTGGGAAGAAGAGGAGAAAACAAAGAGCTGCCTTAGGTAACTGAGGAAGTCATTAGTTGTCATAGTTCTTATTAGTATTCCTGGGAGAAAAGTGCATTGATCTCAAATGGAATTTTAGGTACCAAAGAGAAGAAGCCAAGATTCAAGCTTGGGTGAATCTCCAAAGTGCAAAAGCAGAAGCTGAGTCAAGAAAGCTTGAGGTAAATACTTCCCAACACAATTTTCTAACCAGTTAGTTGCATTAATCCTTTGCAAGATGATGATAACATGTTAAGAACTGATTTTCTTGCAAGAATTGTAATAAAATATCAACTATATATGTAAAAGAATTAGTGAGATGTGACTAGAGAATGGCATAGATTTAAGCAAATCTGAATTCAAGAATTCATCCCTCCCCCTTGGATTCATCTCAATATTTTAGGATGTGTTGACTATAGATGCAGACTTTTGCAAGCTTATGTTTGGCTTCATCCTCATTGAGCCACCCGCCAGACAGGGACACCCTTTACTTCCCCGTGCTACTCCTTATCTCTTTTTAGGACATAAATTAATATGTTCACACTTTAGAAGATGTAAGAAGATAGCAAGAACTGTCAGCAGCTTTGCATATCATAATATTTGATTCAAGACAACTAACATTGGAAACTTAAAACTCATGTGCATTTTACATAATTCTATGCAGTTGGTGTTGTCCACTCCCACATCCTCTCACACAATAAAGTGTGAATCTTCACACAGATGGACATATATACTTGCTCAGTATCAGCTTTTGTCTAGTTCTTGGGGGTGCTTTTGGACAAAAAACCAAAACTCAAGAACTTGTAAAGTAGCACAAGAATATAGTCTTGGGATCCTGCATTGTCTTATTATCACTGGTTTATCTTATGCACAAATCTC
This sequence comes from Jacaranda mimosifolia, assembly GCA_018894105.1. Taxonomy (NCBI): domain Eukaryota; kingdom Viridiplantae; phylum Streptophyta; class Magnoliopsida; order Lamiales; family Bignoniaceae; genus Jacaranda; species Jacaranda mimosifolia. Next base: position 39,498,843 of record CM032124.1, read on the forward strand.
TTGGAATCCAATGCTACTAATAAACTATTGCATGAAAATATGGATTTTAATTGCAGGTGAAAATACAGAAAATGAGATCAAATTTGGAAGAGAAGTTAATGAAAAGGATGGCGGACGTTCATCGAAAAGCTGAAGAATGGAGAGCAGCAGCACAGTTTCAGCATTCGGAACAAATTCGAAAAGTTGGCCAGCAAGCACGGAAGGTGATGAATAGGAACAACTCATATTTCTCAGGACACAAGTCTTGTGGTTGTTTCCCCTGTAATAGCCATCATATTTAAGAATAGATGGAAACTGAAAAGAGAATGTTTTTAGAACTGAATATCTGTAGTTCTATCCAGGGCACCAGTCCACTTGATCATGTAGCATTAACTAACTTGAGAATATCTTGCTGTTATTGAAGGGGGCAAAGTAGTCTTTTCACAAAATGGTTAATTGCTAAAAATACTCAAAATTCAAGTGGTGTAAATGGAACTTACATGAATATCTATGTGGGGGTAATTGGCATTTACACAAAACCAGAGGGGTCTAAGAGAAATTTTCCAATGAATATAAGGTATATTGAAACTTGCATTTATGGAATTCTTGATTCAGAGTTACTGCACATATTTATTTCCAGGTGGGGTTTTACATTTACTATTATTTTCATTTATATATTCAGATTTTGATGTCAGATCATTCAAATCTGAGCCTACTGGTAAAATCAATATTAAAGCTGCAGCTTGCACATCACCTGTTCTAATTATTGCTATTTATTGTTCACAATGTGAATCTTTTCCCTGTTTAAGATGCCAAAATTAAAAGGCAAACTTGAGGTAAGCAAATTCATACTTAGATATAAAAATTTAAAATCAAAAAATATTATTCCATCAATACTAGATTAATAAAGTAAAGTTCCAACTTCTTTAGCTATTATTCCATCATTATTCATCACACATGCTGATGGACAAAATATCAACATTAAGTATTTTGTCGATATCAATCACTTATTCTGAATGTCGAGATAAAATTTCAACCTCATAATACTTTCGATTGTCATCATGCATATATCGTACTTTTATCAATGAAAAAAGATATTGTTAGGATCAAGCGCTTACTACCATACTAAAAGCTATAGCTGTTAACAGACGCACAACTTTATTTTCCTTATATATTTAGCAGCTCAAAACACCATATAAAGCTACGGTTAGCTTGAGGTGGCTGCGCCTTATAAGCGCCATTGGTTGGACGGTTGGTGCTCGAGTCAAAGGATGATGCAGATAATAAATTTGACAATCCCCCCCTCCCCAACAACAGCCTGGGACTTGAACCTATTACTTCGCTCTAATAACAATTGTAAACTATAGCTATTAGCAGAGATGTAACTTTATTTCCTATATATTTTAGGCAGCGCAAAACACCATATAAAGCTACGGTCGGCTTGAGGTGGCTGCGCCCTATAAGCATCATGAATTTAGCGGTTAGTTTCCGTGTCAAAGGATGATGTGGATAATAAATCCAACAGATATTATTTCATCCACATCCAAATTTAAACGTTATCGACAGTCGAAAAAACACTTTCTGAACTTTAATCCTGAAAGTTAACTTCATTTAATACCATTAAAAGTCATGTGAATCTATTAATAGATCTTTGATCAACTTCAACCTTTGAGGTGCAGGGACAATAAAATTATTCAATATAGATTTGCAAACTGCAAGCATGAAGCACCTAAATTGACCTTGGATCCAAACATGACTTTCACCCATGGCCCAGATTCTGAAACTGCAAAAATTTCCAGTTTGGCTATTAGGAACCAATGACAGAACAAAGGGTGTGTGAGGAGTGTACCATCACCCACACAGAAAGAGACAAGCAAGCTACATAGATAGGTACATTTTGAGATTTTTCTTTGAAATTTAGCCAAAGGGACTTAGATTCTGGGAACTGTTTTTCCGTAAGCAGATTGTAAAGCTTACAAGGAAAAGCTGCAATCATCATGCTATGCTATTACTATACAAAAATGTTTGGCCTTTTCTTTGCTTGACTGTTTGGGGAGTTTGCTTTTTCCTTTTGATAAATGAAAGGCTGCATTGGCCTGCATTCTGTAGCTCTCTCTTGAGGTACTTCAATTATTTTAACCTACAATGAAAGTCATGATTTCGATCAACTTGTTTGCAGTAGTAATTCGAGAATGAATCATCTCTATCATGGTAAAAAGATTTCATCCTTATTAATATTTTATAGATTGCAATAAAGAGCTTGTTTTTTAGAAGTTCAAATAAAAAATTCTACATGCAACCTCCGTAACCTTAATTCATCACAAGAAAAAAGAAAAATAGAAGGAGAGAGTTGTCTCTTGTCTTTTTTGTACTAGGCATGGTTTAAAAAATCAGGCCAAATCGGTTTGATTTTCTCAAAAAATCGAAAAACTCAAAACAAGGCTATATTTTGTTAAAACCGTTCAAACCGGCCAGTCGAAGTAGTGAACCGCTCATGTTTCAATTGAATTGGAGCGGTTTTTTCATTTAATTTTTAATAAAATTATTATTTTTTATTTTATTTTTTTGTCTAAGTACAAAGTTTGAAGGCTAAGGTACACCTAAAAAGTTATCTAAAAGGTGAAAAAAGCTTTGATTTAGAATTTAGACTTTAGAATTAACTCACACATTCTCAATTTTAAACTTTAGACTTTAGATATTTAAATTGTTGTGATCATTTATAATATGAATTGTAAAATTTGGATTGTGACATTAGACAATATCATTTAAGCTCTTTATGTTTTATATTTTGGTATTTTATTAATTTTTAAGTAATATATAATATAAATATATATTTCGTAATTATGACGTCACGGTTCAATTACTGTCCAACCAACAGTTGAGCCAATGAACTGTGAATCGGTAAGTTTTCCTATTCAAAGAATTGCCTGATTTTTCTAACACTGGTACTAGGTAGGCGTCAACCCTCATATATAGTCTTATGATTTTGTGGAGACCTAAATTTTCTATAAACAGTCATCCATACTTGGCCACTACAACCTCCTTTGTAAGGAGGCACCCCTTCTTCTGAAAGTACAGGGCTATCTTATCGAGTTCTGTATAGAGTTGTCTTGTGCATAACCTAGGTACATCTTCAATTTTGTCCTACATTGAGTAAAAAAATATTAATAAATTTAATCACATCATATCATCACAACTTAGGTCTTGTTATTAATTTTTCAATATTTTCACTTCATCTGCCTATAAAAGTTTTATTATAACTCAACTATAATTAGTCTTAAAGCTATGGACTACAATTGGGCCGCAAAGTCACTTCCCCAATTCTTGATATTCTTTCTGGGCCTCTTTTATCAGCCCAATAGGCATGTTTAATGGGCTTTGACTTTATAGCCCAAGTAGAAATAAAGCCCAAAACCATGTAACTGATCCGGGTAACCCGAATACCCGTCCATTTTGCTTTCCACCACTGTCTTGTTTGACAAGAAGGAAAAGCATAGCAGCGGAAATATATAAGTGAAAAAACCACAATCAGCGAAGAGAATTTGTTGTGCTTAGCTTTCTTTCTTCTCCATTGGAGTAAAGGTTAGTGGGATTCAGATCCGTTTCTATTTCCCATTGTAGTCCCCTTCTTTTCTTCTAATCACCTCGCGAGAAACAAAGTATTAGCTGTTATAAGAATTCAATTATGCTTTAATTATCTTAATTTGATTCTTGATTTATCTCTCCGCAGGAAATATTGAAGCTCTAGTTTACGGGATCGAAAATGTTCCTCACAAGGTAAAGAATAATCGCATTTTCTGGTCAAACTCGAGGGGTTTTCTGAGGTTTTCTTTTTGAACGATGATGTGGGATTTTAATTTTTTTTTATTGTTTTGCTTTTGTTCTAAGGACTGAGTATGACAGAGGAGTCAATACTTTCTCTCCCGAAGGCCGATTGTTTCAAGTTGAATATGCCATTGAGGCCATCAAGGTTGTTATTATGCTGATTTAAATGTCAAATAGCTTTTTGTGGGTTTTTTTTAATTTTTGTTTTTGTTCTGAAGTTGAGTTTTTGTGCTTTGTTTTAGTTGGGTTCAACTGCAATTGGGTTAAAGACTAAGGAAGGAGTGGTTCTTGCTGTTGAAAAGCGCATTACTTCGCCGCTTTTGGTATGTTTATCATCCATTTTTTGATGGGATTTTAGATTTAGCTAAGATTCCTTTTTAGTTGAAGTACTGAGCTTGTCCAAGGTTTGTTTCAGTGGAACTGTGGCTTTCAGCTTGTTTTGACCTTATGTTATCTTTCAAAAAATTTATAGGAATGCGGTTGAGGCATGCTTAAGGTGTAATTTTGTTTAGATTAGAAATGTGAATAAGCTGTTTTATAGCTTTATTGACAAGTATTTACTTGTTCATGCTGATTGCTTGATGTTGGAATGTCATGAAATCAATTTATACTAACTTTGATTAGGATATATTGCATACAGTAGGATGTTGTGGTCCTTTCTTCCTCCACTTGACATTGCTGCTACGATGTTTATTCTAAGGCTCTTGCTTGAAACTGAATATTATCTTTTGTGTCATATTGAGCCTCTCATTGATGCTCGAAAACTTTATTGCATATCTTAATAAATATCACATAATTAACTGCCCACAGGAACCTAAGAGTGTGGAGAAAATTATGGAGATTGATGAGCATATTGGCTGTGCCATGAGTGGCTTAATTGCTGATGCCCGCACACTGGTTGAACATGCACGTGTTGAAACTCAGGTATTTTTATTTAATATGTAGTACTTGTTATTTGTCATGGTCTATTTCTGTGTCAGGTTCATCAATTGCTAAAATGGCACTTCCGCATCTTCCAGAATCATAGGTTCTCATATGGAGAGCCCATGACGGTGGAGTCTACTACTCAAGCTCTCTGTGATCTTGCCTTGCGATTTGGTGAGGGGGATGAAGAATCAATGGTTAGCCTCTTTTGACTCTCATACAGATATAATTGAATGTAAAGAATCAGTTAATATCATGTATTACAAGAACAAATTTATTTGGTTTTGCCTTTTTCACATGATTATCAGTTACAATTGGCTAAATTATTGTAATTGTCTCCTTGAGTATGCTTGTTCATCACGCTTATGAATTTTAGGATGCCAAATCCATTGCTCCTCTCATATCGGCCTGAAGATGCTAAAAGCTTGGAGTTGAATTCCACATTATTTCCCATAAATCCTTGGCTAAATAACTTTGCCATTTGAATATTTTAGAACTGCTCCTTTCTAGAGTCTACTATCTCATGCATTGAATTGGCTTCTTAAATGCCGTTTTACTGTAGAGGTGCCCATTGTTTTATGTCTCACTGGAGGCAGGTTATGATTTATGATTCGCTCACAATTGAGATTTTGGAATGATATATTTCATTATATACTTTGAGTTGTTGCATATGTGTAGTCACACACACATGTGCGTGTATCACAAATTATTCCTATAAAAAAGTTCTAAAACTACGTCATATTATGTGGAATTGTTCATTTTTTACTCAGTTTTTTTTATCTACACAGATATGAGATATTGAACAACTTAGTTTTTCTTTCTAATTTTTTCTCTTTATTGTATGCAGTCGAGACCTTTTGGTGTGTCTCTTCTCATTGCTGGTCATGACGAGAACGGTCCCAGTTTGTAAGTTTTTGTTCAGTTTTAATTTGTTAAAGCTATATGGTCTAGTACATCATTCATGTCTCCTGACTGAGCTGCTTCACTGATACAAGCACCAAATTGTGTAATGAAGTTTTATAGTCCATTTTAACTTTGGACTTGCAGTATATATGTGAGAAACGACAATTACTGAGGGCCCGTTTGGTTTTATTTTCATTTCCCATTTCCATTTCCCTCATTTCTAAAATTTGAAAAGTTAGTTAATGGAAATGAGTTGAAAATGAGTTTGTATTTGGATAGATTATTGGAAAAGTAATGATTATGTTAGTTTTAATAAGTTGTAAGTGGAGAGAGATAGAAATGATGGAATAGAGAGAGAAGATATATAGGTTATCGGATAATGTATTTTGAAAATGAAAATGAAAATGATGTTGGGTGAAAATGTGTAAAAAGTTATGTGTTTCATCTCAAAAATAGTAGAAAATGTGAAAATGAGCTTTAAAAATGAAACCAAACGGGCCCTGAGCTTTCTAAATGTTGAAATAGTCAGTAAAGAAGTTAGTCCATGCTTGTTAATATAGGATGAAAAGAACTGCAAATACAATATTAATTAGGATCAGCTGCTATATGAAAAGGACAAATGTAGAACTCTCTCAATGCTGAAACAACTTCTAAAGAAGTTAAGGTAGTCCATGCTTTGCTGATTTGGGTTGAAAAATTGCAAATCAGAAGGTGATTAGGGTCGGCTGCCTGTCATACTGTATTTCACGATGATGCAGAGTTTCTGCCTTCAACTTTGATGGCTTTGCTGAATGGTTATGTCTATAAGAACAAATACTGTATGTTACACAATTATAACATCTTTTTGCGAAGTACCAGCCGGTGGCATACATTCGCAGTGGTCTTGATTTTCATTCCTCATGAATGTGATTCCTGGTCATTCTATGCAACCACATCTAATGAATCTAGTGTGGCATCAGCACCAGTTATTCCTCTTCTGCTTGCTACTTCTGCTAATCTAATTTGGCATTTTGGCTTCTATAATTGGTATTTGGACATTCTAGAGTTGCTTATATGTAGCATATCTGATGAATTGTAGTTGGCCCTCAGCACCAGGTTATCCTTGGCTGCCTGTTGTTTCTGATATCTATCTGGCATTTTTAGCCTTTAAAATCAGAGTTGTGACATTCAAGTTAGTTTATATTTATTTTCAAGGGTTTTACTTGGCTGAATGTATACTATTGAGTAACATCCTACACGTGTGAATTATTCTTACATCTTGATCAGAACAGTTCAGAATCAAGTATGAGTAGTAGTCTGAAGATGAAATTCTAATCTATAATTTATATCAAGCAATTTTAACTTGCATATTCTTCCTGAGTTTTGGAGTAACTTTATTTCCAGCCTGATACAGTCAAGACTAACAGAGAGTTTCTCATGCACAGATACTATACTGATCCATCTGGCACTTTCTGGCAATGCAATGCAAAAGCTATTGGATCAGGTTCTGAAGGTGCTGACAGCTCTTTGCAGGAGCAGTATAACAAGGTATACACTGACTTTAGTACATTGAATGCTTGTTGCTTCGAAGAAAAGTCAGCGTAGTTGTAGGGATCCATTTACAAAGTTGTGATGTTCATCCACAAGAGTCCAAATTCATTGCTCTAGATTTTAAATTATAGAATTGAATTTTGCTTGCTTGCAGGATCTGACTCTCAAAGAAGCTGAGACCATTGCACTCTCCATCCTGAAGCAAGTTATGGAGGAGAAGGTACTTGGCCAGATTTTAATTCAGTAGTCAGGCTCCATTTATATGTTTCAATTTCAATGCATCATCGTTCACCTTTCTTTTTATGTCAGGTTACACCCAATAATGTTGATATTGCAAAAGTATCTCCAACATACCATCTTTACTCCCCTTCTGAAGTTGAGGCAGTTATAAGTCGCCTATGAGAAGAGAAGTCCATCAATCTGTTTCATTTTCAATCTTCCTTGTAATCCGCATTCCCATTATTCCTCTTCTTGAACATGTTTTGTACCGCAAGTCTTAATGCTTTGCAAAATTTATCAAATTCAACAAGAGAGCTGCTGTTAAGTATGTAGACTACTCATCACTTCAATTTAGTAAAGAACTTCTTTAGACTTATTTCTCTGGCTTTTTTGGTGAGAATGTATTGACTCCCTTGCGCTATACAATTTAGCTAGTTGATAATACATTCGCGGATGCATCATTCCTGTATTTCTTTCTTGGATTGCTTTGTCTTCTTTGTTGGCCCCCTGTTGGTATGCCAGTATTGCACCCTGTACTATAAATTCATGCATCATATTGACTTAACAATTCCACTTTTTAAACTACTGCTTTCCGTGGTCCTAAATGTTATCGCTTTAAGTTCTTGGAATGGTATTTTGTCAAATGCACGAGCAGTATCTAAGGTTTTCCAAGAAATTGACATTATTTGTAATTGTAGTAACTCAGACAGTTACTCATGAACCTATATTTTCACCAGAGTAAGAATCTGTGAGGCTCAATATGTTCCGCCCATCATTAAGTTTTGCTTTCTGTATCTTTGAAAGCGAGGGCCTAAGTGACTGATGCTTGACTGATGCTCAAACAATTTAATGAAAGTATTGCCTTAAAACATTTCGCCATTTTGGGCAAACTTATTGGAGTACAAAAGGTTTCTCAGTTAGAGATAAAAGAGGAGAGTGTATGGTTCAAAAAGTCACATAAGTTAAACAAGCTTAAATGTCAAATATGTGGGTGTAGAAAATTTCAAGTTGTCTCAGTCCTCATTTTGCCTGGGGAAGATGATTGCATGAGTCCTCAGTCGCGGAATTCATCCATGAATCCTTTGTGGAATTCTGTGAGACGTGTAATAATCGCCGGTATTCTGTCCTCTTGAGGTAATATTGTACACCTAAAATGCCATGTTCCAGGAACCTAACACAAGACAATGTGTCACAAACAACAATCATCAGTCGAAACTGACATGGACAAGAAAAAACTCAGTCTGTGTGAGAAGTGACTGTTAGAAAGCATATACTTCATTCAGTTTGTTGATTACAATTACCTGCCCAAATCCAGAACCAGGAACAACTACTATTCCAGTGGCATTAAGGAGACGACGAGCATAAAGTGCATCTGGGGCTGTCTTAACAGCTTTTGCTGCTTCTATCGCTTTCTTTGGCAAGTGAATACGAGGAAACAGATACATTGCGCCTTCTGCCCTGTTGCAAGTCACTCCTTCTAAAGCATTAAATGCTTCTTCAAGTTTCTGAAGACCAGCAAACAGTAAATGAAAGTTTGAGCTTTTTGATTGTTTCTTCTATTCTTTTCAAAGCTACTTCAGTCTATCAAGAGTTTATTATTCACTTTTCTTTTGTTGTTTGTGTGTGTTTTGGGCTTTTTAACCCCACTTTTGAGATGGTTTTCTTAGATAAAAGACTGTTAAACCTCAAACAAAAGGCTAACCTTTGCACGCCTTGCTAGGGAGGACAGGATTGCATCTTTCTCAGCAGTGTAAGATTCATAGGATTCATCTCCCACCTGCAAACAGTAAATAAGAACTTCTAAATACAAGGTAACAGAGAAAAAGTGTGAAAACTGAACAAGGGATCGTAGTATCATAGAAGTTTCTATGTCGTAGAAGTTTCTATGTCATAAACAAGAGTTGTTGTAGTTCTAAGGATTGTGTGTGTGTGTGTGTGTATGTGTGAGAGGGAGAGAGAGAAAGAGAGGGAGAATTAGGAAAGTCCAAGGACTCTCTGAATAAGAATGCTAAGTTCTGAAAGTAAACATAAATTTGGTTCTGACAAGTGTCTTTTCTTTCATTGCGATCTAAATTGCATGTGTTGAAAGGGGAATCTCTCTGTCTGTATTGTGGGTAATATCAAATGCCAAACCTTTGGAGGGTTCATGACGAGGCTTGCGAGAATCTGACCGGATATGTTAGAACAAAGGTTCACTGATGCCACTTTGTATATTTGCTCCCTTATCTCAGGACTAAATCCAGTGACTTCCATATAACCTCCTCGCTTTCCACATTCTCCATAATAACCTGGGCATAGTGAAAAAACAGAAACTCATCTACTTTGAAACGTTCCTTCATCATAACTAACACGGGCATTAGAAGTTAGAACCAGACCGCTATACCTTTCGAGACGGACTGGAAAGATACTAAGGAAATATCTTTCTCCCCATAACCCATAGACCGGGCAACTTTCTTAAAAGAGTGGAACTGCTTGTCAGGCACATAAATATTTTCCTGGTATACCTGCAGAGGCCCAACGGATATCATTAAAAATCATCACTGTCCTAAGTTCGTTATATTCAGGCATAATACTTTATGGATACTTTCTACTGAGACACTAAATTTCAGGAAGCAAAGTAACGGGTGTTGAACTAGGACTTTAAGGAGTCTATCACCTCATCCGCCAAAAGAACAAGCCCTTCGTTCTTGCAGAAGTCCACAATTTGCTGTTGGTTGCTTTCAGCCAGAACCTTTAGAGGAAGCATTAAATAGTCAAAATTGAAAGGCCAATCAGATTCGATAAACACAATTGCCCGATACAAGAAGAAATTATGTACCAGCTTCAAAGAATTTAGCAACTGTTTACCTGCCCCGTGGGGTTGCCAGGATTTATAACCACCAAGGCCCTGACACTAATACCCTTTGATTTGGCAGTTTCCAACTGATTTTTAAGATCGGAGATTTCCAGTCCCCATCCAGTCGCTTCATCAAGATAATAAGGAACCTTGGAAACAATAAAAATTGTGATAAGATGCCAGAAATAAACTGATTCTATACCTCCCCTTCTCCATTCAAATTAGCAGAAGACAATCTATTATACGTAATACATACAAGAGTGCCCCCATGGAGGGCAATTGAAGCAGAGTAAAGAGGGTACTGTGGAATGGGACAGAGAATTCCATCTTTCTCCGATCGTATCAATAGCTGCATCATCATGTGAACCTGGAAAAAGAATGGGGAGGTGTTATTACACATCTTCAATTGTTCTCCATGTAGTTTCCTGCGAAATTCCTGTGTAATAACAATGTAAGGCGTAAAAGTATACCGCAGGGCTTGCACCATCTGTCAAGAAAATATCATTTGGATCAGCTGGGAATCCATCACGAGCTTCAATGCCAGCAGCAATTGTATCACGCAGTCCTTTGATACCCTGGTTTTATAGAACAACAGGAAAACCATGATATCTAGAGACCAGGATTAAATACATCTAGCAAATAATGTTTCAAGAGAGGCCATTATTACCTGACTGTGACTATAAGCTCCAGTGGCTCTTCCAGGAATTTGATCTAGTATCTGAAATGCTCGTTCTATGGAATCAGCACTAGAAAATTTACCAGATAGGTTTATTACCAACACATATTGGACTAACAGGATGCATGACCAAGAACATAAAACTCAGTCATGCTGGATATGAGGATCCAAGGATGGAGACAGTTAAATTACGGATCAGGTGTACAAATGTGGCTGACAATACCTAAATAAACCCTGTGTTTCAGCTTTGTCCAGAATAGCAGGATGATCACATAAAGCAAGGATCTGAAATTAGAAAAGGCGATGTTAGAAGCATAATTGGTGAAACATTTTTGCAGTTTGCTGTACCTATGCAGTAGACATTACGCACCTCTCTGAAAAAGGTGATTGACTGCTGGCCAAGGGATTGAGGATTTCCAATATTGCAGTACAGTATCTGCCAAAGGAAGGAGCAATAAGAACAACCCCAAAATTCTCTTTCAATAATTCAAATTCTAGAGAAATAAGCCAAAAGGAACACAAGCCCATGTAACTATTAAAGCCAAAGACCTAGCAGATCATTGCAACACAGTTTAAAAAAATATCGAAAGGCATTATCTTAGTCCAATGCCCATGGCATTGCTTACAAAATGGGTACTCATAAGCAAAAACCTTCTTAAGAATTACAAGCTCCTAAAAGTACACAACTTGAAATTGCCTGCATGTTAAAATAAACAATTGCTCCCCACATTTTTCAAGCAGAGCATGCAAGCATGCGTACATCTTCCCTTCTTGAAACCATAAATAATGCCAAAAATCCTACAAGAGGTTATAACCACTAAGCAGAGCTTTTATAAGCATTAGAAAGCATTTTGTACACTCATAGTGCATCATGATTACAAGTTCATGCAAATTTGGTTGTCATATTTGATTTTGATCCTCACTTTCTCAAGCATTCCAAAAGTGGATCAAATGTCTGCGTCCTTTATGCATTACATTATGAGTTGCAAGCAGTTGTTTATATTATCAAGATAGGAACGGTACCTCATCAAAAGGATGAGAACCCGGGTTGTTCTTCAATTCTTCTTGCAAATTCTGTTGAAAGAAAACATGTTAAACACTATCCCCAGAATAAAAAACAGGCTTTAAGCTCACTAACAAAATTCCTACATGCATAACAAGTAACTAGAAACTGCATACTCAATTACCTGAGCAAGTGTCACAATTTCGCCACGGACAGCATACTCGCACTCCAAAACCTGGAAAAGAAGTTTGATAGTTAATATGAGATTGCTTCTGCCAACATATTTTCAAGTAGTTACTGGATGCTGAAACCTAGAATCAACACTCAAAACCAAATTTAGAAGAACTTAAAAGGAATAGAATGACAATATAATATCAAATGGAGTATTACATTCTTTATATGAACTACAGAACAATTATTTATAGAGCTTGAAATCCACTTAGTAATGAAATGATCATATCAGCAAAAAACCAAATCAACCATGCAATTTTACAAGATTTATTCTTGAGCTGAAACAAAGAGCACAAATGACCACCTGAACATTTAAAAAAGGAAAAGAAAAGAAAAGAAAAAGGAAAAAAGGAGAAGGGAAAAACAAAGAGCAACTGTACCATTTGAAAACTGGTCCATTTTATAATGATCATCAAATACATAAAAGTCAGAAAGCAGCACTGAAGAACAAAGAAATGCAACAATGAAACAGTGACGTACCCACTACTCCCCCAGCCTGGCCCCACACCACTCTCTAAAAAAACTCAACTCAAATGAAAAAATGAAGCTCAAGAACACAAATGGAAAATTAAAAAGAACATATTCAGACTGAGGCACTAAAATTAAACACTCTCTCCAAAACAAGATTCAGAAGCCATGATCAAAACCTGAAAAAACAAACACTGATCATAATCAAAACTGAAGATATCATAAGCCACTAACAGCATTACCGCAAACAGATTAACCAGAAGAAACTCAGACCCAAAATCCAATAAATACAATTCAGTCAAAGCCCAAATCAAGATTTTAACCACATAAAAAAAAAAAAAAAAAAAAAAACGAAGAAGATTGATAAGGGAGTAAGCAAATTGCCTTAGGATTAATTGTATCAATCTTAACCGGGGTGGAAGAATAATCAGAAGCCATAGACTCAGAAGAAGGATTAGGACTCGCAGTGGTGTTCAAGAAGCGCCAAAAAAACTCAGCAGAAGAATGAGGAGGAGCTGAAGATGAATAAAATGAAGCGGTGGGATGCCGCACCACGGAAGAGAAGATTTTCCTGTGGGCTAAAAGACACCTGGATTTTTCTGCTGCGAATTTCCGCATTGGGTTTTGGATTTATAGGGGACTAAAAATGGGGGGAAATTTTTCTTTGTGAATTTTCTTGGGCCAGTATTCAGTTTTGCGCACACAGACACAGTAGAGAGCCGTGGGAACAAAGACAAGAAGTCAGCTGGGGGGGCGAGAAAATTGAGATTTGGGCTTCTCTTTAACTTGTTGCCCAAACAAACGCAATTTAGGGATTAGGGATTATAATATTTGAAGGTGGTCCAGAACCAGATGCTGACCCTAACTGTTGTAAGATAAATTGTACTTATTTATTGTTGGAAAAAGGACCACTTGTCATGATAGATTCTAGGGCAATGTTTATCTATGTTCAAATTTGACTTTTCATTTTTCTTTTTAATTTTTTTGGTTACAAGATTTGACTAAACTGTGATCAAAAAATATATTATGTAATTAAGTTCGATCGATTTAAGTTGTAACGAACCATGGTCAAGGTGGGAGGAAATTGTCCAAATGACTTGAGTTTACCACGTGAAGTATACTCAGTCTGATCTATCAAATATTGTATTCAATTTACTGTAAAACGATTTCATCGAGGCATAAAGTGATTATTTGAGTGCAGTCTAACAAGCCCATTACACAATAATAAAAATTTCCATTAAATCAAAATTCACAAGTGTGACCATATGAATGTTAAAATAGAGAAAAATGTTAGAGAAAACAAATTTATAAGTGTATAAATCAAATCACTACCCTCTCTTTTACTAGGTTGATTCATAGGTCACACTTGTAGCTGTCAACCAAGATGGGCCTTGAATAAAGGACTGTACACTATACTTAGAGGCCTGGGCTGCTGTAATAGTGGGCTTATGCCCATCCCACTTGACCCGACCTGCGGTGCTTGAACCCGGGCCAGTATTCTGATACTCAGCATAGAAAATGGATCTTGGTGGATCCACATTTGAAACCCAAGAAATCCAGCCCAAAGGATTCAAGAACCCACCAATATTGGTCTGCATGACCACTGTAGTAGAATACTCTTTCCAGGGCCTGCCTAGATATGTTGGAGCTGTGAGTTTGTCCAATGGGCTCATCACGCACCGTTGGATCGAAATCCCAGTGTTCTGATTAGGGTCCTTTTTGCCTTGTGCAGTTATTGTTACAAATTGATTGGGCAATGGCTGCCTGGGCAAGATGTTGCAGTTCTGGAAGACGACGGCCGAGTTGCCGAAGATGAAGTCGATCGTGCCGGTTATGTCGCATTCGCGATAGAATTGGCGGTTGGAGTGGGCGTAGAGGGTGTCCTGGAAGGCGTCGAACGAGCATCTGTAGAAGACGGATTGATCGGAGCCGGACCGGAAGGCCACCGCCTGGTGCTTTGCTGCTCCGGCGGTGTTTTTGAAGGCTATGTCTCTTGCGATGAATCCTTGCCCGGCGGCAGCTGATGCATTGGGAATCAACTTGTTATGAGATGAAAGGCTTTAATTGAAATATTTCAACTATGATTATCTTTTCAAATGGATCAATACTACTTACTTTTATTAAATTTCTTTACGATATAATTGCTATTTTGTTGAATTTATTTCAATGACAACAACACGACTCGACTATAATTGTAAACGAGTAAATGATTAGTAATAAGATTGAGCGATCAAATCATTCTATAGTGAATTCGGTGCAATACATTCGATCCACTCATGATCATTGAAATGACAAGAAAGATAATTTTCATTACTCACCCCGTGAATTCAACGATTCTGATCACATTCAACTTAATAAGAAATTTCACGATTGAGTAATAATCAAGTAGGGCATATCACATTGTGTTGAAGCATGATTCACTTCTCCAAACACAATGTATAAGGTTCTTTCTAAAATTTCCCTTTTAATGAGATACTTGTGTGACTTTTCACATATACTTAGAAGGAATTAATAATTAATCACATGTTGTACCATTGGCACAAAGTTATCAATGGAATAGATCTTAATTTAACCAAATCTTAATTTATGTTTCATAATAGTATTTTTATGTGGCATGCAAGTCTCTATTAATTGCATGTCCCCACACTTCAAGAGTAGATCCAAATGTGAAAACTATAAGACAATGTTGTATTGCAAATTATATGCAACACATGATAATGTTGATGGAACAAGTGTAGTTCATGATATTGACCACCAAAATCAGTGGAGCAAAAATAAATATGTTGACCTAAAATGCACATGGTTGTGGGGTCCCAAACTCTTGATTATGTATAGAAAATACATGTATAACTGACTTAGGTGGGGTATTCTTGCAGCAAATCACATGCATTTGGCAATGTCACATAAGGGAAAAATTGTAAAAATAGGCTCGTGACTATAGTTAATTGATAATAAAGGATTGAAAATTTTGATAATATTAAAATAGAACCAAAATTCATTAAAAATCAGAAGAAAAAAAAAAAGAAAAAAGGACAGTGATCATTGAAAAACACAGTCAGCATTGATAATTGCTTGCATGACAGTGTATGTACCATTGTTCCATGCATGCGCCACGCAAGCAATCACCGACTCTAGTTGTGTTTTTCGGTGGCCGCTATTCCTTTTTTCGATTTTTAATGAGTTTTGATCATATTTTAATACCACCATAAATTTCAATCATAAAACACAAAATGACTATTGCTATGGTCCTAATTTTATAATTTTCCCATCACATAAATATCATGAGCATATATTTATTCTAACTAGTGGAGGATTTTCCCAATTCTTTTTTTTTTTAATTATTATTATTATTATTATTATTAAAATTTAAATTCTAAACTTTATGATTAGACTCGACTCCTACATGCAAGAAAATTCAAAGAAAGACGTTTTAAGTGTTTAAAATAGCAATTATACTTTCTTCAATGACTTAGTAAAATTAATTATCATATTGCAATCTTGCATAACAAGGTTTATTACTAGTTCTCTAAAATGACACCCTAAGTCCAATTATATTGGCCCTAACATGTTTTAAAATATTCGACTTAACTAACACACGCTTCTTTAACAAACAAGAAACCTCAACTTGACCAAAATAAAGCGTTGTGAAGAACTTACCAAAGGTGGCCGTGGAGAAAGTCGGAGTGCCGTCGACGAAGTTCTTGCTGCCGGAAACAGTGGTGGCACTTTTACCGTCGCCGTAAATCATCACATTCCAGTAGGACTTCTCCAAGACCACATTCTCCACGTATTCTCCCGCCTTCACATATATAACAAATCTGGTTTTACTCTTCTTCGGGATCCTCGCCACCGCCTCTCTGATACTCCTGACGTCTCCGCTGCCGTCTTTAGCCACCGTCACGTCCGGCTTCGGGTTGCTCTTCTGGAGGAGCCGCCTGTCCCCCGCCGCAACCCACGATGGGAAACCCGATTCCTCAGCCCCCAAGAGCCGCCGGTGAATCGGAATCTTGAAATCTCCGAGCAAACCGAGTAGCTTCGAGACAATGGCCAAACTGTTACTCGCGAACTCCGTTGAATTCTTCATCAGAAGCCTTATTTCTTCAACGAAAGTCGCGTTCACCTCCTCCAGAGCGTCGAAACAAGTTTCTTGGTCAGTGATCACAGTGCTCAACCATGTTTTCAAGTCGTTGATTCTCGGGACGGAGAGTAGCTTCCCGCTGTCGTCGACATTCATGGAGGAGATGGAGTCGTTGAGGTAATCAACGGCGTCGTTTAACACCGACCCGCAGACTCTCAGCGCTTCTTTCACGAACGGGTCATCCGTTTTCTTCACGTACTCATCTGGAAAACCCGATATCTTCTCCAGAGAACCCATCACCACAGATAACGAAAGCTGGAAAATCTTTTCCGGGTCGGAGGATTTTGAAGAATCCAAGCTGGCTAAACACGAATCCTGATACTGAGTGACGCTGCAAATGGACTTAATAGCTGCCGCCGGGGAAGTCGGAGTAGCCGGAACTTCCCCGGAATCACTTTTCTTCTTCTTGTGGACCAAAGTTCCGGCGACGACTCCGATGATCAGAGCTAACAACAGAACCAAAGAAATCGAAAGAATGATAATACGCCTGCGGGTTTTTCTTCTGAATTCAGCTTCTTCAAGCTCGTCAACTTTGCCGTAGCCCTTGAAGGACTTGATCGTATCCATTGTTGTTCAGCAGAATCACTCTTTCTCAGGTTGAACGAAGAATCTGGGCTTGTGGGATTTTCTGATTTCTTTGTAATAATTTTGTTGGGAATGGTGTGGAGTGAGTGATTTGATTCAGGCGTGGAGGTGTGTACTTATAGATGTTTAAAGGCTTTTACTTTGTTCTTCTTCTTGTTCTTCGATCCTTCCTTGGTTTGATGTTAGATATTGTAATAATTTATTAAGACTTTAGATTTAACATGTTATGTGGTTGGATGATCGTGCTTGCTTTCACATCATTTTTTTGATTTTTTAGTGAGTGTAGATATTTTTATGTTATTATAAATTGAATAAGTTATATTGTTCAGATTTGATTCAAACTTTCTTGTTAAATTAAATCATTATATTTGAAGTCTTTCTGTCTGTAAGTAAAGGTAGGAGAAGAACAATCAGCATGTATAGCAAGTCGCTCTTTCTTCGCATGATTATAGAAAAAGCGAAATTCTCCATTGCTGAATGTGTAATGCGATCTGTAACTATTGGTTAAAGAATGAACTCATCATCATAGTTCCATTGAAGTGCTAGTCAAGTTGAAGCCCATTTAACATATAGATGATTGGTTCACGAACTGCTACCACAAATGAGTTCAAACTTATGACCTTCTTGTGGAAGATTAAACGTACCAATTAAATTATAACATATATACCCATTTATTGATTCGATGTGTTTACATTCAAATCATAAGTGAAAATTAATATGATGTAAGGAACCTCATTTCTTGCTAATTCTTAGGGGGGGGAAATCAAAAGTTAACTATAGTATTTGTTTTAATTGATCCTTAAATATATTTGCTTCGTTTTTATTGCTTCTAAGTCCTAACTCCCATAAGATGAATTAGTGCATATATTTCATTAATTCTATTGCCTTAAAGATAGCACAAATTTCGCACTAGTGGTGGCCATTGATTGTGGCGAATTTAGTGGGCAAGCCTAACCATTGGCCATGGCCCCCCTTAATCCATTTGTTGAGACCAAAAATAAAAGAGGAAAAAAAAAAAAGAAGCATAAAGAAGGCCTTGCTATAATATTCTTTTGACCAATTCTTGCAAAAGTATTTAATACCATTGTCCATATAATTGAGTTTATATTGATGGTACCCCACGCATTTACAGGTGTACCCATAGATCTCTAGTGGGCCGCACATAGTGACGTCCCAGCTGTTGGTTTGTTGGACAGCAACTTGCAGGATTTCAGTAGCCCAATAGTATAGGGTACACCGTACACAGATGTACGCGGTAATAGTACAGGCAATCTACACTATTTTGTCTTCCTATTTTGACTATTTATACATTATTTGTACATCACATATACAGCACGATGTACGATTTATCTATTTGCTTATAAAATTCCCATAACACATATCCCACCAAGACCTTGTGAAATTAAAAATGTTTTTAATTTTTCATGAAATACCAATAGACTACTAAGATCTTTATTCTTCTAAACTAGTTCAAACTCGATTTAATCATGTGGCCCCATATAATATTGACTGCTCTGGTCACTATAAATAATGTCATCATTGAATGAACAATGAAAATGATTTTACTAAGCATAAATTTATCTCTATTGCCTCAATTCATTATTATTCCTAGTTATCCAATTCAACTTAAGTATTATCTTAATTGAGGCCGCCTCAAGAAGCTTGATGTTTGTTCTTATGGGTAGGTCATTTGATATCTTTCAAATCGATATTAAGATCTTGAAGACCCCAAAATAGAATTAAATATTATATTTTATGAGGAATTTGCTCCGACTTTACATGAGATTTTAATATATTCTGATTGAGAATAAAATGCACGTTATGTATCTTCTACAAGTCATATTACACGTTTCAATTAGTAAATTTAATGAAAGATTTGAACAACGTTGGGTAGGCTAGTTTGTGCCCGAACGTGCAACAAGAATATATGTTCTTTTACCCTCTTTCTTAGGCCTAGGATTGGGGGGTACCGGCATCTAATGAAGCAGTAGCCCGATTGGAGTTTCTCCAGCGATAGCTGGGATCACGAACACACTAAGGGCAAGTTATTACGCGCAAGGCCCAAGTCCAGTGACACCTTTTTCCTTTCTTATGAAATTACTAGCTTGCTAACTAGAGTCCTCTCACTACCAACCAGCAGACATCATCTAGCTGGGTCTTGTCGGTATCAACAATGGCTAGGGATTCAGTTCCCTTTCTACCATCGGTTACTAATTCAATTAGCTTGGATGAAAGGGGTCGAAGGCTCCAAGTCAACAGCTGAAGGTTCTCGAAAGGAATGGACCTTCCCTTTTTATTTAATTTAGAGCCAACACCAAGCCCTCAATGAAGGAGGAAGCGCATTAGCTATGTAGCCTCTAAAAATGGGGAAAGACTTCCTCACTTTACTTCAAGCTGGGGAAGGCAAGGCAATTCTTCCACTTGTGAAACTGTTCCTCAGGCTTAGGATTAGTGTATATATAATTAACTACAATGACAAGTAAATGCGCATTTGGATACTAGCAGTATTTCGGCTGAATTAACTGGACAAACACAAAATGGCCCAGTGGACCCTGTGGGCCAAACCCGGCCATGGGCCAGTAATAGCCCATCATCGTTTTACTTCATAATTTTATCTTCTATGATGAGGAATTCAATCTATAAGCTACATTTAATCCTTAAATTTTAATGTAAGAAATGATAAAAAATATATGAAAATATATATGTTCTTGTCACTTTAAATGATAATACTTTAGAACAATTTTTCTAAACTTTCTTACGTATAGAAAAATATTGAACCATAATATTTCAATTTTGACCGAGCCAAAAGTTCACCATTTTATTCATTAGAGTTGGGATACAATCTCCACAAACTTTATTCCTTTACACACGAAGTCGCCAAAGAGAGACTTTAATTTATGATTATTACTGCACTCTAAAGAACCAATAACAAGATTAAATTTCACCAAATTAAAGAGCATCATTCACAACCCTAATGAAAAAGGAAAGCCAGTTGAACTCAACCAACTACCACCAGCAACGAACGTCCCCGCTGTGAAACCTTGCGCCTCCGTCGAGCTCGTGATCACCCTAAATCCTCTCCACTTCACCCTTCCTGACGTCGAGGCTCCAGCCCCCGTATTCTGATACTCACCATAATACAAAGTATTGAGCGCAAAATTACCATTCCACTCATGCCACCCGGCAGGTTCAATCACGTCAGTTATGGACGACTGCATCACCACCGTCCTGGAATACTCTTTCCACGGTCTCCCAAGATACGTAGGGAAATTTTTCTGAACGGACCTTAAGTCTGAGGTGGCTCCAATCCTACATTTCTGAATCACGATGCCCGTATTTTGATTTGGGTCGGTTCGACCTTGAGCAGTGAGCATGTTCTTCTGGCCCGAATCAGGGCGACGCGCGTGGATGTCACAGTCTTGGAACACGGCAGCACCATTGCCGAAGATGAAGTCTACGGTGCCCGCTATTAGGCATTCCACGAAGTATTGTCTATTGGAGTGGACATAAAGAGTGTCTTGGTAGGCTAGCATGTCACACCTGTAGAAGGCTGATAAGTCTGAGCCCACCCGGAGCGCCACGGCCTGGTGCTTCGAGGGCCCGGCTGTGTTCTGAAAAGTGATGTCCCGCGCCAAGAATCTTTCCCCCACTACAGCTGCAACCCACATCAGAAAGTAGATGTTTTCAGTTTAGTTTGCCTCATTTGCTTAGGACTTTAGGTAACATGACATAAATATCCAAAAATATAAGGAAGAAAGAAAAGGAATAGTCTATGGGTATTCACCTTGTTTATCTATTTGTTGGGTTCAATGCATTCTAAATAAGATATGCCATCAAACTTAGGGCTAGTTTGGTCGGATGATAAAGTGGGATATAATGTTTTTATTCCACTTTATCATTCGTGTAGTTAGGTGATAATAAACACTCAAACTCATATGAATATTTAAAGCCCATGTTTATATGTCAAATTCTCATGATAAATTAACCTGTCACTGTCTATGGGTCTATTTATCCCCAACAAAATCACAATGATAAAAACACACAAATTATCACATAATAAATAATCATGAGATAACTTAAAAATCCAACCAAACTAGTCCTTTTTCTTCATTTATTCGGCAGGCAATATTAAGCTTAAGAACAATAATATAATTTTTAAAGTAATCTTTCACCTAGAGTTACATCAAAATTGATTTTTGTTCTTGTAAGGCAAAATGGTCATTTTAAATTCGAATCAAGCTAGCTACAATATGTTAGAAAATAGATCAACAATTAATGTAGTTCATGATATCATAGTAGGCCGTAAAAATATCATAATTTTCAAACAAATAAGTCGGACAATAAATAAGAGAGGCAAAGACTTCATAAAACAAATAAGTTTTTCTCTTTAATAAAATATTATGCGTTAATTTAAAAAAATGACAAAGGTCGATGATCAAACATTAAATTAAGGGTGCAAACACTTCATATGAAACCTCATCAAAGAAATCCTTAAAGTTTATAAGATGTATACACTATTTAAAAATTACGCTATTGAAATATACTGATGCATGACAAGACTATGATTCGTAAAACTTATAAAATATTAATAATGATAATTTATATGATTAGAGCTAAGTATTTGTCAAATCACAAGAACAAATTCTTCTTTAGCGTGAAGAACAAAAAAAATTCTTGTCGGTGATTATTTTCGGATTTCATTGAAAGCGTAATTAAAGGATGGGACGAGAAAGAAATAAATCTACCACAACTCTAAGTCATCACATCATTTGATAAACAACATTTGATTGAGCCAAAATAGTCAAAAGAGATGAGTAAAAGATCAAACGTGCGAGCAGCTGGAACACAACTATTCTTGGCTTTTAGCAAGGAAAACTTTACAACTGGCTGATGCAGAAAAGATATCTTGCCTGATTTACCATCATTGGTTTATTAATTACCATGACAACTTAGTCAAAGTTTCGATTTAATCATGTTTTGTTAGTAAAGTGTCTAAAAAAGAAACCGACAATAAGCAACCATGTTTAGACCACCAACGACATAAATGCATTATTATAGTTAAAATGTCTAGTAATTATTGGTTTAATATCATCG
The DNA here is from genome assembly GCA_018894105.1 of Jacaranda mimosifolia. Lineage (NCBI taxonomy): Eukaryota > Viridiplantae > Streptophyta > Magnoliopsida > Lamiales > Bignoniaceae > Jacaranda > Jacaranda mimosifolia. The sequence continues at coordinate 39,521,254 of CM032124.1, forward strand.
ATTTCACATGTAAGATATGAGGTTGAAAGCATGAACCCAACGAATTTTAAATTTATTTGTATATAAATAAAAAAATAATTAAAAGAATTTAATTCATATAATTATATTTAGGGGTGGCTAAACAAGTTTTCGACTTATCCTAACATTCTAATTATACTAAGGGAGCGTTTAGTTATATTTCCTCAAAACAACATTGTTTTCCCTTCAAACCACACATTTTTCAATATATACATATATTATATATATATATTTTATTATTATTCTAACATTAAAATAATTACTCAATTTTATTTTTATTCCAAAAACCCAACAAAAAAATATTAATTTAACTGGTACAGTGGAAAAAATCTCCCCAAAAATATAAACAAATATACTAAAAAATAACTTTCATATTATCCAATAATTCATTATCCAAAAATACATAATAAAATCAAACAAAAAATATAACCAAACATAACCTAAGAATTTTATGTACATTATTGGTGTGGCATGTCTGTCAAGACTAAGACAAGGCAAAGCATAAGGCAAGGGACAAAGCGGGCAAACGACAAGAATAGTAAAATTTTCTTTGAGACCACATATAAGGTGTCTAACTAATTTGGACCCGTATCCAATGGAAAACGTAAGCTATTTGCTACCTTATTCATCGAAGCTGGAAATGATCAAGGGCACACAAAAAAACTTCATTTATTTTGAAACAAAATCACGCCTATTTTGGGAATATGTAAGAAAGTAACAAGTCGCGATGTCGACTCGACCTAGCTAGCTAACAACTTAATATATATTTTATATATCTCAAATTTTATTACTTTTATTTTTTTACTCTTTATTATTTTCCTTAATTACTTAAGATATATTATTCTATTATTTTGATTCGTAAAATCTGATTTGAGTTTCAGAAAGTATTCATTGAGATGTCTTCCGTCAGTCTTAATGCTTTTTTTATTTTAAAATTTTAGATCTGAGGACTATCATTAATTAAAATCGTTACAACCCGAAAACCTTAAAAACCTCGACCATACGAGAATTAATCTAGACCCAATATCATCTTTCTTTCAATTAATAGTGCACGCTATTGATTTCTAACAAATGTTTTTTAGCACAATAATATTATAAATATACATGTAAAATTTTGCCTTCATATTAGCACTATGTTTGGTTTATAGATTTTGGTGAGGAAAAGAAAAGAAAATACTATGAAAAATATTTTTCGTTGTTTGGTTGGTAAGAAAAATATTAAAAAAAGAAAATTTTGAGGGAAAATATGGTAAAGAAAATTCATCACTCATCTTTTTCTTTTTCCTTTCTTCGTTGTTTTCTTTAATAACCAAATAAATTTGATTTTTTTTTTTTTTTCCTTATCAAAATTCTTAAACCAAACATAGTGTAAGGGAAAGAGAAAGAAGAACTACAATTAAAGGCAAAAGAATATTGCAAAGATGAGGCATTTATGAATGAAAGTTAGGGCCCGTTTGGTTTCATTTTTAACACCCATTTGAGATTAGAAGATTAGAAAAATATGTGAGGAAAAGTACGAACTGTAACTTACCAACTGTAGCAGATTTGAAGGTGGTGCTTCCATCTCTAACATTCTTGCTTCCAGTGATAATGGTAGAGCTCCTCCCATCTCCCAAGAACATTATGTTTGTTTTCTTTTTGGGCACCTCCACATTCTCTCTGTACACTCCAGCTTTGATTCTAATCACGTACCTTCTGCTGCTCTTCTCCGGCGCCGCCGCCACCGCCGCCGACACAGTCCTGTGGTCTCCACTCCCGTCCGCCGCAACCACCACGTCAGGCGTCACGGATGAAGACTGCAGCAGCCTCCTGTCTCCAGCTGACAACCACTCCGGCCACCCGCCGTTGCTATCCGCCGCAGCGAGCTTCCTGCCGCCGTTCAATTTCCTCTCGTTCTCGATATCTGTGTCTGTCATGTTAGTCAGCATGGCGAGCGCGTTGCTGCAGAGCTTCTCCACGCGCAGAACCTGGCCTCCGACGAGTACTTCCCTCACATGCTTATCACTTTTACCGTACGAGAAGCCGTCGAGGCAAGTCTCCTGTAGAACAACAAGAAATTCAACAGAAAATTTAGTATAATTCGTCGAAATTCAGTACAAAATTTAGAAGATCTCTATTTTACTTCACCTGATTGGTAATGGCGGAGGAAAGTAGGGTTTTGAGGTCATTGGCGTGGTCTTCAATCGACTTCTTCGACGGATACTGCTCCAAATCTTTAACGGCGGTGTGAAGCTCATCCAAAGTCTCATCGATCGTCTCCAAACAGTCGTGCAACGCCGTCTTCTCCCGTTCCGTCAAGTTACTCTTTCCCGGTACGAGCAACTTCTCTAAGGCGAAGAAGTTTCTCTGCTCAGCTTTAATGGTGACGTTCAAGGACAAGAGGATGACGTCTTTCGCCGACGTTACTTTCTTCTCGTCGTTGAGAGAATCGGCGATGGAGGAATAGCAGAGTTCAGGGTACAATGTGTTGCTGCATGAAGATCTGGCAATGGCGTGAGCTGGGGAGATCTTAATGCTGGAACTATGGCCGGAGGTTTCTTTCTTGGATTTCACTCCGGCGACTACTCCGATGATTACAGCAACAAGAAGAATTGAGGTGAAAAAAGCCAGAAAAAGCTTCTTTCTTGTGGTTTTCACGCCGGAGTTTGGATTTCCGGCGCCCAAGTATTCCTTATTTCGGGACATTTTTTTATGAAAAAGGGATTAATGGAGTAGAAGTATAGGATTGGTTGGGAATGGATATAGATTTTATGAGTCAATTTATAGAGGTATTATGTGTATATTTTTTTGTTTCTTTTTTAAATACATTACAAATAGTCAATAAAAAAGAAATTCATTCGAGTTCGAATACAAAATATTTCACATAATAAGGGAGATTGATGCATTTGAACTACATATTATGTGTACATTTATAACATAATAATTGCTTGACATTATGGATGCCACATGTGTAAATTGGGTTGTGGGCTACTTTTCTTTTTCTCTCTCTTACTTTTCAACACAACGGTCTTACTACTTTTTGCAAATAAATTTTGAGTACGTTTACCATAACTTCATAAAATAAAATGGAATATGAAATACGAAATGAAATAGATAATTTACACTGTGGTGGATGAATGTCAACTATAATATTTCTATGCCTAAATCAAAAGTATTGAGGTCGAACAAATTTTAATGAGATTGAGGATAATAATTATCTAGTCAATTTGAATCAAAATGTATTTATATAGAAAACAATAGTATGGATCTGTCGCGTTAAAATTGGTCAGAGGGTCAATATACTTCTACGTGTTTCAAATTAACGAACATGATCATGGATCGTTAATCGAATCACCAAGCATTTCGGATCGACCCGACTAAAAAGACATGGACCCTCGTAATCTTTGGGCATTCCACTATATTTGAAGGGCAGAAATGTCTTTTTTGAACTTTATCCCATATAAAATACATATTTATAATTCGTATATTTAGAGAAATTAAGGGTATTAGTGTGTGTATAAGAATATTTCGTTTGTGACCGTAGAATGTGTTCTTTTCTAGTTGGGTGCATTTGTCGAGTTAATTTATATATCTGAAATTCAGAATTTTATTATAAATAATTATTTAACAGCCAAGAAATAAGACGTGTTATTCAGAAGAATTATTAATTAAGTGACTATATATATTTATTAAAATTTGTGATGATATTATTCATGAAAAGTTCACATGTCTATGTGTTGCCTTTTTTGTCTTGACATGCCCGGGTACATGCCTTATGTCTTCTTACACCAATTTGGATTACTTAAAAATTAATTATTCTATATAAGTTATGCCCTTCATCATTTTCCTCCCTTATTAAAAAGCGTGACATTTTTTTAATAAAAAAGGTAAAAAAACAGTAGTGGCAATCTTGTCTTCTCCCGCTACGCCATGCTCGGACTTTTGTGTTCAACTACAAACATATCAAACACCTAAACAATCCGCGTAAGCACGAGTCCTGTCAACATAGCACCACAAAGGGCCGAGTAAAGTCCACAGAAGCCGACATTGGTCCACACCCAGGCCGAAGAATACACAACTAGCAAATATTTATGATAAATACATAAAGGGATTCGAACCCAAAATACGAACTTATCAAACCACATGGGAGTGAGCTTAGAACCACTCGAATAATTTAACTTTTTTCCAGCAAATTGGAGTAAAAATTGTGAGCCAAAGGCATGTGGGACATATTGATAATGTTTTATCCACATAGAAATCATATAAATACTAGAATCGAAGAAGGAATAATCTATAATAATGTTGTAGAATATCCGCTTTATCCGCCAATGGGAACAAACAGATGGATGAAGTGTTAATTTTATTTGTATAGTTGAGCGTGTAATATTTTTTATTACAAAATACCAATGCACGATGTGTATTGGTAGGTTGCAATAGGAAGAAAGAAAGAATTTGATATATTCGGAAGAAAAAAAATCAAAGATTTTGTTTTTCGTATTGATGATGATCAGATTCGTCACCAAATATAAAGAATCAGTCGTTTTGAGGTATTGTCCTATCAACGTACATTTTATGAAAGACTTTGTCTTGTGAAAAAACGTTTTGAAGAAGAGTGAGATAGAAGATGCTTATATTGAAATCTCATTCACTATTTATTTATATAAATATTATTAATTAATAAGATCGAAAGAAAATGTTACACCTTATATTATAGAAAATTTGAACTAAACATGTTTTTCTAGGGGAAAAGGAGGGGAAAAGAAAAAAAAATAAAAAATACCATGATAGGAAATATAATAAAAATACCAATATTTTTATAAATATAAATGAATTTTGTAATTTTCTTTTTAATTAAATTTTCATGAGCCCTTCTTGGAAAGGGGCTTAATCAACCAATCATGAGATGCTTTCCTTTATTTTTGAGGAAAATAAATTAAAAAGGTTCACATAAAGAAAAAGGTGAGAATCATTTTAACAAAGAAAAAGTCCACTACTCATCAATTAACTTTATATTATTAATTATAAAAAAAAGGAAAAAAGAAAAAGGATGGACCATGGCTGCTTGCTTAATCCTGTTGATGGGAATATATACTAATAGTGTTTTAGAATTTTGAAATCTCTCAATTAATTAATTATTTTTTTTAAAGAGAGCATTATAATGATAAATTTTTATCCTTTCAACAAATCAATATTTTTTTCTATTCTAAAATTAAATAAATCGAAGTATAAACTACACACAATCCACATAAAGTGCACAACGTATTTATTTCGAATCGAATACAAAACTTCCCACATAATATAAAGAGACTGATGTTACTGGACTACGAGCCACTGAACAATTAATTAATTAATTAGTTAATTAATTCATGACAACAACTAACATATATTCTTTGCATGGAATAATTAGCCAATTAAAAAATGCTTATTTTGAATTAATTTAGATGGGACATGATTCTAATTGGACTATGTTACAGCTATACACAGTTGAAAGTCATATTATTTAATTAATTCTATGAAATGTTTTAGTCAGACCTCACATGCAATATGGTAGGTATAAGATAAAGTTCATTTTTAAGTAATTAGACTAATGTTTGTTTGGTCATGTGAAATTATGACTTTTTTGTTGTTTTTTATGCCAATCAAGGGATTAAAAAATCAAATTTATTTGAATTTGGTTGAATCCCAAATCTCTCTAGTTAGATGTACGAGAAATAAAATGGGCCATTTATGTGCTTGTAATCATATAATTATTGAGTTAGGTGATAAGGATATAGTTGGAAGTATTTAGTTTTGTTTTGAGTATCTAAGTAGAATATTTTAAGAGAATATATATATATATATATATATATATTGGTAACGAGGTTGAAAAATATGTAGAGAATGAAAGGGAATGGCTGTGCTCATGGTTTAAAAAATCGGGCCGAGTTGGTCGGTCAAACTGGTTGACCATCGATCGACTGGTAAATCAGTCTGATTTTCTCAAAAAATCGAAAAATTCAAAAAAGGCCATATTTTGTTAGAACCTTTTAGACCAGCTAGTCGAACCGATGAACCACTCACAATTCAATTGACTGGAGCGGTTTTTTATTTAATTTTTAATGAAATTATTATTATTATTATTTTATTTATTTATTTATTTATTTTTGCCTATGTACAAAATTTGAAGACTAAGTTACACCTCACAAGCTATCTAAAAGTAAAAAAAAACATTGGTTTGGAGTTTAGACTTTAGAATTAACTCACACACTCTCAACTTTAAATTTTAGACTTAAGATATTTAAATTGTTGTGATCATTTATAATATGAATTATGAAATTTGGATTGTGATGTTAGATAATATTATTCAAGCTCTTTATGTTTTATATTTTGATATTTTATTAATTTTTAAGTAATATATATATTTCGTAATTATGACGTTACAATTTAATTACAGTTCAATTACGGTTCGAACAACGATTGAACCAATGAACTGGTAAGTTTTTCGATTCAATGAACGATCCGATTTTTCAAACACTAGTTGTGCTTTGTTTGGTGTTCTTTTGATTTGGGAAAAATATTTTAAAATTTGTATTTTTGTAAAGTAGGATTGGAGTGTTAAACGTATGTTTTTTATTTCCTTGGGGGAGTAGTTGAAAATTATTTTTGGATGAAATGGTGTGTTTGATAGTTTAGTTGTGTTTAGAAGGTATTTTGTATCGTAAATCCCAAATCAGTATAAATAATTTTATGAAATGAATTATGTTCGTTTTAGGGAATCAAAAGAGGAATATTTTGAAAATATTTTTTTGGACATTTGAAATATCGGGGAACGAATTGAGATGTTTAGTTTTATTGTTCTGGTTGAAAAATATCATGAAAAAATAGAACCAAATACGTCCTTGATGTTATTTTGTAGGCCAGATAGTTTTTACTATAAATATCTTTTTATATAAGTTTTTGTCTGAGTAGTAGTGTTATATTAAGTTTTCATATTATTATATGATATTTTTATAGTGAAATAATAGTGGAAAAATATATACTTACATTAAATTAATAATGTAAAGATACAAATACACTTAATTTCTTTCTCTTTTTTTTTTGAGAAAAAATGAAGAAATCAATTAAAAATAAAATCATCTATATGAAATTGTCAAATTTGGTGCTTTTTCTTCTTTTCTCCAACGTATTTAAAGAAAATTAATATTTATTACATAGGTTCTAATTATTAAGAACTATAATTTTTTACTTTATAACAGTTCGAAGGTGATGATCAAATTAAATTAATATAAATAAATAAAAAATAATATATAATAATAAATGAAAATCATGGGTATTTGACCATAAAAGACCCGTACTTTCTAATTCAACCAAAATTTGCTACTGATTTTTTTTCCACCAATCACGCCTCAGAACTTTGTGTTAATTAGACTGTGGGCCCCTTATATTTTTAGTTATACAATGAATCATGTTCCCACTAATACGGCAATGTTCCTTTATTGTTGGTTTACCAAAGAAAAAGGAAATGCATTTTTATGTATAAAAAAAAAAAGACAACTATGTTTGGCTACGTTTTGGGAAAACAATTTCCCAAAACGTAACCAAATATACAAAAAAAAAAAATTCAAAATGTTAAATTAAAAATTTTAAAATACCATTTTATATCTTTCATTATCTTCAACATTTCCTCATTTTCCAATATATACTTACATGTTATATATATCATATATATTTTATTATTATTATTATTATAAAAAAAACACATAATTCCATTTTCACCTCCCAAAACTTAACAAAAAGACATTAATTTGACTGCTATAGTATAATTTGTCTCATTTCAAAACATAAACAAACATACCAAATTTTTTCAAAACAATCTTCTTACTATTCCCAAAACATAAATAAGCATGCATTATATTTCCCAACACAAATTTCACATTCTCCAACCCCACTCCCAAAAGTTATTCTCCCAAAACACATAATTCAAAACACACAATTCATATCCAAACATTACTAAAGAAATCGTAACAGTAGATCAGTAATAAAGCGCATAACGAAAACTTTTCCCATAGGCTGCATCAGTCAATTATTTAACTGTAAAAGATTATAGTTTAAACTATAACTTTTTAAATTTAAATTTAATTTTATTACAAAAATTTTAAATTCAAACTCAACTAATTTATAAATGAAGTTATATCATCACTGAGGTGCACTAAGAGGCACATGGATCCCCTCCTTTGCAATTAAACACCATTGAATATATGTTTGACGAAAACCATCCAACAACCAAATTAAATAAATAAAACTAAATGAATGAAAAGGAAATAGCTAAAAATGAAGATAATATTTAAAATAGACAGAACATTAAAATCCCTTTAACCATAACCAGTTTCAAATAATGCATGTATATGAGCTGAGTAGAGAAATTTATCCTTATATTGCATGAATACCTTCTCAGTATAATCTCCTTATTAATTATATATGCATGCGAACGTAATCAAAATTTCGTTGCATCCAAAGAAAAAACAAAAAACTTTCAATATTATTTCATGTAGATATCAAAAAGACCGTTAAAAAATGAATCTTAGCCTAGCTAACCTAAAAAACTAGCTCAAGAGGTAAAGAATTCCTCAAAATCATATATAGAGACCACTATCTATTTATTTCACTGATGTGGGATACTAACACACCCTGTGCATGCCCATGAATGAATATTTGGAGTGTGGAATAATATGAAATGAGTGGCCCAACAATACTGGGTAGCCCAACATTGGGAATGAGTGGCTCTGATACTATGTTGAATGAACCTTGGGCCCAACTCACCCAAAAACTAGCTCAAGAGGTAAAAGATTGCCCAAAACTATATATAGAGACCACTATTTCTTTATTTCACAAATGTGAGACACTATAACACCCCACACCCGCCTAAGAATGAATATATGGAGTATGAAATAATATGAAATTGGTGGTCCAATAATATTGAGTAGCCCAAAATTGAGAATGAGTGATTCCGATACCATGTTAAAGAATGGACCTTGGGTCCAACTCACCCAAAAGTTAGCTCAGAGGTAAAGGATTGCTTGAAACCATATACAGAGACCTCAATTTATTTATTTTACCGACGTGGGACATCAGCACACGCTGCGCACGCCCATGAATGAAAATTTGAAGTGTGGAATAATATGAAATATGTGGCGTAACATATTGAGTAGCCCAATATCGGGAATGGAATGACTCATATACCATGTTAAAGAATGAACCACAACTCACCCAAAAGCTAACTCAAGAGGTAAAGAATTACCCCAAAATTATATATAAATACCAATATTTATTTATTTCATCAATGTGGGACACTAATAAAAATTAATTCTTTTGTGATTTTGTCTATTGAATGTCACATTAAAGCAATAAAAAAAGAACTTGAAAAATCAAGAAGACTGTGGAAAGCTTTGGTGTGAAGATTGTACAATTGAGATGGCATATTGAAAAGCCAATGGCATCTTATCTATTGACACTTTTTGTCAAGCAGCCTTTCACTATCAAGAAAGTGAGGACAAAGGACTTCTCATTAATCATACACACTTTGAATACAAATCATCTTGGTACTCTTTGCACTACTTAGCTGTCACATTAAATTATAGTGACTTTAGAGAAATTTTAGATCATTTTTACTTTGGATTTCAATCTTCCACATACCACAAAGTGAGCAAATGGGGGACTAACATGTAGTAGTTGTGGTTGCATGTGGTTTTTGACTAAAGACTAAGATAAAAGTTTAATAGGATGTGATGGTTCTATATAATAAAAATCAAATCATATTTACACATATATATATATATAGTTATGTTAATGTTACATAATTGACATTAGTTAATATTAATTCTTATATTGAATACATTAAAAGTTTCTTATTAAAGTTGAGGAGTTCTTGTCCTAACAGTAAGATGGACGCCCTGTAGAGGCTCCATAGTTAAAAGGTTATGAGTTTGAGGCTCTTTAATGTAGGTATTAATTAGTTTATATTCATACTAGTTATTATTATCTATTTCCATAACATTTTTGAATTAGATTTTATCTGTACTTCATGAGTTAATATAATAATTAAAGTGTATTTAACTATTCTTCTATTTAAAAAAAAAATAATCTTAGTAAGTAGATAAATAACAAGAGATTTTATTCTTCGGTAACAGTTTATCAAAGTTATTAAAAAAATATAGCAAACTGTAAAACTAAGCATTGTCGCTACAGTAGGGTTTAATCAGTAGTTCGGAATGAATTGGTGGAGTCACTCTGTATTTAAAACACAACCACCTCGATTCATGAATGAGAAAGATACAAAAGAAAAGTAATGATTGTGAGGCAATAATTCTTGATTGCAAAAGGGCACAAAGATCATCTGAGTTTTTTTTTTTTTTTTTTTTTGTGGTATCTTTTTTTTAGATATTAGTACTTAAAGAGGTTCGATTTTCCTTTTCTTCATTTTGGTGTAGTATTATATTGACATGGGTCCAAACAAGAACTTACACAAATTTGGGCGGGCCATTTCGGGCCGATATTGAAATGTAAGTGGGCTTAAGTCGGATCCGGACAAATTTTTTCTGGCCTAATTCAAAGTGGACTGAAACTCATGAGACACTAATTTGGGCAAAGTATTTGGGCTGTCATGGCAGCTCGGTCCACAAAGAAAGGGCAGAATTGAAGGGAGGAGCCGCTCGTGCTTTCTGTTTCATGTTTATAACACAGGAAAGTTTTCTCTGTGCGCTGCAATATTCGCTTTCAGCTTTAAGGTTCGTTTTTGTATGTGAAATTTCTGCAGTTGAATTTTGCTTAACTCTGAAAAATATTGCGTTTTTTTTGTTTTACATGCTTATGTTCCTGAGCTGTATTTGCTGCTCCATGTTTTTGGTAAATAAATTTGCTGCTTCGTTGAGTTGAAAAGAAATGTAAAGTTTGAGTTCTTATTATTATTACATCAGTATTAAGTTTAAACTTGTTAATATGCTTGATTGAATTGCGGGGCTCGAGTAATTTGGACATAATTTTCGGGAAATTAGTTGGTATTTTTGTGGTGTTTTTTCTTAATTTATTTATTATGGCTTAGGTTGCGGAAAACAGTACAGAACAGAATGATATTAGTATGGCATTTTTTTGTTTAGAAGTGTGATGTTATGATGTTACATACATTTGGAGATTTGAGTTTAGCTAATCACAGTTTTACACATGTTATAGGACTGTGTTTCAGGGATACTGGTATGGTTTCTATTGGTTTGAAAGCATTGCCATTGAGAAAGCATAAATCCCGTAATTTATCTCAGGATAGCTTGATGGCTGATGAAGGTAAACCTTCCTATGATAAGGTTGGGAAAAGGAAGAAAATGGGTAGGAAGGGAAGTAAGACAAGTGGTGGATTTCATGGAGATGTTTTTACAGAAAATCAATCAGGTGGCACAAAAGCTCGGAAGTCTGCAAAGGGCAAGACAGCCTCTGAATCTCAGGCATCGTTTGTCAGGTATGTGTGTGTGTGTGTGTTTGTTTCTTTTCCTCTTCTTTTTCTTGATTGGGGGTTTGGTTGTGTTTTTTTTCATAATTGTACACGTGCCCTGTATGAATGCATCCTTGGAAATGTTTTAATTGTAGAAAGCAGGTTGACCCAGAGACAACTAAATACTTTTCGGAGATCGCGAATGTAATAGAAGGAACTGAAATAGACTTGGAGGAGCGAACTGTTATATGTGGTAATGCATTGGAAGAAGCCAGAGGGAAAGAAGTAGAACTTGCAACTGATTATATCATCAGTCATACTATGCAAACTCTCCTTGAAGGCTGCTCTGTGGACCACCTTTGTGCTTTTTTGCGAAGCTGTGCAAAGAGTTTTTCTCATATTTCCATGGATAGATCTGGTTCTCATGTAGCTGAAACAGCCCTGAAGTCTCTGGCCAGGCATCTTGAGGATGATGAGAATCATTCTCTCATTGAAGAGACACTATCTGCATTGTGCCAGGTATCCACTACTGAATCCTAATGTTATTGACATGATTCTCATTAGCTACATCGCACTCTGCGCCAATATTTTGCTTTTTCTTATTTGGAATTTTATTCTAGTTAGAGGTAATTTTATTGTATCTGCTAACATTAATGAAAATAAGGTTATGAATAGGAGATGCATTTCGTATTATTATTTAAAGCATGTGGGTTGCATTTGCAGTTATTCTAAATTGTTTCTCCACTATCTCATTTCTTGCCAGGCAATTGTGGTGAATCCTGTTGAAATAATGTGCAACTGCTATGGATCTCATGTCCTGCGGAGACTTCTTTGTCTTTGTAAAGGAGTTCCCATAGACTCATCAGAGTTTCATAGCATAAAGCCGTCAGTTGTGCTGGCAGAACGTTTGAATTTGAGATCATCTCAGTTGAATGGTCATGAATCACAACCAAACCAACCTTTCCCAAATCAGCTAAAATTTCTCATATCAGAGATGTTAAACCCTTTGAAGGCAGACATATCAATCCTACAAGGAAATCAGTATGGTAGTTTGGTTCTGCAGGCATGTTTTTCGCTATCTTATTATCTTCTTGCTTTCATCAGTGTAAACAGTTTTAATATTTCGTTAACTTTTTTCACCTAACTAGTTTAATTTACTTAACCATTTTAACCTATTTTCATAAAATTGATTTTTATACTCAAATTTTAAGTTATAGTTAAATGCACACATGTAATTAATACCATGTATTTCTATGGTGCCATTGGATCCACAGATGCCCGTGCATATATGTCATTTACACAACCATTCTCTTATTGGAGGCTTTCAATGACTTAACACAGTTTTAAGGTCAACTTGACAGTACTTGTCTTACCTGTATGAATTATATCTTTTCAATGGCAGACTGCTTTGAAAGTATTAGCTGGACAAGAGGACGAGTTGCTCAGGTTAATTCCTGTTCTCCTTGGCTGCCATGCAGACAATACCGTAGAAGAGAACTTTGTTGAAGTGAAAGCAGTGAAAAAAATTCTACGTTTAGTGGAAGAAAATGCATACAGTCATTTAATGGAGGTGAGAGTTTAACAATATCTATCTTACAGTATGATTATAAATTTCCATTTGTTATCATTGAGGTAATTTTTGCATTATGGACTCTTAGGGTATTTTTTTACTAATTGTCAATGGCTTTGCTGGGTAAAATACTCATTGAAGCAAAATTGAACTTCTCGCAATGCAGTGTGATCTTAGGACCAGTTCTTTTAACTTCACAGGAACACCATACTACGATCATAACTATTTAACATAACAATTACATGGAAACATCATGATTGCCTCCAAGAAATTTTTGCTATGCTAAATTTTTCCTTTTTGCATTTTATTGTCGAATCTAATGCCATTGTGAAATGCGTTCATATGTTTTGGAACATATTAAGTCCTCAGAACATATGTAATACCCCATGGGGAAAGAAACAAAGTTGAAAATGTGGCAACATCCTTTGTATGTTCAACCATTTATAGTGCATTGACATGTTAAATCAATTTTCTGCTGGATGCTGCCGTCTGCTCTGTACTAATAATCTCCATATTTGAAACTTCATTTTTCTTTTTTGCAGGTCATCTTGGCAGTGGCTCCCGATACCTTATATAATGAAATATTCACAAAAATTTTCAAGGATTCTCTGTTTAGGATGTCATCACATCCCTCTGGGAACTTTGTTGTGCAAGCATTGATATCCCATGCAAGAAGTCAAGATCATGTAAGTCCAATGATCCTTTTAAGCTTTGTTTGGCAATACTTTGCATTCCATGAACTCCTAATTTTATTATGTGAGAGTCAAATTCATCTAAATTTAGTTACTGAGGCATCTTGTTGGATAAATGTTAAATGGGGTTGTACCAAAATAGGCAAAGTCAGTGAAAAGTAAATTAGCCTATTCTGTCTTTTGGTTAACGCTTTAATGCTTCTACTCCTTGCACTTCGCGGGTAGCTCTTTGCAGGAATAAAAGTAGCCATTTTTCTGGTAGATATTATAAATCTGCTAATCATCTGAGCATTTTAATTGCCTTTTTCTGAGCAGGGCCAATTTTGACTGGGGAACTGAGGCCCATTAAATTGGCTCACTCTAACAAACACTATCGCGTTTTTAACTTATGATTCTCACCTTGTCCCTACTTAGGCTCTCGCAACCATCTCTATGTTTAACTATCTATTTTTTTTGTAATTATTACGTTGTAACCTCATGGTGATTCTACAATGTTAATACAAAAATCTCTCTACCAATGCTACTTTGAACATTTGTTGTAGATGTCCTACTTAACGATATAAGGCTCGCACAGCTTGTTACTTCTTCGATTTGTTATCATGGTTTGCAATAAATGTGTCAGTTTCTAGTTTCTTGTTTCTTGATTGTATAATCTAGTTTCAATTTCTGACTCCAGATAAAGGTGATTTATGAGGAACTGGGTTCTAAATTTAAGAATCTTCTTGAACTGGGAAGGTCTGGAGTTGTTGCAGCCCTTTTTGCTGCAAGTCAAAGGCTTCAGATCCATGAGCGCGAGGTTTTTCTTTTTATTTTATTTTATTTTTTTGGTTCTCTCCTTTTCCTTTCTAAGTTATTCTGTACTTATGTTTCAGCATCATGTTAAAGTTTAGCATCATGGGCTAAGACTCCTCATTTTCCTGATTAAGTAGTGAAATGAAATTTTTATTCTAGTTTACCATGAACCCCTCTCTCCTTACCGCCATCCCTTTTTGGTTGTAAACTATGTTTTTGTTGTTCTTCTTATAGTTTATCATTTTTTTTCTTGACTAGGTTTCTATTGTTTTGCTGGCAGTGTTGTCAAGCCCTTGCTGATGCTGTGTGTTCGAAGAATGAGTCTTCTGCATGCACTGTTCCACGGATATTGTTCCTTGACAATTACTTTTACGTTGATGATAAAGCGAACTGGAATTGGCCAAATGGTGTTAAGATGCATGTTCTGGGTTCTTTGATTCTGCAGTCAGTTTTCAGATTTCCAAGTGTATGTTGCTTTCCACCAGAAAATTATGTTTTTTGCGTTATGCTCTGAACTAAGAGAGCCTGATATTTTAACTGTTCAAACAAGTCTACTCAGCCACTTACACAATCAAGAGATAGAGCTTGTTGCATTACTACAATTAACATTTAAGCTAGATGAGGAATTGAAGACTGAGTATTCTTTTGGCTTATTTTGGCTACGAACTGAAACCTAATTCTTACTTGCAGATTTTCTTTTGTAATATTTAACGCCAGGTTTTAGACTTGTCATAAAGTAGTTAAAAACTTTTCACTTTGTTTCTGTTATCTAATAGGGTATGCTTGAAACTTGGATTTTAGCAAGAAAAAGCAAATGCGAGGCAAAATGCCTACAAGATAAAGCATAAAGTTACATAATTTGAAGCTAGAAAAATTCTTTATCTCAATATTTTCCTCATCAAATCCAAGATCCAAACGTAGCAATAGTATCACTTCGTGTGAAAATATAATGCTGTTGATTTTTACCTTGTTTTAATTTTGTTATTTATTTATTTTTTTTTGTGTGTGTATCAATTGGTAACACATGCCTCTGTTTTCTGTATTATAGGAATTCATACAAGCATATATTACCAGCATCACATCTTTAGAAGATAATCATGTTCTCGAAGCTTCAAAAGATTCTGCTGGTGCCCGTGTTATCGAGGCTTTTCTCATTTCAAATGCTTCAGCTAAGCAAAAGCGCAAGCTAGTTATCAAGTATGACAAGAAGCTTCTTTATTTTCCTATCTTACTGTAAACATAAATCGTTTGATCTTGTACTATTTTAATTCAATGTAACATCATTGTGCAACTTCTGGAAAATTTTATTGAGCTTAATCACTAACATTTTCTGGTAATATGCCTACCAAAACAAGCTCTTTGAACCTGAAAGTTCTAAGATGATACTAAAATTATAAAGTCATAAGATTATACTTAACTTCCATCTGATAAGAGCATTAATTGGCTATTATGCTATCTTTACCTGAGTTCTTCAGGGTTGTCCTTGGTCTGGGCTGAGAATAGCCTGTGACAGTGGCTGTTATCTATATGAATTTGCAACACATGATATCTGTTCAGTTATGCATTTTCAGTACCGTTGGTATCTATGTGAGTTCATTTTGGAGTCTCTTGACGATTTTGCACATTAGACGCTTAACTTCTATACTCGATACTAATGATAACTTTTTGGCTGTACTCTGCACCTACAAATTGAAGGCTTCGAGGACATTTTGGAGAGCTCTCTGTGCTTCCTTCTGGTTCATTTACTGTTGAAAAGTGCTTCAGCGCCGGCAATATGTCCCTGAGAGAGACAATTGTATCAGAACTATTACCTGTCCAAACAGAGCTTTCCAAGACTAAACAGGGTCCTTACCTGTTGAAGAAACTTGATGTTGAGGGGTAAGCATGTTAATTTTATAGTGCTTTTGAATCAAAATTTCTTGTAAATTGGATTGATCGTGGATGCACACTCCTGGCTGAAGCCCATTATTTTGGGGGAACTACTTTGTTACTCCATATGCATATCTTAACATCTTCCAGAATTTTCCTTGACATAGAGGCCTTCAGCAGATGCCACTTAAAATATCTCGAACTTATTATGTTGGCAATTAAGTAATGCTCATGAATCTTCTTCAGGTTATTCATGTGTACTAATTGTCACTAGCGTGTGAATATTTAAACCACTAGCTGGTTGTTTTCATGTTCTTTTTCTTGGATGGTGTGAGATTTTAAAGGGATTCAGGTGAGCGGAATGGAGAAATGTCAAAACACTCTAACAATGAGACTGAATATTAATAATTGAATTCCATATATTTCATCTGAGGATTGTGTGTTTCTGTGCCTTATTGAAGAGTTTTCCCCACTTCCTTGCTGGGTGCAAATAAGTCATCATTGCTTAACAGCTTATGTGATTGTTTACTGTTCATAACTTTAAATTCCTCCATTCTGTGAGTTTTGCACTGAAGTTATTTGTTTTTTGTTTCGTTGATTTTTTGTTCTCTCATAAACTTCATGAACAAGTTACACATTTTCTACTTTACAGATTGTAGCTAATCTTTTCCTGTTCAATTTCTTGTTATAATAGATTTGCAAAACGACCAGATCAGTGGAGATCAAGGCAAACTTCAAAACAATCTGCTTACAAAGAATTCTATGAAACATTTGGATCAAAGGATGCCAAATCATCTCAAAGTGAAAACTTTCTGTCGGACACTCGGCACAAATCACAGGCAGAAAATTTGAAGGGCATGAGAAAAGAGATCGACACTCGTCTTTCTTCTGGTTTTTCTCCGAACTCTGGTAGCCCATTTTTGGCTCACCAAGGTTCTACTAAACCAAAAAAAGCAGGGAATAAGCCGGTACCAGAAGGCAGAGGGTTTCCCAAAGATGTTGATGATAATTTCTTCAAAAGCAAAAGCAAAAAGCGTAAAATAGAAAACCCCAGCAGCTCTATGAAGAACACTAATGATGAAGAAATTCTACAGGTTGAGAAATTATCAACTAGTAAGAATGAGAAAAAACGGCACAGGAAAGATGGCTTGTCAAAATCGTTGGACAAGAAGTTGAAAGCTCGGATTAGTGGTTAAACACTGCAACTGACATGGATAGTTCTCAGAGTCTTATTTTTTCTTTCTTTTTTCCTTTGCATTTTATGCTGTTTTTGATGTTTGTCTAACTGTTCTATGCATGGAGCTATAGCAAAATGCAATCAGAGAGGGGATGCCATCTTTGCTGTTAGATCAAAGCTCTTGTATTCACATGTCTAAGCTATGAATTACATAGAAGAACAAAATGTGACTACTGCAAAATTGGAGATACTCTTTAGTTGCAACAAAGTGATACTGTCCTAGAAAAAGAAAAACTCTATCCACTACAGAACAATATCAGTATCAAATGAAATGATTGCTCAGTGGGCATTCTCCATTGCCAACTGCTGCTTTCTACAGTCATCCTACTATGGAGGCTTGGACCTGGTAACAAGAACATGATATCTGAGTAAAACTTCTTATGGAGGAAAAAGGCTTCAACTTTTGTGAGTTAGAAGTTACTTGTTCTGCGTGGGATTCGATCTGCTTGGAGGTATCCTTCGGAAGCTCGACTTTTCCTTCTTGTATGGATTCTTCTCTTTTGCTTGCAAACCCTTGAAAGATTGTGATGATGACACCATGGTTGAGGTCGATGTTCGTGTTTTCTCCAGAAGTTGTCGTGTTGCCTGTGCTCCTTGCATGTGGGAATGCAAAATGAGCACTAATGCAAGAAGAAAAGAGGCCATCATACTAAGGTGAAACTTCATAACTTCTGATGCTTGAACAATTGACTGTTTTGGTAAAGTGAAGAAGCTTAACTCTTATGATGAGATTTGAAGGTGATTAAGCTCTTCTGATGAGATTTATATATCTTAGTTACTTGCAAGATGATGTTGGAATCCTATGCAAGTTGGATCATGTGATGCTTCTTTGACTGTGTCATGTTACAGGTCTGACTTCCAGATTAGTTACAGTTTCAGTGTGGTCATGTGACTGGGCACGTGATTATATTTTAATCCTCTGTTAGCTGACGATATTTATATACTAAGTACTCTATTGCTGCATGTCAGGATTTTATACGATTCAATTTAAAAAAAAAAAGCAGAGCTTCGTATTTGTCCTAATCTTTTTGAAGTGTTTAAAGTGATAAAAACTGTGGATCTTTACTAGTTGTCTTTGTTTTTGTCATCTACGATGTGCTGCTGTTTGAATTTAAACTTGGATTTCAAGAATGAACTGTTTCTTTCTGGAATTCTGCACCTTAAAAAAGTTAAGGAAAGACATTAATTTAGTGCTTCCAATGTTTGAAAGCTAAAAAGGAGTGTAATTTGGTCTTTGTGTGTGTCTTTTTCAAATCATAAGATGCATTATTTAGACTTATTATAATTTGTGTTGCATAATATTTCTTTCCCACCTACTTTTTGTGCTTTTCATGCTGGTGCAGTCAATGTAGATAGAATCTTCACTTTTTTCTTACATCCTACTTCTTTTGCTTGCTTTTATGGGAAAACATAGTACAGCTTTGAATGTTAAAATTTGTAGACATATGGTCAAAAAATTAGACCAAATGTAATTGCCAATCAAAGTGATTCAAGTCTAATATAGAGATGTCAAGAGAAGATTTAATTTGGTTGTGATCTTTGCACATATTTGAAGAGTTTTGGTACAAAATATGTGGTGCGCTTTTTTTTTTTTTTTTATTGAAATCAAGAAAATTAGTCATTAAATGGCTTTAAAAATTTGGTGCAAATCCCATTTATATATCAATAATGTTGAGTGAATAAGCAAATCATGCTAGTTATAGACAACTTTCTAGAGTGATTTAGGTCCAACAATCTCTATTTTGTCCAACCAATTAACTCAATTATATTGTGAATTGGGCGTTAATGAATTCTAATAGGTAGCTCTAGGCAATTATGCTTCTCAATTTGATAAATACATTCTTGAAATTGGGTTGAAATGACAAGCAGTTTTAAATTTAAGGATTTATCGTCTCATAATTACATGTGAGATTAAGAATCGAACACTGAATACATATGTGCATATGTAAATATATGTAACAAAATCATCTCATGCGCTATCATAATTTTGAATAGAATTTGTAGAAAGTAGTTAATTTATAAGTTAATATAATATATATATATTAGTATTAAATTAAAATATTCCTACATTCTTTTTTCTTTTTAAATAAATGTTAGTTGTGATGGAATCAAGTGATCAATTGGGCCCAATTGTATTATCCTCACATATATAAGCTTGTGATTTGAAGTTTGAATCATTACGAATTCTTGGTATATAAGTAGGTAAATAAAAAATATATACATTTTTTATGGACTTAAAAATTAATTGCTAAATTAGTAATTATACTGAAAAAACCATACTGTAAATAAAATATACTAATATATTAAATTTGAAACAAAATAAAAACATCTTTCAAGAGATTATTATGTATTATAATGATTAAAAAAGTTGAATTATTGAACTTTTCCTCTACCATTCATTTAAAAAAGAATAAAGTTGAAAACCCTATTTTGACCAAGGGGAATTATTCAAATTTCAAAGCGAGCTTAGATAATGTTCAACCGAAAACCCATATCTGCCCCTGAATGCTAATGCGTTTCTCTTCAATATCCATAGGGCTAAAATTGTCTTTTCAGAAACAGTACAGTCCACGCGTCGTATTACAACCATTCATAACCAAAAAGGGAAAAATGGAAAATTATAATTTAACCCCAAAGATTTCATCTGCTGCACCAAATTCAACGCCTCCGGATTTGTTGAATCATTAAATTCCGTAAATTATTGTTCTGATATTCTCGGTGATGAAAATATTGCTTGGAATTGAAGTTGGCTTTTGATTTTCGCTCAATAGGTCGTTTGATTTGGCTTTCTCGATCTCTGGTGGGTATGTAAGTGTATAAGTGCGTATGTATGTCGGTTTGCTTTTTTCTTTCTTTTTTTCTTTGTTTTTCTTTTTCAATTTTGGTTGGGATTTGAGAATGTGTTGATCTGGAAATTATTGATTTGGTTAATTTGCTGATCTGATTGATGATTCGCTCGATTGTACTCTTTTGGGGTTAGATTAATTACGAAATCGCCTTTCCCCCCCCTCTAATTACGATGATTTGTTATGTTGTTAATCGGAGAGAGAAAAAAGTTTGATGCTGTGCTATTGTGACTGATTCGTGCTTTTTTAATTGCAGAAATAATTACATAAGCAATTATGTAAATATGGAGAAAGAAGAGCTCTGAATTCCATTGTATTTAGGAAATTTTTCGGCATATAGCGTTCTATGAGCTAGTTTTTTCTTTCGCTTATCTCATCCATAAATGTTAAGCCGAAGATGTTGGGATGTTACCATATTCATATTGTTCAGCGACCTTAGGAAATACTGTGTGTGCATATCGATTTCTTTTATAACTACTTGTACTATAAAGCTATGCTATTGAGAAACAGTAATAGTTTTGGGAAATATTGATCAGGATGGAAGAGAAGTTAGTCTTTTACAGACTTATTAGTTATTAGAAAAATATCTAAGTAAATTTTAGGAGGATGCTAAGAAATTTCACGAGTGTCTGGGTAAAAATGTAATAAATACATGCTCTTACTGTTAAAAAGTATGAATTAGGAAGGTTGGACCTAATTTCAGCATGCAAACAATGGGCTTGGTCTAGTGAGTGCTTAAGCTAATTTAATGTAAATGATCCAGTTCCAATGAATAAGAGCAAGTTGAGTCAAAACAAACGAATAATAGCATAGGTGCTTGGTGTGATTGCAGAAAGTCAAATGCTCCAACCCACGATGAGTTTTGTGCTACATCAGTTGTGACTAGTTTTTGTTCGTATTTGGACAGACTTTAGAACATTACATGGCTGAAAATTTCTTCTCGTTGGTAAGACTTGTATGTAACCATTTGTGAATTGCTATATATGTCTTCTCTGTGGAACTTTCTTCACGTAATTTTGACTTCTTGTTTCATTTTTATGTGTTATTTGAACAAAGTGGAATGGCATATTTAGAGACGATTGTCTTTTTGCAGGGAACAACCTAGTTGAGGCAGTGGATAAGATAAGTATCTTCTGAAATCTGTCCTTTGATTGTTGATTGAACGCTTAAAAATGGCTGAAAAAGCATGCGTAAAGCGCCTCCAAAAGGAATATAGAGCACTCTGTAAAGTAAGTTGATTTTACTTCTTGAATTTTCAGAAAACTCATGTCTTCCTGGTGAACTTCATTTACTAGTTTGTTTTATTCATATTTAGGAACCTGTTTCTAATGTGGTGGCACGTCCTCTGCCAAACGACATCCTTGAGTGGCGTAAGTTGCTGCTTGCCTAGTCGTTTTATATCATTTTATTGCATGTTTATGATTTTCTTCGTTTGTGTGAATTTCTGCTTGCTTCTCTGCATTTGTTGTTTCTGCTTTGTTTGGCTGATTCTTATTTTCCTTTGTTCTGTTTTTCAACATCCAACTACTAGTGCTAGAATCCTGCAGTATATGCTCAGTAACTATGTTATCGACTAAATAACACTCCATCTCTGTTCTACTACACATTCGTCTAAGTGGATAGAGACTATTGTGCATCTGTGACTTTTCTATTCGAAGTACTTTTATATTTTTGGATATGATGCCAATTTTAAGGATTAGATCTGATTCAACATTGGAGTTACATTGTGTGTAGGATATAATCATCCAATACATGGACAGACTGAAACTTACGAACTTGCATGTGAAGAAGTGCCCTACTATCTATATATCGACTTGGATTCTGCAAATGTATGATCTTATACCTTGGAACTACCACTGCAATAAGCAGAAAGCATATGATGTTATTGTTTGAAATCCCCAATGATAAAATTTTCTGCACAATGCCACAATCCCTGTTGGACCAGCAAATATATGCTCTTTACTCTAGTGTATTTGGTCTTGTCTCTAAGGTCACTGACAAATGTGATTGATGGTAACTATTTATTTATTTATTTATTTTAAAAAATATATCATATCTAATGGTTTCTTCATCTGCTAACAATGATCCTTTTCTGCAACTCTGTGGTCAGATTATGTGTTGGAGGGAAGTCAAGGAACACCCTTTGCAGGTTTCTGTTTCTTTTATTTGTTAACCTTGAACATATCTGGAGTGAGAACCGCTAGCTCATTAATGGGTGTTGTGTGTTTCTGCACATGGATGAACAATACTTTCAATCCCTAGAGTTCTTTTTGTTTTCATATTGATGATGATTCTCCTTTCTTTCTCTTTTATCATTCTTGATCATTCAAGGTGGATATTACTATGGAAAGATAAAGTTTCCACCAGAATACCCATATAAACCACCAGGGATCAGGTATCTTTTACTTCTCATGAAACATGGCATTTAGAAAGCATCACTTACTTTATTGATGCCATGATCTGCACATTTATAAGTAGATCGTTTATGTTAAATGTCATTTACCTCCTTTGTAGTATGACTACTCCAAACGGACGCTTTATGACACAAAAGAAGATATGCCTATCTATGAGTGATTGTAAGTTTGTTGGGTTTGCATTTGACACATCAACTTCTTGTATTGTCTCAATATTTTTCTTTTGTCACCGGTCACGCTACTTATGTGGTTTCATTTCCAGTTCATCCAGAGAGTTGGAACCCCATGTGGAGTGTCTCAACGTAAGGGGTTCTCGACTAGGAAAATAAAGCTCTTTCTTATTTTGACCAATTTTAGGTTTTCTTGTGCTGATTTTTCCCATTTGCCTGCAGAATACTGACTGGGCTTCTTTCTTTCATGGTGAGTTTCTTTCTAATTTTAGAGTTAATTAATTGGTTTGACTTTATATTTTCCATTTAGAGTCGCACACTTTATATTAATGCAGGCAATAGTTTCCCTACTCAAAAGTTCAGCTAAATTGAGATTATAGGTTATCACATAACAATCCAGTGATCCTTCTGGTCAATTGTGTTTCAGATGGACAATAGTCCTACCACCGGCAGCGTCTCAACCACAGAAGAAGAGAAACAGAAGCTTGCAAAGGCTTCTCTGGCTTTTAATTGTAAAAAGTAAGTTTTACAAACCTATTGCCCTTTTCTTCATATGTCAGTCTGTATAGGAGGATTGCTTGAGATGCCTTTCATTTTGATTATGATAATAACAATTTAGTGAAATATTCATTGTTCAAGCACACATTAAGTGCTCTAGTAAATTCAGTTGCTTTTGAATGATGGACAACTACTTTTGCCTATTGTGGATATGCCGCTCAAACTTTTCCTTTGTTCACAACAGCCCAACCTTTAGGAAACTATTTCCAGAGTATGTAGAGAAATATGAAGAACAGCTAGCAGCTGAGCAATCTGCAGATCAAGCAGCACAAGAATCTATCCAGGATGAAAATTCTGGGCCCACATTAAAGAAAAGGGGAGCTAAGGAGGAGCCAAGAAATGCAGAAGCCCCAAAAGTGTTAAATAACCAGCAGAGACGGCGGTCTTTCCCTACCTGGTTATTATTGTTGCTTGCTTTTATTTTCGCAGCTGTGATGGCCCTGCCTCTGCTTCAAATTTGATACATACCCGTCAAAGAAATGGAGCTCTAAGTGTGCTTAGATGGAAATTTAACAATCTTGAATCATGTCGCAATCTATTAAATTACTTGATGTACTAGAATTCTTATGCACCAAACCGGACTTGTATAGTAGTCGTGCCAATGGAGAAATCTGTTTGATATCCATCTTATATCATCTCCCAGATCCCGATATTTCGATTCTGTTACATTAACTGGTGCAGAGTCCAAGTCTTGATTCATGGGATATATTCTATAGTTCTTGCAGGTTAGGTTTTACAAATGTTCTGTTTTGGGGGCTATAGAGAGTTCCATGTTAGTACAAATAAACAGGCATTTTACAACCTGGGACCTTAAGATGGACATTGACAGGCTTCAACCTCAGCTGAACAACAAATTGGCCTGTGTCTGTGGAACCCCCGACAAAACCATACTCTCATCTTCCATATCTTTTTATATCTGGTTACTTAATTTTAGTATCCTGACAATTGACGTGTAAATATATTATGCATTCGTTTTCTCTGAAGACAAAATCGTACCATCTTCCCTGATTCTCTCATATCTGTTTGTACTTTGGATTCTGTCGTTTAAAGAAGCTCAGCTTTTACTGCTCTAGCTAAGGTAATTCATTTCTAAAGGATTTGAGGGGAAGGGAGGGGAGGGGAATCATAATCCACCGGATTATTGTACTAATAAAAGTAGATGGGTATCTAATGTTTGGAATTTTTTGAGGAAGGGTCTATTGAACGCGTTGAATAGTTGGGGGCATTAGTTTTGTTTCCAATTCCAACGCATGAAAATCTGGGACATGTCTATTGTCTACCCTGATTTTCTGGATCTGTTGTTAACCACTCAGATTATAATCGAATTTATAATGCCGAGCTACCTGTGGTCCAGTTATACGAGTCTCCCACATAATATGGGAGGTCAGGAGTTTGAGTCCGAACAGATTCTTGATATGCGTGTGTATAAATAAAAATATAATCGAATTTGTAATTCTTAATATCTTTGGATATGTTTTAATAAGAATAATTTAAATTTTTTTATAATTAATAATAACTGTTGAGTTTGAACGAAAATATTTCACCTAGAAGGTGAATGTTTTGTTCTTGAATGAATTATTTTCATATTCGATAAGAAATATCATTACGGATTTTCATTCAATTGAAATGTGTAATATTAAGTAGGATAAAATTAGTATATTCAACCTACTAACTCAAAATAACTTAAGTCGCCAATTAGTCTAATAACATTGTGTAGCTATGAGGTTTAAATTTTGAACATTAATGAACTATTGATGAAAATATACTAATCTAAAATAAATAAAACCTTATCATATTATTTATGTACAATTCAGGCTTCAAATTAATCACAAAATAAGCATAATAATAAATAACTTAAAATAGACTCACTCTTGCCAACTTGTCATTTTCCTTAATTTGGTGCATAATTTTCATCATGATGATTGTATTGAGATAAACTAATTTGATATATACTTTTTCAAAGAATTTTTTTTTTCAAAAAAAAAAAAAAAGAAGAAGAAGAAGAAAAGGAGAAAAAGCTCATGGGAGCCTCCTAAACATGCGGCGTGAAAGACTTGGCAATGACATAGACAGACATAATAATGACAAAAAATTAGTTGGGGTTGCACTTAACTTGCTTTACTAAACATAATCTTTAGCATAAAACTTTAGAATAACTCAAACTTACTTAGTTGCTACCTACTAATGACCACTTCTTGACCTGATTTCTTCATGATTCCATATCTGAAAAGCTGAACCAGAGAAGGGCATTCTTCTAATTCTTTGGAGTTTCATTCCAAGGTAAAACCACCAAAAAAAAAAAAAAAAAAAAAGAAAAAGAAAAAGAAAAAGGAAAAACAGTTCTGTTTCTTAGTATTTTGTCCTTAACAGGACCATAATATTCGTTTTGTTGCATTCATACACACATTTGATTTGATGTGAAAGTTTGATAATGCTTTTTCTTGAATCTCTGTTGTGTGTGTGTGTGTGTTCTTTTTCTTGTTTATTTGGGTTATTTTCATTTTCTGCATTAACTTTTTATAACAACAACTTGTCTACAACATGTCCCTTTTCTAAGCAATTGTTAAGAGGTAGCTTTCATTACCCACCCAACTGCCAAAAGTTACCATAAATTCCACTATGTCATGAGAAGTTATCTGGTTAGTTTGCCTTTACATTTTCAAAGGGAACCCCACTGTAAAGATCACTTTATTATGTTATTTTCTCCCTCTGCAGAGTCAAGAACACCTGTGAGGTAGGTAAGAGTGAGTGACTATGGATTCTTTTTGTCAACTTTTCAGTTGTACCAGGGGAAAGTTGGAGTTTTGATCAGAAACTTTGCCAAGAACTAAAGGTTTTTGTTGATTTTTTCTATTTGATTTACTATATGGCGTTTCTTGTTTATTCTTTGCAGGCAAGGATGAACAAACCTGCAACCCTCTCGAGCTATGAAACTACTGCAGATTATTGCGGCTATGAGTTTGATTATCAGGCAGATTTCACACAGGTTTGTGTTCTAGCATGTGGGAACTTGTTCTCATTCTGTTATATTGTTTCGGATGCAGATGATTTCTGTATCTTGACTAAATGATCGAAAGTAGAGTTTCTCAGTTGTTGCTTCTTGTTCCAGTTCTTGGAAGAAGCAAGAAAGAAAGCATCTCAGGGAACTTTGAAAACGGAACATCTCCAAGCACCAGAAAAGAAAGAGTTGGATTGGGAGAAAAAGAACAGGAAATCATGGAAAACTTCATTATTTTCTTGGTTTAAAA
Source organism: Jacaranda mimosifolia (assembly GCA_018894105.1). NCBI lineage: Eukaryota > Viridiplantae > Streptophyta > Magnoliopsida > Lamiales > Bignoniaceae > Jacaranda > Jacaranda mimosifolia. The sequence goes on from CM032124.1 coordinate 39,548,105, forward strand.
CTGACAAGATAAGTAAATCAACCAAGCAAGAAACGAAGGGCAACACTGGTTCTAAGCCAAGGGGTGGACATTTTTCGGGTCCAGTCCAGGGAACTGCAGGTGGCATTAAAACTAGCAGAGCCCAGAAGGCAGCATCCGGCCCCCTGACAGGTCTTTTCAGTTCAACAAGAAGAGCAGAAGAACACGAGGTGCCCTATATGTGTCTTGGCCAGCTTAATAGACCTCAGAAGGTTCATTCTTATGGACCTGTTTACTTGGTGACATAGCAAAACAAATCAGACTAGCAGATCTTTAATGTCCTTTTAACACATTTAAGATAGCATGATTGATGAATGTCGGCCGGATGAAGTGTAAAAATCCTTGTCTTGGTGAGTTTAAGGCAGCTACTAGATATTATTTGGCCATATTTTTAAACCACATAATGTGCTTGCAGTTGGCTTATCATGGGATCCAACATTGATTGCACTTGTATCATGAAGTACAATGAAAAAGAAAATTTTTTCTCAGCCATAATGCTTGGATATTTCTACTTGGGAGACCATTGTTTTCTGAGCAAATCATATTAAGCACAAACAAGAAAAGAAAAGGGCTAAATTGGAAATGCAAAGTTGCCAAACAACCACAATTTCTGAAGAAACATATGTGTTTTCATTGTCACAGCTTGGCAATACATAATAGCTACTATATTGACAAATTTTACCAAATAACTCTCCTGTGAGAGAAGATGGAAACATTTCCTTTCTCAAACAGAGAAGCAAATCTATATTTATACAATAAAACAGCAATTCAATTCTGATGCTGTATGAAATAACTAGGTTTCCTAAAACACAAAACAACCTTACAAGCTTCTGTCTGAAACAGAAGTCAGAAGATAAGATATCTTTCGTCTTCTTCAAGAATCAAAGAACGTTGAACAAATAAATGCATAGCTCCAAGCCCACCATAGTGGAGGTTCCCTTTTCCACCATGAATAGAGCCAAATCTTGTAAGAGTTCATCAAAACCAAATGGCTAAAGTGACAAAATTCATTAATTCTGATGGCCGAGGAAATCTAGTAACTCAATCCTTCGAATCCAATCAATGCATACAGTTGGTAACAAAACAAGTTCACAGAAATGCAAAGAAATCAACTTTGGCTTCTACCTCCTTGTTCAAGATCCAAAATTCTTGGACTAGAAGGGTTAATCCTTCTATTACCACTCAAAAGCCTCTTCAATGACCTGAGCCTAGTGGGCACCGGAGATTTCTGATCCTCCTCCTCATTGATCTGTCTTGGAATATCAATCATCAATATCCCATCTGTCCGACTGCTCGTAGATGCCATCGATGAGGATGATGAACCTGATGGCTCTGCAGTAGCATCGCCTTGATGATTTTCCTCTACACAAGGGCCAAAAGTGCTGACTTGAGTCTCATTTCCCCAAATCAACACATTGGTTGGAAAATTAGGAGCCTCTGTTGGAAAAGCATTAACACCTGAATTGTCAGCCATTGGGGCTTGAAGCATAGTCTCCAATGTTGAGTCACCACCAGAATTTGCTTGATCCTGATTGGCCACAGGGTTTCTACATAGAGGGCAAGTAGAATGTGATTGAAACCACATATCAATGCAATCCACATGGAATCCATGATTGCATTTGGGCAAAAGCCTGGCCTTTTCACCTTCAGAAACCTCACACAAACACACTGCACATTCCAATCCATCTTTGAACTCTTTAAGATCAAAAACTACAACAGGTATGGTTTTGAGGACTGAAGGGTCCAGGCCACGGCGCAAGGCGGATACAACGGGTATTTCTTGATGGCCAGCTGCGAAATCAAAGCGGCGCCTCCGCCTGTTCGCAGTGGTTGTGTGGTTTTCTTGGCGGCGGTACCAGAACCATTTGGCATATAGATGAAGGCAAAAGACAAAGACAACAACAAAGAAGAGAAGGACAATTGCCACCACCATTATCTTCCCTGTGAGCTCAATCACTCCTGTATCTCCTAATTTTTGGCTCCTATCTGATGAGTCTCCCATTTTCTCAGATCACAATAACCTCTTAGCAAAAAGACTAGATTTTTATTGCCTGGTTCAAGAAAATCTTGACTTCTCAAAACAGAACCGAAATGGGATTTCTTCAAGAACAGAAAAATATATTTAAGGTAGCTACCAAAAAATGCAATCTTGAACAGGCCAGCAAAATATTACAGGAACTAGATATATTTAAAGCAAAAACCAAGACAAGATTTTGTAGTGAAATTTCAGAATTTCACAAGACTATGGAGTGCACTGTGCATCCCCGCGTCCAGGGCATGTGGGAGATTTCTTACAACTTTCTGATTCTTGAAATTCTGAGAAAAATCTTGAGGTTTTAAGCAAAACCCAAGAAAGGATATATCTTTCTCCGGCCCAGAACATTCATGAGAAACTCATGAGGAAAAAGGGAGGAAGCAAAAGAGAAGATGAACATCAAGTTTGAATTCCAATTATCCAATTGGAAAAAAATAGTTACATATATATGTAAAGAAGTTCCAGGAAAAAGAAGAAGTTGGTGACGTATTGGTCCAAGACTGGGACCTGAGAAAGTGACCCTCAAATGGAGAAATGCAAGAGAGCAGTCAGCGCAGAAATGAGGGGGTAATGAAGTTCACACGGCGGCGTTTTGAATTGGGAGAGATCAAATCAACTTGGCTTGCAAGCCATGGAGACTTCTCAATTGACTAGTACTATGGTGGCTTTGATTTTAGATTGGATCGAGAGAATGGCAACTACCTTAGACCCTAATTTTGATCAACTTTTTTTGACCATAATAAGAACAAAAATTTGGTGTATCTTTTCTTTTTCTTTTTTCATTTTTTGGGTATAGTGTTTGAGATGAAAAATGACAATTATGAAATTATTTGTGGATATAACTTTTAATTAATTTTTGTGTTAATTGCAGTCACTCCCAACCGTTGTCGATGTTCAATTCCATTGGAAATGAGCAAATGTGGTATTTGAGAACATTTTAATTAATTTAAGTGATAAAAATGCACATCAACAACGATTGGGAGCAATGTGCAAAGGAGATCATAAGTTATGGGTGACTGCAATTAACCCTTAATCTTTCTCATGTTAAGAAAAGTGGAATCTGATAACATGTTTCAATCTTTTGTGTCCTCAATGGTAAATGCTTTCAAAATTATGTTCAACATTTCAATTGATCTTATTCTTTTTCGAAGAATGCATAACTGTATGAATAAATTAATGTTAACTAATTTAAAGTAAATTAATAGAATTAATTCAATATACATGTAGCAGTTAAGTTCAGTATAAGCATTCAATTTAATCGAAATAAATTCTAAATATTAGATATGATTTTAGAATAGTAATAACAATATCCTACTCTCAAATGAATACTCATTAATAAAGAATGTAAGAGTAATTATATTTTCCAAAATTGAATAATACAAGAGTTGGGCCAAGCTCCCTTGATAGTTTTTTTCCCCCTCATTTTTTAGGCATACTAGTAACTTGACATTTATTTTGTACCAAAATTTGACAAAATAATGTACTAAGTCTAAATTTTGTACTAATTTTGGGAGAAATAAAGAGTGCAATGTTTCAAAAAATGGGGCCAACAATATTTATTGCTTGGGTTTGTAGTCAAGTCTTTAAATGCCCTTTGGACTTGGCATGTGAAAGAAAGTGACAATAATTCAATTCCCACAAATCATTATTATGCTTTTGAAAACTCAATTCATTTCTTGAAAATTTTTGGCTTTTACTTGCTTTTATAGTAATTTTAATAATTTATAGTAATTAATTACTCAAAGATTTTGGTGAAAGATTGCAAATAAATGAAATATTGCTTCTTTCTTTTGTTGGTTAAAAAAAATGTTTAAACTTTTTATCAATAATTATTTTATCTTTTATTTTGTTATACATAAATGTCAAATGTATTAAATATTTTTTTAAAAAATCAAATTAATATTTATACAAATAAATATAAACATCATTTTACAAAATTGACCTCTTAGGTCTTTTATTTTTTTAGGTCTTTTACTTATCTTTTACAAATAAATATAAACTCAAAGTCTTTTCCATCACTAAATAAATATCCATAGTCTTAAGTCAATATATGATTTTTGAGGGGGGAAAAATGAAGCTTCTTGGATTCATCCAACCCAATCCTAAATGAATTTAAATTAAAAATTATATATCATATTAGATTGAACTCAACTTTTTTTCAATTTTTTTATATATATCAATTAATTGATCAGTGTTGCAAGTGCCTTCTCGACTTGCATTTAGCTCAATTAAAATTTATTCCGAATTTGATTTTTTAATTATCGAAAGAAACTCAAATATTATTTCAAATATAATAAAACCTATATAAAGAAATAAAACATATATATAAACAAATAATTTTTTGAATTTGTATCCTCAAATAACTTGAAACTTAATAGAATAAATTAAAATAAAAGATTCCACTCACAAAGAATCATTAAAAAAATTTATTCAAAACATTTATAATTGAAATTCTCATTATGAACATGAAGAAGGGTTCCAAATTTTGTTGTAGAAAAACATGGCAACAATAATTTGTACTCTTGTCTCCAATTCTTCAACTATTTATCCTCTTTTCCCCCATACTTTTAGGTTACCAAAATTTCAAAAGTTTCAACCTAATTAATTTGTCCACCGAAAGAAATATTCTTCCCCAAATTGAGGTAGGGCAAAAAAAGGGGGAAAAAGTCAAAAGTGAGCAAAATCTAGCAATTCTTGGAAATTATTAATCCTCATTAGGACAAAATGATTAATTTGAAATGATCTTCCCTCCTAACTAATCATAATCATCCCCCTCCCCTCTCTTTTGTTTGATTATGGCTTATAGTTTAAAATATGTTTAAGTGGGCAAAATCTATCAACTTATAGACTTGGTATGGGACAAGATCTATGTTTAATTATGGTGCTAATCCATGTGAATCACAATATAATAATGTAGAAAAAAAAGTTTTGCCTTGGTTGTGCAAAAGCCAATAATTTCAAACAAATTGTTTACAAATTTATGAGATGTAATCATCAATCTTAATCCATGGTTTTTGAGGTCATGGATAGATATACTTATGGGCTATGATTTGATTAGATTATGTTGTTGATGCGGCTCCTCGAAAGATGTTGAAAGGAAGAAACCATGATTCTAAAAATGGGAAAGAGTGAGAAAATTATGAAAAGCTTATTAAAAAATATAAAGGATATAATAGTAAATTTATATATTATATTTTAATTTATTTATATATTAATCATACCAACCAAACGTAAAATTAAAATACTCTATCCTCATGGGCTTAAAATATATCCTTTGATTATATATCACTTCTAATCATATCATTCCAAGCAAACGAGCCCTTATTAATCAATAGCAGGCCAATTGATTTGTAAGCTAAATGAATAATTTCTTGAACTTGCATTTAACGTAAGACACATCAATTATAATAATTGTTTTAATAAAAAGATAAAAAATAAAATAAAAAATAAAAATGAAACATGTATGTTATTATGCCCTTCATCATACAAATTGAAAGAAGAATATAATAAATGTGACATCCCTACACCTAGTTCAAAAATACCAATTGAATCATCAACCAAGAAAACATTTTTCTCCCTTTCTTGAATTCTATTCTCTTAACTGCAGAACTCATCAATCTCAAATAAAAGAGAGACAATTCTCTCCTATAGACGACGCCATTTCTGGGCTGATCGGATTCACCAACCATGCCCGAAAATGATCAAGAACACGAAGCAAATGTGAGAAGAAAACATCAAAATCTTGAACATGATCTTGAGCAATGAAACTGCAATACTGAATGGACATCCTCTTTTGAAGAACAGGGCTTCTGCAGAGTGGACAAGTCGAGTGCCTCTGCAGCCAAGCATCGATGCAACGAGTGTGAAATCCATGGTTGCAATTTGGAAGGAACTTATAGCTTTCACCCTTAGTGATTTCACATAGGCACACCACACAGTCCAGCCCAAGACTTTCTTCTTCTGTTGGCCTTTCTGGCATTTTTGTGCCTAAGTTTAGATGGCAACATTTTTGTACGATAAACGTTACCCATTGTAATGATAATATATTTTCTTGTCGATTGATGAATATGGAGACGACTACTGGCAATGCAATTAGTAATAATACGATGAGTGTGTGGTTATTGTTGTTGTTGACTGCTGTTGATCATTCCGGCTACTTGGAATCCATTGAAGTCGGCTTGGCTTGCTATTGTGTTAGTCTTAGACATAATGGTTTTTTTGGATTGATTGATGTTTTATGTCCTTGCTTGAATTGCTAATCTTTGCTAACTATATATATAGTATGGGATAAGTGCAAAATTTGACTGGTAAAAAGGGGAAGAATTGAAGTGAAAATTAGAAGTTATTTGGGGAACAAAAGATGACTAGTGATTGAAATTGTTTTCCTCATTAGGTAGTTGGAGTAGTAGGGGTTGTAGCCGTGGAAGACAAGTTTTGGTTCTATAGTTGGCTTTGAACAATATGTTGTGAGAACTAAAAATATGACTAAGTCCTTCCCAATGTTGACTAATTAGAGTCTAATTCAACATCCAAAGAATATACTATTGTAGTCTTTCAAAGGAAATTCAAGTAAAGACTATAAACATGACATATGAACACAAAGAAAATAGTTTATTATATATGATTTATCAGCATTTAAATGTTACTTTTATCGAAGAAATTCTAAAGTATTGCTTCTAGAATGTCTTGAAATTTAAGTAATTGCAGAAGATATAATCGATAAAAATATTTTGAGATATAAGCGACTGTATATGATATAATCAGTAAACATCATCTAACTTTAATTCAATTATCCAGAAAAATAAAATAAAATAATTTGTACTAGGATTAGCGTTGAGATTTTTGATGTGAAATGAAATGATAAATTTTTCAAAAAAATTGATTATAATTTTGAACTATGTATGTCTTTTCTTTTCTAATGCAAAAGATTGAATTTTTATCCAAATCAAGAAAAAATAATCGATAAATATATTTTGAGATTATAATTTTGCGATGATATAATCGGTAAACGTCATCTAACTTTAATTCAATTATCTAGAAAAATAAAATAAAATAATTTGTTCTAGGGTTCACGTTGAGATTTTCGATGTGAAATGAAATGATAAAATTTTCAAAAAAAAATATTATAATTTTGAACTATGTATGTATTTTCTTTTCTAGTGCAAAAGACTGAATTTTTATCCAATCAAGAAAAAATGAATACACAAATTGCATGTTCCACTAGGAAAATTAACTTTTGTTACTAAGAAAAAGGAATAAATAGGGTAAAGAGACAAATTCAAAGTTAGAATTTTGGTAAAGGGGTTAAAAAAAAATAACACGCAGGAAAATTGAAAAAAAAAAAAAAAAAAGGTAAAAAGAATATCATTATCCACTGGCCCCGACTCTTCACACACAACAGTGAAGGGGTGTGTGGCTCTCGCAGTCCCCAGTCCTTCTAATCCTTTGCTGCACTCATAAGTCATAACTGTTCAATAGGAAACTCTTTTCAATCTGATTTTCATATGATTTGATTTCTCTCCGTACAAAGTATAGCAGAAAGGGAATTGGTGCAGTCGGGTCGATGAGTTTCGGCTGAAAGCAGCGACCCATACTTGTATCTGAACAGTGTGCTTTGGATTTCCGAATTAATGAGCTCCCCATGCCTTTATTAGGTAAAAGCAAGCTAAAAATCTCATTTTTTCACTTTATTTCTTATGGGTTTTTGTTTTTGGTTTTTCATTTTCTTTTGAAGTTCTTTGTCTTGGTGAAAATCTCGTTTCTTGATTCTGCTATGGCCTTCTCTCTCTCTCTCTCACTTAATGTTTTGTTTCACATGGAGAAAATTTGATATGTAATTGGCTATATGTGTCACTTTGCTTAATGAGTTTGTAAATCTTGAAAATTATTCTAAAGCTGTCCAATGTTGTCCTTGTCTTGCAGATATTGCTATTTCACAGCCTTGTTCTTGTTTCGGCCACAATATATCAGCATTTAGGTCTAGCACCCGATTACCTAATAAGCTCCTAATAGGTTATGATAAGGGATTAGGATTAGTGTCTACATTTTCTTGGAGAAATTTTGGTACCAACGAAAGACACTGTAAAAATTTGAACTTGGGGGGAGCTGAGTTATGGCGGGGTGGACTGATGATAAAAGCTGTTGCTACCCTTGAAATTGCTAGTGTAACCCGGAAAAATGAAGGGGAGAAAAGGTATGAGAATGTGCTGGGAAAGGAAATTAACTCAGTTTGGCCAAATTGTTCCGAATTGGAGCCACAATCTTTGAGTGAAGAAGACTCCGCTGAAGTAGATGAGAAGGAGAAGTTGAGACGGCTGAGGATTTCTAAAGCGAATAAAGGAAAGGCCCCTTGGAACAAAGGCAGGAAGCACAGCCCAGGTAATGTAATGCTCTCAACATTTGGGAATTATTCGACAAAGCTGAGCTTTTTATCAAATTCAGTAATGTTTTTCATGTATTAAATATGTGCAGAAACCTTGCAGCGGATTAAAGAGAGAACCAGGCTGGCAATGCAAGATCCTAAGGTGATGTCATGTAAGAAACTAAGGATAGTTTTGTCACAAAACAAGGATAAACCGAGGTTTTGAAAAACAATTGTATGTTTCTTGAGACTATTGGGATTTATGTTAATAGTTGAGAGTTAAAGACTTGCCTGAGGCTTTAGAACTATACTGATATATTCCTTTTCTTGGTAGACTTGTTGGTAATCTTCAGACAACCCTTTTCTTTTGTGTTGATAAGTTCAGCAATTTTTATGTAATTCTGTTTGCAAGCTCTGCTATTAAGTTGTCAGTCTAGTCCATTCAGTGATTTCATCTCGTCAATATCAACTAGCTGTTGATTCTTGAGCTGGTGGAGAAGCACTAATGATTTTTGAACACACAGGTCAAGATGAAGCTAGTTAACCTGGGGCATGCTCAAAGGTAGTTTAAGTCTTTCTTGTGCTTTAAAATTTTTAGGTTCGATTCTGTCATTTTAATGTTTAGAAGAATATTATGTCTGAAGAAGAGAAAGATCTTGAAATTATGCATTCTAAGCAATAGAATAATGAGTTTGATATCAGTTTTCCTACAAGAAAGGATGTTTTTCATCTCCAGTTTGTGTATAGACCATCTTAAAGCATGTTGTCTTCTCTCTGACAGTAAAGAAACAAGGGCGAAAATTGGAGTGGGCGTCCGGCTCGGGTGGGAAAGGCGCCGTGAGAAACTGATGTTGCAAGAAACTTGCCAATATGAGTGGCAGAATCTAATTGCAGTGGCTGCCAGAAAGGGTCTTCTTGGCGAGGAAGAATTGCAATGGGATTCATACAAGATCTTGAGTAAACAGCTCAAGAAGGAGTGGGTAGAGAGTGTTGAACTAAGAAAAAGTACGGCTAGGCCAAAGGGGAGCAAGAGAGCACCCAAATCTTCTGAGCAGAAGAGGAAGATTTCAGAGGCCATAGCTGCCAAATGGGCTGATCCTGTAAGATCTTTATTGCATACATCAAGGATTTATTTTCTGTAGTCAAATGCTCTATCAAATATTTATCAACAATACAAGAAACATTGTCATTTTTTTCTTTTCTGGTGCTGCTAGGAATACCGCGATCGAGTTTGTTCTGGTTTAGCTAAGTTTTATGGCATTCCAGAAGGGGTTGAAAGAAAGCCGAGGAGAAAGCCAAGTGGTGATGGGCAGATAAGAAAAAGAAGTCCTAAAAAGAAAGAAGAGACTAGTGATACTACAACGCATGAGACGGAGAGCCAAGTTCAAAGAATTAGATCAAACAGAAGCAAAACACCATTGTACAAGGATCCACTGGCAAGTGCCAAGCTGGAGATGTTGAAAAACATTAGAGCACAGAGAGCTGATACAATGAACAAGAAAACTGAAGCCATTTCCAGGGCAAAGTAAGTTCCTAGCTTAAAGTCTTCTCTTTTTTGAAAAGTAGTTTTTCATTTATGTTGAATTGAGGGGAGAGAAAGGATAAGAAACATAGATGTAAGATTAAATGGATCTGGAAATTCAAAGCTCTTGCCCATGTGAAAAAATAGGTTGTTGATTGCTGAAGCTGAGAAGGCTGCGGAGGCCCTTGAATTGGCTGCCAAGAAAAGCCCTCTTGCTCAGGTGTCTCTAGTGGAAAGCAGGATGCTGATTGCCGAAGCAGTTCAGGTCATTCAATCCATAGAAAATGAAGATTCAATCTCTTTTGAAAACAATGATGATATTTCAAAGAATTCAACCGTACCGGTACTCCATGTTGAGGAAGAGGTAGATGCAGATACTCAAAATCTGGAAAGAAAAGTAAATGGAGCTCACAGCTTGTCAGACAGTGCTACAGAAACTGAGGACTTAAGTTTCAACAAGTTCATGTTGCCAGATCTGGTGAACGGGAATGCTCCAAGTTCTTATTCCAGTGATCTCAAAACTGAGGGAAAACTTCATCAGACAAATGCTAATGGTTTCCTTTCACTGAAGGTGGACAACACAGCAAAGCACTCCAATTTCACAATGAATCTTACTGACCCTAAACAAGATCCTAATGGGAGCTTAGTTCATACACAGAAACTATCAGTGAACGGATTCAAGTCCCAATCAGAGAATGCCGAATCACCAAAAAAACAACTGAACATGATCAAGAAATGGGTTCGTGGAAGACTGGTTGAAGTTGCTGAAGAAACCTAGGTTAGTTCCATCTTGCTAGCAAGTATAGAGTGTAGCATACTAGCTTATATCCAAGTTTTGAGCCCGAAAATATTCCAGATGTATCCGCATATCAAGTTAGTGTATACACTTTGCAAATGATGAAGTCATTAACAATTAATTCCATATTATATAAAAAGTTCCAAATGTTAGAATTTGAAAGTACTATAAAAGTGAAGCATCTTCAAATACATAGCAGGCAATTAATCCCAGAACCCTTTATTTTTAGAGCAGACAATTTCTTCCACACACAGCACTTGCCAGTTCTTGAGGTGGGAATCCACAATATTTTCTATCTCCCTCCTCTTTCTTTCTTTCTCCTCTATAGCTCTCTTTGTCTCCATTTCCACTTCCTCCACCTGCTAAAGTTTACCATAACAATCCCAAATTAAGGCCTCGACGGGTTCTCAAATGAGTACAAAAAATTTAAAAAAAATAATTGGTAACTTACTGAGATACTATCAGGGACTGGAAGCTTGGAACCATGCACGGCGGCGCGGTTGGCAGCTTTGCCAACCATCCACCGCCGGCCGTGGCTGCAGACTACGGTAGTTCCTCCGCCTTGCTTTGTGCGCAACAACATTTTAGCTATCATTTCTCCTCCCACCATTTTTCCAATTTCTCAGAAATGAAGAGCTGAAGATCAGCAAGAGATTTGCGTATTTTGTTTTGCGAGTGGGAGAATTGAGAATGAACAAGATAAACTAGAGACATCTGGAATGCATGCGAAGCGGCTACGTGGTGTTATACTGACGTGGATTTCTTTTTCATTTTTCAAGGGCTACGATTGGTTTAAGTATTTACTATGAAAATATTGTTATAGACTCTTGCGAATAGGGTTGTCAATAGGTCGAATTTGGATCGAATATGCTATATTCGAATTCGAATTTGATTATTAAAATACATATTCGAATTCAATCCGAAATTTTATAGGATCTTTGTTAGTTGATACCATATTCAAATTTGATTAAAAAATCTGACCCATTTTTATTTTATTTTTTAATTTTATAAAAATATTGTATTTATAAAGTAAATATATGTCATATTTGAATTATTAACAACTTTTTATTATATATTAGTTTAAAAGTTAAATATTTAAATTCTAAATTTTTATTTTACATTATATTAATATTAAGGTTCGGATTAGATTGCTTAATTCTACATCCGATCCATTTATTTCAAAATTTAAAATTTTATAATCTGATCTGATTCATCAAATATTTTAATCGAATAAAAATCCTAAAATTTGTATAAGATTTAGATCGAATTCGGACTAAAATCTAATTCATTGACAGCCGTAGCTATTGTGGCCTATTCATGTAAAGGAACCTGGGCCGGCCCAATCTAAATGGGCCAGGAATGAAAAACAGACGTCCATTTCAATGGGCCGTTTTCAGCTAGCTGGTCCGGTGCTGGGTCACTTTCCACCGACGATCTTCTTCTCCGATCAAACAAATCAACAAACAGAAGAAAATAATCAATAATCAATGATGGAGTGTTAGTTGCAGCTGTTGTTGGTTGGATTCCCTTTCCTTCCTTCCCACTCTTCCCTGTGAACCCAAGAACGCCTTTAATAATTTTTCCTCTCTCACTTCCCGTCTACGAATTCCACCCAATTCTTACTATTTACTGAAAAAGTTCCACACACTTAGCAAGTGTGTGTTTTTCTGCATGCCCATTTCTTGATTTCACCTCAACTGTGACGGAAAGTGAGTTGAAAAGGTGAAAATGATGGAAAGGGAGTCCTCAGACGAAGAGGAGGATCGCGAGAATCTGATTTCCCAAAATGCGAGGCCGAATGAAGTGATGAAGTCCCCCAATCACCGGCACCTCTCTCCTTTCCATATCGATGATGATTTCAGGAGCCGGGTTTCTGGTGCCGCTCGCAGGTTCAATAAGAGGTATCTTTTCGCGATTTTTCTGCCCATGGTGATTTTGATACTCTATTTTACCATCGATTTGAAAAGTTTGTTCCAGATGCGTCTCCCGAAGATTAAAGATATAGGGGGTAATAGTCCTTCGATTAATCGAATGCGTGAGTCGGAATTACGGGCTTTATATTTGCTTAAGCAGCAGGAATTTGAGCTTTTTAAGATGTGGAATTCAACCACATTGGTGAATAAATCGAATTTTAGTTCATTAAGTAATGGTGATTTGGTGAATTCGAGTTCAGCTAATAATAATGGGGTAAATTTGCTTTCATCTTCAATGTTGGAAGACTGGAAATCACGAGTTTTCAGCCAAATTTCGTTGAATAAGCAAATTCAAGGGATTTTATTGTCATCTCATGAAAGTGAGGATTTTCTTGATTTGACTGAGAATTACACGGATGCAAGTTTTTCTGGTTGGAATAGGTGTGGGAAGGTGGATCAGAGGTCATCAGAGAGGAGAACAATAGAGTGGAATCCTAGACCGAACAAGTATTTGCTTGCAATTTGTGTATCGGGACAAATGTCGAATCATTTGATTTGTCTAGAGAAGCATATGTTTTTTGCTGCTTTGCTTAATCGAGTTTTGGTGATCCCAAGTTCAAAGGTTGATTATGAGTTTCGTCATGTCTTGGATATTGAGCACATTAATAAGTGTTTGGGGAGAAAAGTTGTGGTAACTTTTGAGGAGTTTGCAGAGAGTAAGAAGCATCATTTGCATGTTGACAAGTTTATGTGTTATTTCTCGTTGCCACAACCATGTTTTATGGATGATGAGCGTGTGAAGAAGTTAAAGGGGTTGGGACTTTCTTTGAGTAAGATTAATGCTGTCTGGAAGGAGGATGTTAAGAAGCCGAACCAAAGGTCAGTTGAGGATGTTCTGGCAAAGTTTTCTTCAGATGATGATGTTGTCGCAATTGGAGATGTGTTCTTTGCTGATGTGGAAAGAGAATGGGTGATGCAGCCACGAGGTCCAATTGCCCACAAATGTAGGACATTGATAGAGCCTAGTCGGCTTATTTTGCTCACTGCTCAACGGTTTGTTCAGACTTTCTTGGGGAAGGACTTCATAGCCCTTCAATTTCGGCGCCATGGCTTCTTGAAATTCTGGTATTCTTTTTCTTTTTGGGTCTTGTTACATGTTATTCTGTGCAGCATCTAACAGAGTTTTCTCAATGGTTTTTCAGCAATGCTAAGCAACCAAGTTGCTTTTACCCTGTTCCTCAAGCTGCAGAGTGTATCAATCGAGTGGTTGAAAGGGCTAATACTCCAGTAATATATCTTTCTACAGATGCTGCAGAAAGTGAAACTGGTTTGCTGCAGTCACTTGTTGTCTGGAATGGGAAAACTGTACCACTTGTTAAAAGACCAGCTCGTAATTCAGCTGAAAAGTGGGATGCTTTATTATACAGACATGGACTTGAGGATAATCTGCAGGTGGGCTTACTTTTTAGTTTGGTTCATTAAGCTTGATTTCATGTTATTCGTACCTCCCATCATTGTCTGCTTCTGGTTTCAAACAATTTGTCTTACTCATGTGACGGCTGAAAGCCTTTTGGCATGATAAAAATTAACGAACTTAGCTCTTGACCTTGACTTCTTTACATAACAAGAACACCTCTTAGATTTTAGAAATAACCATGCATCTTGTTGGGTTATCAAATGCGACATGTTGTAAAGGGTGGAACCCCTTACAGGTACAAGTGAGATTCAGAGATCTTCAATTCTGAACAATTCTTGTAGAACAGAACACTAAGTCTTGTTTGGAATTTAGACTTCGCAAAGTAGGGGAATACTGGTTCCAATTAACCTTGCTCATGAAATTTTGGAGCAGGTTCTCATCTAAGTCTGTAAGTTATCATCATGCAGGTTGAAGCAATGCTGGATAAGACTATTTGTGCTTTGTCTTCCGTGTTTATTGGATCTTCTGGATCCACATTCACTGAGGATATCTTGCGGCTGCGGAAGGACTGGGGATCAGCATCGCTATGCGACGAGTACTTGTGCCAGGGAGAACTTCCAAACTTTATTGCAGAAGATGAGTGAGTTAGGATTTTGTATATTCATGTATCCTCAGTAACATTCTGTTGCTTTATATCTGTTTGAAAGAGCAATTCCTCAAAGATGAGTCACTCTACCTGATTGAACCACTACAATTCTTTAGTCTCATCCATCAATCTTGCTGCCAAGGATAACTGAAGGAGCTGAAACTGGTAATAGGGCCTGTCTTGGATTTTGCTGGCACATTTGTTTGGACTGCTAAATCACTTCTGTAAATGGTACCATACCTGATTTTCTTGACCTTTGTGATGTAGATGGTGAGAGCTTCAGCAAGTAATGCTATTTGTTTTGTTCTATTTAATTACCTCCCATACTTGGCTTAGTGGTATTTGTTTGTTGCATTTGGTTCTTGTGAATGTATCCCAGCCCAACCTATTGTATACTAAGGCTGTCAAGTCCTTTTAACCTGCGACAATAATTGGTTCAATGGATGCATAATTTTGCTTCATATAGGAAATTTTTTGAGCAAACTCCCCACCCCCCCCCCCCCCCAATCCCCTCTTTTTCTTCTCTTTAATGGAGCAAAAAGGTAAGAGAGGGGGTAGCAAGTGTAGCAACTTCTCTTGAGTATGTTTTTAGAAGTTTGTCATTGATGTGAAATTTCAATTTAACTCTTGGGTAGTTCAATTTGAGTTGTAATTAGTTTTAAAGGACAAATGTGTCACCGTAGTTTCATCAAGTGTAAGTCAATTGAAATGCGTTCACCAAGTAAATAATTTACGAATTGTGATGTTTGATTCATAGATTACTAACACAAGTAAAATCGAACTTACGAAGTTACAGATTATCGTAGATTATTAAGAGGGTGTTTGGGTGAGCTTATGAGTTGATAAAAAGTGTTTGGTAAATTTTTTTAAAAAAGATCTTATAAGATCCTAAAATAAGATGTTAGGAGTTTATAAGTTCCTTTAAAAAAAGTAAAGAGACCCTAACTTATTTTTAAGATCTTAACAAACTCTTTCATTTTTAACCATTTTAATTACAAAATTGCCATTATTAACATCTTATAAGCTCCAACATCTTATTTTATCCAAACACTCCAACATCTTATTTTATCCAAACACTTCAACAACTTATTATAAAAATAAGATCTAACATCTTATAAGCTTAAAAAACATCTTATAAGATGTAGAAGTTTATAAGATGTTTAAAATAAATTTAGCCAAACACCCTCTAAGTAAAGTCGAGCTTATGAAACTACAGACTAAATTGGTTGCCACGATGGTAAGTAGCCCTTCAACTCCTAAGCATATTCAACATCAAGTTACCAAAATTGCATAAAGAGAGCATATTAGGTTGAATAATAAAATAGTTTGCAATCATATTCCATTCTTGATATGGAAAAATGTGTCTCAGAATCACGTAGAGTCTAATTCCCCAAGTCCACATCATTTAGTGCCTGAGGTGCAATATTTTGACTGTTGATTCATTCAAAGTTACTGGTTTAACATCACAAAGAATGAACCACCAACAGCAAAAAACTCATAGTTGACAAGCTCAAATCATAATAATGACTGATCCTTCAAATTTTGATCTAAAAATTTTAAGAAAACGCCAACTTTTTTATTAATACTACTTTTATCATGACATTTATGTTTCATGAGTGTCCTAAAAGAATAATTTAAGGTTGTTCAATTCAAGAATAAAAAAGAAAAAGGAAATTGGAGTCCGAGTGGGATTAGCACCCGCCTTTCTTGATTTCGCAGTCAACCTCCCACCACTCGCTAAACCTCGAACCCCGCCGCTCAACTTGTAATATGCATACAATACAGTTTTGAGTTCTCTTTTTCTCATTCACCATAGGCACACTCTTAAAGGATCAAGGAATTGTTAACACCCATTTGATTTTGTATCTTGAATTTCAAATTTTCATCCTGTTTACGTAGACCCACGAATTTCTTTTGTCAGAAATCAGTAGTACTCCATTCAAGATTAATTCTTTTAGCATTCAAGGATGAGGGCTAAAGTTGTGGTGTTTCCAATCAGAGGAAGAAACTGGTGTTTCAGCCGATCGATTGACCCTTCAATGGTGGGCGCTCAATCTTCCAACATTCCTTCCACTTTCAAAGAACTCTGTAACAAAATCTTTTCTTCGTCTTCATCTTCTGAATACGGCAAAAAGTCATCCGAGGATTCAAAAGTTGAGCTTGCGGTTGATTTCGTTGCGAACAAGGTCCCAACTTTCACATGGGAATTCCAACTTTTGCTTATTGCTAATAATGCTTAAAGGGTTGTGTTACATTGCTCATTAGAGAGTGATACATATCTAGTTAATTTGTGCCTTCATATTACAAGGAAATATTCCTTTCCCTTGCTTAATGTGGAATAATGCATGGAGCATTGGGTTAGTAGAGCTTGTGAATGATTGATTTCAAATGGGTTCTTTTTGTATGGCTTATTAATGATTACTGTGTAACAAGATTGTGCCTATACTGTACACTAACATGTGCAGTTTCTCTTGCTTATCGATGAGGCCTGTGTGCAGGGCTGTGTGTAAAAGGGCTGTGATGCATATGGCTTGTGAATTGTTATTATAGAAGCAGTTTGCTTGTATTGCTGATTAGTGAGTAACTCACAGCTAGGTTTCAAATGACTAGTGTGTAATTGATTTAGTCTTATGGCTGTAACTGATCGATAGTCACATGAAATTATACATTTTATTCTTGTTGATTGTTGAGTAGTGTAGAATAGGTTGTGTTTATATATAACTTGTGAGTGGTCAATGAATTGGCTATGTTTTTACAGCCTATTAGTGGTTAATGGACTACTCGGTTTTGTGTATATTTTTGTAATAGTTAGCACCGAATATTTGTAGATGAATGTAGCTTGGAGTAATCTGGAGAAGGCGCCGCAAGGGACTTTCAAGAATAAGATTCATGGGTATATTTACATAAACATGTTCTTCTTATTGTTTTTGTCTTGTTATTTGAGTTTTGATTTGTCCTTAGGCATAATTCTTATTATTGTCTAATCTACAGTTTGAGAAAATGGAAAAGAAATGTGTAATCATTAGATGTAGAATGCTAATTGATGGTTCTTATGTGTAGATTGGGGCTGAAGCTGTTATCACGGGTTAAGCCATCAGAAATGTTTTTCAAATCCATTCCAAAGGAGATAAATAAAGTGGATATCGTATACCCATCAAGGTAATCTGATCCAATCTTATGTATGACTATGAACCTGTGTGGCATATTTCCATTTAGTTTTGTAAATTTTGATGCCATCCCAAAAAAAAGAAGATCTGCAAATGATGCAAAGACTGATATCTTGCAGACTATCTCTATGGACATAAATACAATTCGGCCATATTGACTTATTGTCATTTTGGTTGATAAAATCAAAAGTTCTGTTAAGAGTTGTGTGCATGGTAATTCTGTGGTTTAGAAAAGTTTGATTTGTTCTGGTTCGGATATTTGATTAATTGTTATTGGGTACAAACTATTGCTCTATGGTAAAAGAGCTAATTTGGAGGATTCAGCTTGAAGCTGTTTAGAATTATCAGCTGTATATCTTAGATGAGAATGAAATCTTGCATAATCCACAGGAAGGCAGTGCGCAAAGTCTATATGACAATTGTCAGTATCCTCATTTCATTCTATTTTTTCTCTGGTTGAGTTTTTAATGCTCCATACTTAACTAGGATTTTTGAAGATAATTGAAAAATGATACAAAATCATTGAAAATCAATATTCTTCACATTTCCCATTCAAAGATGATGAATTTTAATTTCTTAAAACTTTTGAATGTAAGACATGAAATGCAAATGGAAATTAAGAGGTATCTTCTTGTAATTATGTTTATTGAAACTTTTCCCCTTCATGTTTCCCTTCATAACTAGACACAAAGAGAACAATCTCGTTGTTGTTTTTCTCTAAAAAAAATCCGAGATTCAGTTGGTGCATGAATGAACTGAAAAAAAGCACTACAATTTTGTTGTACTATAATGCATGGTAATACTTCTATTCATTTAAACTTAATGAGGGAGTGATTGGGATCTACCAAGTCTTAAGATTTAACTTTCAAGTAACTAGATATATTTGCACAAGCAAAATTAATACACTAGAAGATTAAAATGATACGTAGTACGTACATGTTTTGTTTCCATGCAAATTGATTTTCTATGAACATTGCTCCAACATGTCACAGTTTGAATCCACGTCTTGTCCGCCGAAGACTCCGACATATAGCATTCAGGTAACTTTTATCATTACCTTCCGATGATATTTTTTATAGTCTAGTTGTCCGTAGTACAGCATGTCTCATGCTGTACTTTGGCTTTGTTGATCCAAGGTAAGAGTATCATAAATGCAACATGTCAATTATGCTGCTAGAACTGTATAAATGTCTTCATTTATGGCCTTCCAAATTTTTTATAATTATTTGATTTGGCAGTTTTTCTCTTGCAATGAATGTAAACTCTGATCAGCATTTTATTAGTACAACTATCCAGGTGTATTTGAGTGCTTTGATTTACTAGATGGATGTGGTGGCAAGTACTATATTCAAGCAGCAAATGGTAAAGGAGAGATTGCAGTAAAGATTCCCACCTCAAACTGAATATGTTATATTATATTTTTCTTGATATTTCAAGAGTCTTTTTTGTTTCTTTTTCATTATGTGCTTATACAGATAGACAACGTAATCCAAACATGACTTTCCACTAGTCATTGAGGGAGTGAACCGAGAAAGGTGAGGGAAGGGGGGGGGGGAGTTGATCTAGACATTTACGATATCGTGTTATTATGTAGAGAATGGAAGAAAAGGATCCGTCATGCAATTTGATCATCAAAATAGTGGCATCTTTGTTTAAGATCACAATTTGGATCACTGGCCAAATATTCAGAGTTATTATTTTTGTACTGTGGTCAAGTGATGACCATAGAGATATTCTAAACGAAGGCAATCTGCACATGTTCGTCTTTTGTAATATTTTATTGCTCGTAAGTTACTGATTCTGTATTTATCATGTCCAATGAAATGTGATACGCTACATGATTACCAGGGGATCAGTTATTCACAAGAAATACTTCTATGGTTCAGTCATCTTGCTGCCTCTTACATCAGTTTTCATGGTATGCATCTCTATTTTAGAAAGGATATTAAGTTTCTCTTTACGCTCCATTCACTAAAAGATAACGCATTTTCCTTTCTTCATATCTGATGTAGCCGATACATTTGTCTGAACTTTGGCCTAAAATTTTGTGTGAAATCTAATACGCAGGTTCTCCCTTTGCCCAACATCCCATTCTTTTGGATCTTGTTCCGCACTTACTCTCACTGGAGAGCCTCACAGGTGAACGAATTTCTCAAGAATATTATTTGAATGGAGCATTTATACTAGCAACAACCTAAATTATTACTACCCGACAATCGTTGGAAGATTTCATGGAACTTTCGACTAACAATGGCCTTGTTACCAATATCATGCATACAATGAAACTGCAACCTCCTAACGCTTTATTTGCTTAAACGGGCTCGTTTCAGGGAAGTGAAAAGCTTCTTCATTTAGTGAGTGATGCGTCCTGCCGTCCACATCAATCTGATGAGACAGCCAAAGCCATGGAAAGTTCCACAAATAGTTCTGATAATGGCAATGATAATTCCACTCCTCCATGGGTAATCACCTTCACCCCGCCTTATTCCTCACAGCATATTGAGTTTGCTTTCAGTTTAGATTGTGATTGTAATCGATCAGAATGCTAATGCCTTTGTTCAAGAACTATATCTACATCTTGAAACTTTGTTCTTCTTTCCTTTTCACCTACGCCAACTTGAAATAGGTTTTCCAAGGATCGGAGGAACTGCAAAAGCTTCTACAGCAATATAAAGATGCCGAGGATGGTCTGAGTGGTTGTGCGATATCGAAGATTTGCCAGAAATTCTATTTGAACCCTACAGATGTTGGGAAATACAGAGATTCAATTTAGTCTTAGTTTTTGTTAGCACCAAAGAGTTGCTTTCCAGTTTAGTTATTCCATTCTTTCTTTCACAAAATTTTGCTGGTTAATTTATCTGTTAGAATCAAACAGAAATCTGTATATTTTCCCACAACTATGAATTTAGCTCAGTTCATTCATGAATTTTATGAATGTCTATTCCCATTCAGAGTTTCAATTTCAATTGGTGTTTTCTCTTTGATAGGTATACTATGTTTTGGTCTGTATTCATGTGATGGAATATAAATTGAACTAAACATTATATTCAAGAAAGTTGTACTATTACATGAGGTGTAAACGGATTACTCCAATTTAGGCTTATAACTTCACAAATCCATCCAAATAATTTGAGTACCCAATTTGGTGGTATTGTATTTAATTTTGTGTGTGAGATTTAAAGTTCAAATTTAATGAATTTTTGGTGTGAATATGTGTAAATTAATTAGAAAAATAAGTCCATTCAAGGCAACAATTTCGCACTTTTTTTAATTTATACACACGCACGCATATCAGGAGTATGGACTCTTGACCTCCCACATCATGTGAAAGACTTATGTTATTGGGTCATAAGCCACTTGACTCATCAGTTTCACACGTAAAGTGTGAGATCGAATATTTGAACCTAACAAACTCATAGCCTATGCACATAAATATCTATTCTATATAAAAAAGAAAGGCTCTTTACACACTTAAAGTGGTGATTACGCCATACTACATCAAAAATTTCTTTACCAATTATGCCCTTAATCTTCAATTTAATTTCAAAAGTAAATTTATCACTTAATGTAACATTAAAATAATATAGTGAAAACATAAGAACAAAATTTATGAAATATATAGGTAAATATATTCAATAATTTTAAACTTTTGATGTAGAAATAATTTGCTAAATATGAGTATATATTAATAGATAATTACTATTGTATGCTGTTGATGTGATTATTGTTAAAATTATATTATTACTAATATACACTGTAAAAAATTGAATATTTTATTTATTAATATAATTTATTATCAATAATATGATAAATTAATATGCACGTAAGGATGGCGTGCCACAACAGCTAGTATATAAAAAAAGAAAAGAAAAGAAAAAAGAAAAATCCATCCAAATTTGGGTTAGATTTCTTATTAGGTGGGCTTAAAAAGACTTGGATTGCATAATGAAAATATAACTTGGACCCAGAAGCTTATTGGGCTGTCGAAATACAATTTGGCCTATAATTTACTTTCTGGGGTCGGTGGCCCATATATAGTATATATATTGCTGTTCTCCTCCCTTCCTTCTCCTCTGCTCTGTCTACTTCTTCTTCAAGAAAAGTTTCGGAAAAGAGCAAAATCTCAAATTCTGCAAAAATGGCACCGGAGCCTGAGGATGAGATCAAGGACGAGAAGAATCCTAGGCCTCTCGATGAAGACGATATTGCGCTTCTCAAGACCTATGTAAATTATCTTTTTTCGTTTTCTGTAAACCCTAATTTTCAGCTATTTTTTGCTTGTATATTTGAAGGTAGACATGAAAAGTTGAATCTTTTAGTTATTATGATGTTTACCAAGGGATGGTAACGTGTAACTTGTGTTTTTCTTTTGCTTGAGAGAGAATTAGGATCTGGGATTTGAATTTGAGTTCAAATAATATTATTTTTTTTTTTTCACAGAGGATTGAAATGAGGGTCATACCCGGTAGTTGGTCTTTGGGCAAAGTGTTCTTAGTATAAATATTCACTTTGTAACATATTTGATTTGCTGTTGGATGATGTGAATTTTAGATGATATGGGTTGTGAACTTAGAAGTCTAGCTGGCTTTTGCTAATATGGATAAGTGGAAATTTTATGTTTATCTTTGTTTTTAGTTGAATGGGAAATAGTTTCCGGTTGATTATTTCATTAATGAAAGTTGCCTTCTTTATGTATTTATCTGCTTATACCACCTGAAATTGGTTTCTCTTCATGGGATATATGTGATGCATTGAAGATAAAGTGTTTGCCAATATAAGAAGTTGTACAAATATGGTCATAATTCATAGAGTAATGATACATATGCCATGTTATATGCTGGTCGTTGAAGTGATTCTAGCTTACGGCTATAAATTATTACTTCTGTTGAAATTCATGAAATGATGTATGCAGGGACTGGGACCTTACTCAACAAGCATAAAGAGAGTTGAGAAGGAAATCAAGGAGATGGCAAAGAAGATTAACGACTTATGTGGTATGTTAATTGCTCCTCTTTTTCTATTTATTATTGGAAAACCTGATTATCAGTTATTTGCTAAGTTTTTGTCTAATAATTTTTTTCTGTTTCTTTTTAAATTACTCTATAGAACTGGCGTTTGTTTATTTTTGTGCCTTGCTAAAATAACATTTTGCAGCATAATACATGTGGTTTATATGAGTGTTCTTTTATTTATTCTGATAATAATCTGTTTATTTTCATTTCATTATAGGTATCAAGGAATCTGATACTGGTTTAGCTGCGCCCAGCCAATGGGATCTTGTATCTGATAAGCAAATGATGCAGGAGGAACAACCTCTTCAGGTAATGTTTTGTACATTTCTGAATCTATTCTCCATCCCTCTTGCTTGGTATCTTAGAAATGATATAACTTGTTTATATGACTAGGTTGCACGATGTACGAAGATAATTAATCCAAACACTGAGGATGCCAAGTATGTTATAAATGTTAAGCAAATTGCCAAGGTAACTAAGCTTCCTCTCTTATTGACAGCTTTGCCTGGAACTTGAGTTTCTCCTCATAGCTCAACCCAGGAAGAAGAAAAGTAGAATAGTTGTATCCAGTAATATTCCCTCCAAGCCACCGTAGCTATCCAGAGATTGTATCTACTCTTATGTTGTTGTGTATAGTATATACCAATATATGCTATGTAAAACATATTTACATCATTTCAATGCTGTTGTTCTGGTGGTTAATCATTTAGTTGTGTTGTGCATCCTGTGTTGTTGCAGTTTGTTGTTGGATTGGGTGATAAAGTTTCACCCACTGATATTGAAGAAGGCATGCGTGTTGGGTGAGCTTTTCTGCCTTGGTCATGCATTTCTGTTCGCCCAGACATGACTTTTCATTTGCATGATTTAATTGGAACATGGGTAGCATTGTCATATTTTGCTAAATGTTGATCTCTATATGAGTTAATGGTAAATTAATCAAGGGCAAAGAATGAATCACCAGAACTTGAAATTATTTCCTTTCTGCTGAAGAATTTGGGATCCAAATTAAGAGTTTTCAATCTTTAGGACCCATTCAGTTACCTATATGGCATGTTGGAGCACTGGTGGTGCCTGGTGGTTCTAGACTTGCCTCATTTAGTTCACCTCATTTGACTTGTACTGTTTTATGATTAGTTCATAAGTAAGATAAAACAATTGCTAAATGAAGAATCTTTATTGAACTTAGTAGTAGGCTCGAGGGTCTGTTATTGGTAATGTTGTCATTTTGCTGGCATGATATGAAGTTTGACACATCACTCTTGTTGCAGTGTGGACAGGAATAAGTATCAAATTCAGATCCCTTTGCCTCCAAAAATTGATCCAAGTGTTACAATGATGACAGTGGAGGAAAAGCCAGATGTTACCTATAATGATGTTGGAGGATGTAAGGAGCAAATTGAAAAAATGCGAGAGGTTTGTTATATATTGATATTGTGGCATTTCTTTGTTTAACAAGTCTGTTGCTGCAGGTTCATGTTCTCTTAACTGGAAAATTTACTTGATTCACCCATTTCTACAATGAATATTTTGTAGGTTGTTGAGCTGCCTATGCTTCACCCTGAAAAATTTGTAAAGCTGGGGATTGATCCTCCAAAGGGTGTTCTATGTTATGGTCCTCCCGGTACTGGCAAAACTCTGCTAGCAAGGGCTGTGGCTAATCGAACTGATGCTTGTTTTATTCGTGTTATTGGTAGTGAGCTTGTCCAAAAATATGTTGGGGAGGGAGCTAGGATGGTTCGTGAACTATTTCAGGTTCGACCCACACATTTTACCTGTTTTTCTTGCATATTGGTCCATTTTTAGCTTAGAATCTGTTTGATATATCTTTTCTCTTTTCCCTGTGGCAGATGGCTCGCTCGAAAAAAGCTTGCATTGTGTTTTTTGACGAAGTAGATGCAATTGGAGGTGCTCGGTTTGATGATGGGGTGGGTGGAGATAATGAGGTCCAGCGCACCATGCTTGAAATTGTGAATCAGCTTGATGGATTTGATGCTCGTGGAAACATTAAAGTTCTAATGGCAACAAATAGGTTAGTTTAGCCTTTCATTTTGCCTTTACTTCGTTATTTTCTTTATGAATGAGATGGTAGCACAAGTGTTATTGATTTGAGGAATTTCTTAGCATCTTACCCATTCATATTACAGCTCTTAATTTGGTGAAACTAATACAAATTTTTTATTGTTTAAGAACTTGCGAAGCTAAGGCTTTGCTGACTTAGAAAGAGAGTAATGGTAGAAGTTTATGAGTGATCGTTTGATAATGTGTTTGTGATCTTGGTCATGATGTTATTGTTTGTGTTTGTTTCTCTTATAAATGTGGTTCCACACATCTGGTTAAAAAGCGTGGAAGATGTAATAATTGTCTGGCTGTATGGATCATTTGGTCCTTTTATCCGCTATTCAGCCTTTCTTTGTATGCATGGTTGATTCACTGACAGCCTTCTTCCCTGCCGCATGTGGTGGGTCTGGTGGCTCTTTCCACTCACATCTCCCTAATAGGGTGGAGTGATATACATTGTCCTCTGTTATTGTCAACTTAAGACTTGTTTTTACTAGTTTTCTTTGGTGTTTTTCAAATTGTCTTAGCTACTTAGACTGAGTATCATTGCTGGTTCTGCTTTTAACAAATTGTGCTTTGCTTAATTAATGACTTTTTCCTCTGTTCTAGACCTGATACCCTTGATCCAGCGCTGCTGCGTCCTGGACGGTTAGACCGTAAAGTGGAGTTTGGACTGCCGGATCTAGAAAGTAGAACTCAGATATTCAAGATCCATACACGCACAATGAATTGCGAGAGGGACATTCGATTTGAACTTCTTGCTCGGCTTTGCCCAAATTCTACCGGTAACGATTTGGCTGTTTTGCATATTACTCAGATGTTACAGTATGCTGCGTGAAGTTTCAATGTATCAACTTAAGTATCCTTGCTCCCTGCTGAAGTGATGACTAATGTTACACTTGTCATAATACAAATGTCGCAAGAAATTTTTAGCAGCTCAGATGAACCGCGACTTTCAGGACGTAGCATAGCATGCCATTTGCAGCAGTTTACTTTTTGAAATGTACCTTTCTGTCATGACATCTCGCCAATGATTCGTTCTGTACTCAGTATTTTTGTTCTCTTTTTCTGAATTCAGGAGCGGACATAAGAAGTGTGTGCACAGAAGCTGGCATGTATGCAATCCGTGCAAGAAGGAAGACAGTGACAGAGAAAGATTTTCTAGATGCTGTCAACAAAGTCATCAAAGGCTATCAGAAGTTCAGTGCTACACCGAAGTACATGGTTTATAATTGATTAGTGTTTTGCATTCAGTTTCCAGAGTGGTGCCAGATGCAGCCAGAATTGTTGGGGACTTTCCATGGGTATACATTCTTGCATGCACTGTACTGGATGTAATAACTGTACCCTGTCGTGAACAGTGGCTGTAGGCACATTTAACAGTTGAAAAACATTCTAAGCAACGTGGAGTTAAGCTTCATTCTGTACTAAATTTCCCATGAATCATATGGTTGATGGAATGAAAATGAATTTATTTCTCTTGTATTAGAAGCAGCTTTCTAGAGTATAAGTTTGAGCCATTCGACTGATTTGCCTTGGGAGGTATTTTCCCATGTTATGTTACAGATTTGTTAATATTCGAATCATCAACATCACACTTATACGTATGCAGGTGATGTTATTGTCACCGACTCAATGAACCACCTTTCGACAGATTCAGCCAGCTTGGTTATTATTAGTTGGGTGCGTTATAGTTGGTTAGAGTCGAAACTCGACTCCATGAACCAACCTAGCTACTTGGCAGTTGATAATCCTCAGTTATATCTAATCCAGCTCTTATAATTGGTCAAGCGGATAATATAGGTGCACCTCTTGCATATTATGTCTTTCCTTGTCCTCGCATTCAAGTATTCCTCTCAGTATTGCTCTTATGAAGGGAAAGTTCTGCATATCTTCTACATAGAGGGTATGCTTATAGTAAATCTATCATACTTTGGCAACTCATTTTAGTTGTTAGGCATTCCTCTCAGTTTAGACCCCTTGCAACTGCTTTAGGGACACACTTGCTAGAAATTCCGACAGAGACAAACTTGTTTTCTCGCAACGGTACAATGGTGGCCAAGTTACTCATACATGATCAATTGAAGTACACATAACAGGAAAGTTGCAAGAATACTCAACTGTCAAACCAATCCACCAACTCCCAAGAATGAACAAATTTTTTTCACCTATTCTTTACTATGATACATGGCAGTTAATAGCAGTGTCTTGAAAGGGCAAAGAGTCAATACAGACTGCCGATCTTTACTTTCTAGGACAGTGTCTTGATGCTCAGAAAGGAACTCAAGGAGTATAGTCCTCCGCATCTGCGCTTCCAGCCCGAGTTGAACCTTCATTTCCAAAAGTTCTCTTGCTCATGTTTGCTCGTTGCACCAAACGAACCAATGCTTGAACCACTTCCGACATTGGGGGCCTGAACTCTGGCTCCGGCTGGTCACAAAAATAATCAAACATGTTAAATCTTTGGTAATTCGCAACTGATGAGGGCATTTGATCGAGTGCTTTCACATAAACAAGTACCTGGACGCAGAGAGCAATTACATCTGCAAAACGTGAGAGAGATTTGACAGGATAAAGCCCTTTTAGAGCTGGATCAACCATCTTAGAAAGGGCGTCTATATCATGGAGCTGAGGTGTGGCCCATCGAACTAAAGATTGCTCGGATCTTGACCTTGAGCTGTGCCAGAAAAGACAGTCACCAATAAACTCAGTAAAACTGATTTTATGCTGTTCTGTTTTCATATTTCTTTAAGGGATTCAGCATACCTATCGAATGGTTTACGTCCCGTGAGAAGTTCCAACATCACAACCCCAAAGCTGTATACATCCGTCTTGATGGTGTATTGACCAGACATGGCAACCTCTGGTGCACTGTAGCCAGATGCCTGCAAATGCTCCATGCCAGTCATTATGAAATTAGTGGAAGCAATTTTTGAAGCGTAATTTTCTTAAATGCAAATTCCATGATGATGAACAGAAGAATGAGGGTACTTGGATATTGCATCATCGACCACTCATAATAATCTTAAGCAGTAAGGAAAAGATAAGAGCTTGAATATCCACCTGATCCGGTTCTCGGACAAGGCTTGCCAACCCACAATCTGAAAGGTGAGGATTAAGCTCCATGTCAAGTAAAATGTTTGCTGATTTGAAATTTTTATGAATAACGGAAGGTGAACAAACTTCATGCAGGTACCTGCAGTGGGTGGCTAGGTGAGTAACAAGTGATTATTAAAATAAAAGTTTAAAAAGAAGAGAAACAAAAAAAAAAAAAAAAAAAAAAAAAGAATCAAATAAAAACAGAAACCGCTAATTCGACTAACTCTAGTGCTCTTGCAGTCCCCAATGCAATCTTGACGCGGCTGTTCCATGTTAAAGGCTTACTAAATTCATCAGCAAGATGCAGAAATTCGTGTAGAGATCCATTTTTATGGAACTCATAAACAAGAAGGTGTTGTCCATGTTCAGAACAGTAACCAACCAACTCAGTTACATTTGGATGATGCAACCTTGAAATCTCCGACACAACGTCCAGAAATTCTTCAGAATTGGACAGAACAGATGAATTTATTTTCTTCACCGCAAGAACCTATGTCACCAAATATGCAAGGCAGTTAATTAGACCATTGAAATCAGTGCTGTCGAAAAGGTAATGATTGTCTCTAATTGTGCTTCAAAGCACTATGGATATCTTCTACAAGCTCCCATGTCATGAAAAACAAACTTCAATATAAAATGATGAATCTCACATGAGACAGAAGCTCCTCACCTTTTGGGAGCATAAGCATATATGGTCACAACATAATTTACGAAAGAACACAGCATACCTTTCCATCATCCAATTGAGCCCGGTAAACACGTCCAATAGATCCCTCACCAATAAGATTTTCAACACTGAAACTATCTGTAGCTATCTGCAAATCTGCTACTGAATAAGCTTTAGCATTTATTGGCGCTGTGTTGACTTT
Source organism: Jacaranda mimosifolia (assembly GCA_018894105.1). Taxonomy (NCBI): domain Eukaryota; kingdom Viridiplantae; phylum Streptophyta; class Magnoliopsida; order Lamiales; family Bignoniaceae; genus Jacaranda; species Jacaranda mimosifolia. The sequence continues at coordinate 39,577,018 of CM032124.1, forward strand.
CTTGGGTGGAACGATGGGCTTTGCAGAGACATCATCTTCATCAAATGATTTATGACGATCAACTGGAGGAGGTCTGAGATTTATCATGGCCGGAGTTTCAAAAGCATTTGTGCTGGTTGTGGATGAAGTTTGAACAGGCTTAATCTCTGTAGCCGAAACATAAGATGATGCAGAAAACATTACATCCAGCTGTATAGTGTTTCATATATTACTCCATCAAAAATATATACGAAGATAAAATTGACAATTACCTTGCACTTCTTGTGAAGCTAGAGACGCAAAAGGCTGATTGTCAAATTTCTCAATGTCTGTAGATGACTTTCTGGATCTTCTCTTTATAATAAAGAATGCTGCTATAGCTCCAACAACCAAAATAGATATAACAATTCCAGCTATAGCACCACCACCTATACCAGATTTGCTTCCTCCACTTCCACTATCTCCACTGTTAGATGAACCGCCGCCGCCTCCAGATCTATGATTTCGGTTAGGCCTGCCTGCCGGAGGAGTGCCAGGTGGAGGTGGAGGTGCAGGCCCCGAGTTAAATGAATTACCACTTGTTCTGTCAAGTGAAGCACAAAGGAAAATGTTAAAAATCTCTCTGGAGGAAATAATACATACAGAAGTATATCTAGATTGTGAGATGCTTACTGCGGGTTTATGCTTTTCAGTTGCTCAGGAATCCATCCGGTAAAACGGTTGTTCTCAACATTCCTAAAAACGACATACATATTTCATTTACTAAAATATCCTCTTTTTAAATGTTCTCTTAGAAACATATAACTGGTTTGCATGTAGCGTGTGCATGTGGAGAGCAAATTTTCGAATGGAACTCACAGATTTTGAAGTGGAAGATTAGCGAGGACATCCAGGGTTCCTGTAAACTGATTGTTTTGTAAATACCTGCATAAGTAAGCTGGTTACTGAGTATCAAAAGAGGATATAGAATTATAAGACAAAATGTGTTCCGCTTACATATCACTTATACTTGTCAGCGACTGGAAACTTTGCGGAAGATTATCCGACATGGAATTGAAAGAGAAATCCCTGAAGCATGAATGCAAATCAATAGCTGGCGTTGAACCAAGAGGAAAAAATAAAAGATGAAAGATTGTTTCTCGGACAGAACAAGGCACAAAATTCTGATGTCTTAGAAAACTCGAAATTTTGTAGAACCAAGATGAAATAGGAAGTGTGCGATGTGCACATTGGCCTTACAATGTGGTGAGAGAAGTAAGCGAGTTGAACTGGACAGTCACTTGGCCCTGGATTTGATTGTGACTCAGATTGCTGCCATTACAAAATGTTATGTTTTGTCAGAATTAACGACCTTAAGATATTTTATACTGGTTTTCTGGGGTTGGGACAGAGGAGGTTTCAAGTTCTAGGCATGACTAACAGGTATTTTAGAGAACTCATCAGCGATATGGAATAGGGAAGGCCACCACTGAAGCCGTTACCAGCAAGGTTTCTGCATTGTCAGAGGACAGCGAGATTAATTGAAGCAAGGAAATTTAAAATGGAAAAAATGGAGGAAAAAAAAAATCACACTAAAATGAAGCTTACAGTCTTTGCACATTCGGAGGAAGTTGATATGGAATCTGGTTTCCAAGATTGTTATTACTTATATCGCTGCAAAATGTCATCAAAAGAACTCAAAATTCCAATTGTTTGGAGAACTAGATAAGTACTTGATAGACTTGGAAAATTCATTTGTCTTACAAAGTAGTTACAGATGTCAATTTATCCAGCTGAAATCCCATATTCCCAGTGAGTCCTAGTCCCGATATCTTTCTGACAAAAATGCATAGAAGGCGGACATCAGAATCCAGAACATTGAGAATAACATCAAGAAGAATTGAAGGGTTCATATTAGATCACATTTCTGTAACCAAGCTTGAGCGTGAGCAGGTAATGCCCTTCCAGGACTCCCCACAAGGATCACCACCACTTGGCTTCCAATTAGTAAGTTGCTGTGGCGAATTCAAACTGGTATACAATGTATTGAGGGTAGAAGCTGCATATCCAAGTAGCTATAGTCAAAATACAGCTTAAATTAATCGGATTAACAAGTACATTATCTTTACACTAGTGTCACCTTGCATCAAGTACAGATGATTTAAGAATGTAAAAGGGTCAGGTTTACAATGTTGATGCATATGCATAAAACAAATCAACTTTCAATAAAATCAATATCGATCAATTGAAGAGCCACAAATTCCGATGCTTCTCCTTTAGGTTAACCAGCACAGAAATGGATTAGCACCATAAATGTAATCTTGCTGATAAACAATAACTGATCTGAAAAGCAGGGTTGAAATGCTTGATTCTTGAAATGCAGAGGTGAACAAACGCCACCAAACAAAAAGAATGAGAAACCCCAAAAACTAACAATAGCTGATGCCTCAAATTTTTGAGCCATTCTCAATATCATTCATAAGTTCTTGAAATCATGAGCAGAAAACTCTTTCTTCTAACCCAAATTTTAGGATATCAAATTGTGACTGCCCAAAATTGCATAAAAAAGGGATGTTCCTTGAAAATCAAGCATATTAAATAACTGAAAACACAAAAACAGAACAGCCCAACAGCAAAGTAACAACAATCTTCTTGCAGTGGAATCATCTAAACTAAATAAAGATTACATCTTTATCACTCAGAGTTATAGTTGCAAACCATCTACTTCTTACATTCTTGTTTTCAGCATAAATTAAAAGAAGAAATTCACCCCCAACCAGTATATATCACTGAATCCAGTACAAAACCAGAGTGCCATTCCAAGAACCCATAACCCAATCAACACATCCAATACTTCCACACACACACACACACACACACACAGATTCATCCATTTATACAGACAAAACATACACATGCAAAAGTAATCTCAATAATGATAAAGAAAAGATACACTAAGAGAAGCGCTGACCATCATTTGGATCTGTGTCTGCATTGGTGGAGCTCAGAATGCCAATGAGCAGCGCCACAACCACCACCACCTCCATCTCCTTCACCTTTCTCATCACTCTGAATCTCCACCCAATTCTTCAAACAAGAAAAAGGAACAGAAAAAAACCCCAAAAGCCCAGAACAAAAGAAAAGTCCTTATCTTTATCAATGTTCAGACAGTATGACAGAGCCCTTTTCTCAAACTCTGTCTATTTTTTCAGGGAAGTTATACTACACATTTTTTTTTATTTTTCTCTCAATCAAATAAAAACAGAAAAAAGAATTTCAAGAATTATATATATTTTGCACACTTTCGCATACCCATTCTCACAAAAAGCTGGCAGGCACGATCTGCTAGAAGAATCCAAAGCCACAGAATTGAGAATTCTTCTCTCTCTTCTATTCCTACATGTCTTGATATATGTACACATACTATGTATTTATTTATTGCAGACAGTAACAGTGCAAAGGTAAGTGTGCTCTCTGTTATTTTATTTTATGGCTACTGTGAATCTTTTCTTGAAAGAAAATACAAGAAATGAAATATTTATGAATTAAAGAATAGATTTTTATGAGATGGGCACCTAAAATTTTCTACTTTTTCAACCTTAATTGGATTATTGCAATCATTCTTGACAACAATGTCCTAAGGTAAATTTTGTTGTAAAGTTCAAGTGAATGCGGTGTAGCTTTCACAGCATGATTGCTACATGCTAAATTATTGTTTTTCTTTTTTAAATTTTTGGTACATAACATAAATTTTTGTTTTTATTCTAAGCTTTTTGGCCGTTGTAAAGGAGAAAAGTCACGGGAATCACATATAAGATGGCCCATTTTGACTAGGGAAAGGTATTCTTTTGATGCATTCTTTAAATTTATGTAGGTGTGGAGTAAATTTTTTTTCCTATTTTTTTTTTATATTTTACAATTTTCTTTCTTGCTTACTTGAAAAACATTGCTCGTGTTAAATCATCTTATAAATCAATGTAGAAAAATTAAGTCATTTATAAATCTTAGGCCCCGTTTGGTTTCATTTTTATTTTCATCATTTCTAAAATTTAAAAAGTTAGTTAATAGAAATGAGTTGAAAATGAATTTTTATTTAGATGAATTGTTGAAAAAGTAATGGTTATGTTAGTTTTAATAGGTTGTAGGTGGGGAGATATAGAAATAATGGAATAAAGACATAAGATATATAGGTTATTGGAGAATGTGTTTTGAAAATAAAAATGAAAATAATGTTTGGTAAAAATATGTAAAAGGTGATGTGTTTTATTTTTATAACAGTAAAAAATGAAAAAAGGGACTATGGAAATGAAACCAAACAAGGTCGAGTGTTCAGTGTTTGATGCACGAAACAAAATTGCGTACGTATAAAATAGGAAAAGATTTTGCATCGGGTGGAGTTTGGATGATGGTGTCAATAACATTACTAGCACGCATAAATGTAATAATACTCGAAAATAAGTTAACAAATCGACGACTTTTTATAATTTTTTATTTTTATTTTCTTAAATTTTTGTGCTATTCAAAATCTCAAAAATCACAAAACAAGCATCACCTTTAGGAAAAGTATATGTGTGGGAAAGGCATTGTAGGTATTGATACATCTAAACTTTATGGATGAAAATTTTTATTTTTATTTTTATTTTTATTTTTATTTTTTTGCAATAAGGTTGGTAGAGAAGAAAAAAGAAGCATCTAATTTTTGAATTAGGTACTTCAAATTGTTGAATTTAGCCAAATAATTCTGTTAAGTGGAATCCCATCAGGCCAGTTGTATTTCCTTTTCCATCCTTTTACTGCACTTCTTTTTCCTAGCTAATAGCTTGGTTTCTACTCATGCCCTTTTTTTTTCTTTTTTTCTTTTTTTCTTTTATTTATTTTTTCCCCTATTTGAATTGAGGATTTTGACAAGAAAAAAAAATACGAAATCAAATAATCAAGTAATAGAACATGAGATACTATTTCTTCATTGAAATTCAATAATTTAATGAATCATTAATAAATAAATAAAACTCTAGAGAAATGGATTTTCATCATTTAGAACTTCAATGTAAAGCCAAAAATTAGCAACATGGTGCTCACATTTAACTAGTCTACATTAGCTCAAAGCCTCAAACAATTCAAGATTCACTTATTCCCTATATAGACTCAATTCAAGATTTGATTTAGGGGGAGAAGGGTAATTTGGGATTTTAAATTTTTATTTGAAACGATATTTATACGAAATTTCAAAATACCAAAAACAGGCTTGAATATATTTTACCTGGGTAAAAAATATTTTAACAAAATAAATTCATATACAACATTAATGTTTATATATGAACTGGGATATACAATGAAACACAAATTAAAACACTAGATTCAAAATAAAAAATAAAAAAAATCAAGGGCTATTTATAGTTCATAAAGCCAGCATTTATGAATCTAGGGTTTTGGCTGTCTATTAGTGGATGACCATAGTAATTTAAGCTAGTATTAGGAAGTATTATGTGGCATTAAAAATATGGTAATGAGTAATGACCTTTAGATATAATCCTCTAGATGTGGGAGCCATGTGGAATCATACACAATTTTATTTTATATGCAAAAAGAGAAGGTCCAAAGGATGAGTTTAATTAATGACCATGAGATCATGTTGTTCTACCTTTTTAAATGTGTAATTATTGTATGGATTTGATGCAATATAATTGGTGTATTTATTTATTGTAGAGTGAATATTTATTGCATTATATTTATTTAAATGTGTAACTTTTATATGGATTTGATGCAATATAATTACTTTAATTATTATTATTAAAAAAAAAAACTCACTCATATGGAATTATTTGAAATAAAATAGAGAATTGAAAGAAAAACGTATTTCAAATTTTAAAAGTTAAAATCACGATATGAACTCAATAAAAAACTTCAAATAGTTATTCATATAGGTCCAGGAAATGGCCTAATTTGTTTGAAAAATGAATAATAATAAGTTTTTTTGTTATTGACAATGTTAATAAACTTTTTCTTTGTATACCTTACCTAGATTTGACGAAATACAATAAAATAAAAAGGGGATGATCATATTTTTAGATATTCAATCAAGAGAAAATCTCACCCAAATTACAACTATTCTATTCAAATTTGTCACGTTATACCAGTTTGAATGTGTAATTCTTATACGAATTTGATGTGATATAATGCGCGCCTTCTTTTAATATACTTGTCTATCTTCTTGCCTTGAATTTGTCTAAATATATTTTTTTAAATTCAAGAATGTATTTTTATTTTTTTCCCTTCATAGTCAAATGTTAATTATCTAAATAAATTAAAAAAGAAAATCTCTAGTTTGTGGTCAAGCACCAATTTATGTAGACTGAGTTTGGTATCAAAATTAGGTGGTGAGACCCATGGTCACATGTTCAATGTTGAACAATTAATATGTTAGAAAAAAAGTTGGCAAAATTAGAGAAACCAATTTAGAGAAACATTAAGGTGTACATTGAACTCAAATACCTATGCATGGAACCAAACACTTTTTCCCACCAAAAAAAAGAAAAAGGTGATAGCACCTCAAAAACTAAAAAGTCAATAAATAAATAAATATATTTTTGGTCAAGAAATATATAAATAAATAAATAAATATTTATATACATATATATATATATTTGAAGGTAATAAAAATTGACCCCACCCATGTCACCAGCACCATAAATAAATTGGTCAAGAAATGAACAAGGATAGTAGGTATATGTGATTTCTTTAAGAAATAGTTTCTCTTTTTGTAGTTTTTTCTTTGCAAGCAAGACAACAAAAATAATGCATTTTTTAGTTATTGGTCCTATGTGCTATCTTATTTAATATCATTTTTTTTTTAATCAAGAATTCTTGTTTTTTGTAACCTTTGAGGAGTTTGCAACTACACATACTCTTGCATTTAGGTGCTATTAATTTATTTATGTTCTTCCATCATATTTGAAAAAGAAGAAGAAGAAATTCATTTTTGTGCTAGTAAAATTTATATTTAATTAACTTTTATATCGTCACATGAATTATATCATTTGTAATAGAACTTAATTAAAAGATGATAATTACTTATTCCTTAAAGACTTTCATGAAACTCAAATTTACCATTGATCTGTTTATTAGTATAAAAACTTATATAACTTCAGTTTGTCGTATATTAATCATTGATGTTGCACACAATTAATAAATACTATGATTAAAATTTAATACTTTTTTGAATAAGTTAAGTTGATCGACTTGTCGTTTACATCCTAATTATGTTTGTTAAGGCTAAATTGCAAAAACCAACTAATACATGGGTCTATATTTTTAATTTGACCCTTTCCAATTAATTAGATTTTGAATTGTAAAATAAAGTAGGATGATTGCCCTCAAGACAATACCATTGGATGAAGTTTTGATTGGGATGGTTCTTGGTAAGGTTGAAAGTGACAATTAAAATTAAATAAAATGATACCATATAATTGTGATATATGTCTATATGAACAACCAAGTATAAGGACACTAATAGGTAGATGCATCATAGACAACCCCACCTCACAACCCCCCCCCCCCCCCAAAAAAAAAAAAAAAAGAAGAAGGAAAAATACTATTGATTTATCTTAAAGGACAAAAAAAAGAAGTATTGAAATGGGATAGGAATTTTGTTGCTTGGAAAGTCACTATTGATATGTGATTATCTAGTGATAAATTCATACATTTATCTCTTAAGGTTTGTGGGTATACATTTTTCTTTGCTAGCCTAAAAATATTTAAAAATGATTTGCTATTCTCTTTTCCTAGAGCATTCTTGTTGACTACTCATCCTTTGAACTATTATTTCCTTAATTTTAGAATCTCAACATTTAATTTGATAAAATATTTAGTAAATTTTACTAAAACAACAAAAGAAAAGGCAAAATTACAAATTTAATAGCCAGCAAATAAGATATAATTTTACAAGATAATGCTTCGAAAACACTTATAATAAGCAACAGTCGTCTTAAAATACTGAATCCCTCAAATGAAAATAAAATCTAATATAATCAAATACAAATCTGACTTAAATGATCACAAAATAATTAAGTTATTGATTATCTTAGTTTTTTTTTTAAATGACTTTAGATTATTGATTATATGAATATATGATTTAAACGTATCGGTAGCAGATTATTAGCTAAAATATTATATTTATACATACAATGTATCTAAGTATATGACTACGAATATGATATTTGTACAGACATTGTATCTAAGTATATGTTACGAATTTATGTACATACATACGTGTTTATGTACATATAGTGTGTGTATATATATTTTTATTTATACACATATACTCATATTAGGAGTCCGTTAGAATTCAAATTATAGACTTTCCACATCATATGAAAAACTTATGCCATTGGACCACACGGCATTTGGCACATGTCGGCGTGTGTGTGCGTGTGATGGGCAATTCCAGGAGGCATCTAAGCATTGATAGAGAAAAGGTGTGGTGTCAATTGCATCTCATTATTATTATTATTGAAGTTTGAAAATGTATATTATGATATAATAAATTGGTTAATGTCTTTGTCAAGTGCTGGTGACTAATCAGTCGGCTGTGTCTGTCGGTGGAAATTGACAATTGACATTTTCATTTAGATGGGCTGTCTTCCATTGTTGTAACGCGCTTTATCCCTTCTTCTTCGGGCAATGGTTTATGTCAATATAAGAAAAAAGAGATAATTAATAATAACAAAAAGAAAAAGAAATTTCACATTGAATTTTAAGTTGAAGAGTTTTAAATTATTGTAATTTTTTTTTTATGAACGCATTATTGAAATGATAAATGCTAAAGACTTTAAAATAAAATTTATATATTATATTGATCTAGTATTTATATTAACATCTATAATAAAAGGAATGCTGATAAAATGTCAAAATAATAATGTATAATAGTTCATCTATGTATTCAAATAATGCGAAATAGAAGTTTAGTATTCAAATATTTAATTTTTGGACTAATATATAACAAAAGTTGTTAAAGATTCAAATATGACGTAAATTTATTTTATAAGTACAATATTTTTATACAATCCATAAAAAAAAAATGTTAAATTAGGTTGGATTTTTTTTATAGGTTTCGGATATAGTACTAAATAATAAAAATCCTATAACATATCAAGTCGAATTCGAATATAAATTTTGATAATCGAATTCAAATTCGACTGATCTGTTCCAAATTCGACCTGTTGACAACTCTAATTGTCATACTTCAAAAAAGTATATTGAAATCGTAGTTATTTAGAAGTGTCCATGAAATTGGGCCATTTATTTTGCAGGGCTAGCCCATTTTCCCAGATACTAATTGGATTGGATTGGAAGACTTCAAGACCTGAGCCACATAGAACCCAAACTGAGTGTGTGGTGGACTTGCAACTTTGTATATTAGTAATTCTTTTGGACATCAACTTTCTTGAAATCAAAATTATACTCAAAAAACAAAGAAATAATTTGAGTCTTGGCCAACCAAATTACACAGAAGTGGCCCAAATAGTGTTCAGGCTGTACATTTGATTTTTTCAAATGCAAAACCGAAATTGAACCGAACCGTTTTTTTTTTTGTTGGTTTTTTCAGTTTTGATTAAAATCGAAACCAAATTGGGAAAAAAAAAACTTAATTTTTTTACCAAGAAAGTGTTATAAAAGTTTGTTTGACAAAAGTAAATTAGTTTAATTAAAAATTTGAATTGGGTAACTTATTCTTTTAGTGTCAAAAAAAGTATATTGATAAAAATATTTGTTTTGAGGTGAAAAAATTGATTTAGATTACTTTTTTTTGTATATTGAAAATATTTGTTTTGATAAAATTATAATTTATCTATTCTAAACAAATACATTTAAAATATTATAAATTTAAGAAGATAAATAAATATTTTAATTATTTTATGTTATAAAAATTTTAGTATACACATTGTGTATGCTAAAATTGCTAGTTTATAATTGTCAAGGCAAATGTACGTGATTTTTGTATATTCAAACTTTAACTGCTAAGGTCGAATAGCGAATTAAATGTTAAACTCAATCTACTAAAGTTAAATAGCTAATTAATCCAATGACATCATAATATAGATTGCGGATTTGTAAATTTTGTAAAAAATACAATTATAACGTTATTAAATCATCATTTTTAAAAGATAATTATGAAATATTGATAAAATTTGTATCAAAACTATCTTTTTTATGTTGAATTCTTCAATTTATCCTTTAAACTACATTGTTAATTTTTGTTGTTGAAATAATTAAAATGACAAATTATGTAAATGAACAAAAATAACTTCTATTTTAGAAACAAAATGGTCTTTGTTTTCATAATAATATAAATAAAATTTTTATTGGTCAGCAGATACAATATAGTACTAGTACTACCATAGGAATAGCCGAATAAGATTCAATTCCTTTTCTCTTAGTTTGCAATTTAAGTTGAAATTTCAATTTTGCTCATCAACATACCCTATAATATATATAAGTTTAATTAATTAATTAATTTTCTTTTAATATAACATTTTTTTCTATTCAAATCATAATCATCTATTTTTTTATATGTAACGTGTATTAGTTCATATAATAAAAAAATTATGCAATTCTACCATTTGAGTTTAGAAAAAAATATCATTTTTGTTCTCTTTGTATTATAACTATTCATGTTTTTATATGTCATATATTAATATCTATATTATTTATAAAACATAGGGTTTTTAAGAACTATTTTGATATATTATTTACTTCTTTTTTTCTCAATTATTTCACTTTATCAATTTTTTTTATTTATCCCAAAAATTTAAAAATACATTAACATTTACATTATTTAAAAATTTATATTTATTTATCTTAGACTTAAAAAATTTAATAAAAAATGTGAAATAAACTTAAACTAGTAGTGATTGAATAATAAAATTTTGTATTTAAAAAAATAAAAAAAATTCGGTTTTTTTGGTTTTTCGGTTCGGTTTGGATTAACCGAATTTTTTTTTCGAAAAAACCGAAAATTATTTTTTTTTTAAATGAAAAACCTAACCGAACTAGTTCGGTTTGATTTTTTCAGTTTTCAATTGGTTCGATCTATTTTGATTTTTTTTGAACACCCCTAAATAGTGTGGTGTGATTTGTGAATGGATAGAATATCCCTGGCCATAACAAACAATGTCCCATTGGCAAAAGAAGCCAAAACCATCTCACCATTTTGCAACTGCCAAAAATTTGTTTAGTTTTAATGGCTAACTGCCAAGCAATCTATTCATCTTGGTTCCTAAGATGCCACATCCCACTATGCTGATGCTGCTCTGTGCTTCTAATCCTACTTAGCCCTGTTTCTTGGACCAGTCCTTTTTGGGTTTTCAAAAAAAAGAGACCTAGCTGAAACTGAAATTTTTTCTCAGGTGCCCACTTTTGCATTTTTTTTTTTGTTTGACTTTTGCTATCTTTGAAGGACTGCTATGGCTTTTATGTGAAACCTTTTTATTGCTAAGGTGGCTTTGTAAATGAGTTGCCAATTCTTGTAATATTCCATTATTCTATTCTATTTTACTCTGTTTCTTGAAATCCCCACTCCACACACACAAGGAAGGAAAGCTTTCTGCAGCGCCCTCCACTTGATTTGTCCCAAGGTAGCTTCTTTTTATCTCTCTTAGAAATAATCACGATTGGTTTTGTTTATGATCTGCAGCTGCTTAGATTTTATGTTTCTACTGCAATTTTTCTATGAAAAAAGAATGCTTTTGAGCTGAAAGGTGTTTACTTGGTTATGAAAACTTAATTGGGGTGATTCTTTGTTGGATTGTAGTGTCTTCCTTTGTGGGGGTGGCTAAGTTGTTATGTAGTTATATTTCTTTTCATTTATTTGGCTTTGCTTGGATTTCTTGGGTTTTGGGAATTTTTTATATGAGGAGTGAAAATTTGAAGTAAATCTCTCTACTGGAGGAAAGAAATTCATCAGATTCTTGACATTGATAAGGGTTCTCTTTTCTCACTTTTCTTAGGTCCGACTCAGAATAATTGATATTGGACTATGGTTGCTTCTGTTCTGAAATTTCGAGTATTTAATGTTGCTATTAGTATCCAACTTTCTTGCTATGAATTCTTACTGCAGTTGCTGGAGCTGCTGAATTGTGACCACAGTTGGGGGAGAATCTTATATTTGGAAGATGTCCCAATTTGGACATGTTTCTGCTGTTAACTTGAGCAGGCAGTATAACATACCCAGTGTTTGCTGCCCGCAGTCTGCTAGGAGGAATGGGTGCATTGCCGGCCAAATGAATGGCCTGTCATTTGCAGCTAGTGATGCTATGGGTTATAAGTTAAGGATTCCAGCTCCACATGCATTTACAACAAGATCTAAAAGGGATGCATTCCCTTTGAAGGTATGCTTTGAAAATGTTCCTTATAATGATTAGATTATGTTTACATATTAAATGGATGAAGAACTGCACCAATGCCATGTTTGTTAAGTAGGTTGTTTGCGTTGATTATCCGAGACCAGAGCTTGAGAACACAGTCAACTATTTGGAAGCTGCTTACTTATCCTCATCATTTCGTAATTCTTCCCGTCCAAACAAGCCATTGGAAGTGGTAATTGCTGGTGCAGGTGTGATGAGCATTTTGTCTTTATTTTCTTATTTTTATTTTTTCTGTTCCTATTTCTTCATTGGCTGGTTATGCTTTCACAATTCCTCTGTGCTATTATACAATTTTTCAGAGTTGTGCTTTTCTTAGTTTGACTTTACTCCTGGTTCCTTTCTCTTTAAGACCTGTGGTGCTTCTTGTGATCTGACAAAATTCTTCTTGCCATAATCAAAATGATTCTGGTTCTTGCTTTTCCCAAATTAAGAACTGAATTCAACTACCGTGACTTTGTCCATATCCGGCTTGTTACCTACACTAGAATGAATAACTAATTCCTCTCCCATTTCCTCATCATCTTAGTTCATTGTTCATGTGTGCCACCTCCTCAACCTATCTATTGTTCTACTTCCACAGGAGCTTCTACTTTCTTCTCCCCCTTTTTCTTTTCCTGGCATGCTGAAACTAAGGATATGCATTTTTTTTTCCTTTTTTACTCTTAGGATGTGTGGTGGGGTGCTGGTTTTGATTTGATTGATTTCGCTGTCAGCTGAGTAAGGATAGTGACCACAGAATGCTGATTGTAGTTAATGTTTTCACCCGAATACTTGAGCATCTCCCTAAGAGTTGAATTCATTCTTCATCATGCATATGTCACAGCTAGTTCCCATTTTCGTTTTTGACAATGTTTCACTTTTTGTGTAATTAAGAGAATGAATTATATATGCATGACATTATTGCAGAAATTTATCCGATAAAGCTATTCCTTTTTTTTTGGGGCAATGTACTAAAACTCTTGGATTCTTACAGGTTTGGCAGGTTTGTCTACTGCAAAGTATTTGGCAGATGCAGGTCATAAACCAATATTGTTGGAAGCAAGGGATGTCCTGGGTGGAAAGGTTAGTGTTCAATATTTCTGCTTAATCATTGTCCTGCTTACAATGTCGTTTGTCTGATGATTTTTCTATCTTTGCCCAGGTGGCTGCATGGAAAGATGAAGATGGAGATTGGTACGAGACTGGGTTACACATATTCTGTAAGTTCGATTTATTTAATTTGCATTTCAAAATATCTTGCAATATTTCATCTTTTCTCTCATGATGTATTGTTAAACACAATCTTGTGAAATCTTCTCCTAATGTAAATCTCCATTACTGTTTTTGTTGAATCTTCTTTTATGGCTCTATTAGCTACTATAGATGTATGTTATCATGCATCATATGACTTATCTATTGATGCTTGATTTTCTTTAAGTTGGGGCTTACCCAAATATTCAGAACCTGTTTGGAGAGCTGGGCATTAATGATCGGTTGCAATGGAAAGAGCATTCTATGATATTTGCTATGCCAAACAAGCCAGGAGAGTTCAGCAGATTTGATTTTCCTGAAGTCTTACCTGCGCCATTAAATGGTGAGCTATTATTCGTTATCTTTGTAAAAACCCAAGGGATATATAACTGAAATACCCATTTCACTACTTCGATATCTTTGTAAAATTGGCAGGAATATTGGCCATCTTGAAGAACAATGAAATGCTTACTTGGCCGGAGAAAATCAAGTTTGCCATTGGGCTCTTGCCAGCCATACTTGGCGGTCAGTCTTACGTTGAGGCTCAAGATGGAATAACAGTTAAAGACTGGATGAAAAAGCAAGTATGTAATCGTTTTCTTCACATTCTGTAGCTTACTTCTGCTTTCTATATGAAGTTATACAAATTTTCCGTTATGAGATTGCTTGATTAGTTCAGAAACATAAATTACATTTCAATTTTTTTAACTCATCATCCCAATCATTTTCAGGGTGTACCAGACAGAGTAACCAACGAGGTCTTTATTGCCATGTCAAAAGCACTGAACTTCATAAATCCTGGCGAGCTCTCAATGCAGTGTATTTTAATTGCATTGAACAGATTTCTACAGGTAGGACTTGTGCTCCATCTCAATATTTCAGCACAATGAGATTGCCTTCTAGAAGGATCACCATGAAACAGTATTATAACACCCCAAAAGACCACATTTTGTTTTTCTTTGTTTTCCTTTTATCTCCTTGCTTAGCATTAAATCAACAGGAGAAGCATGGTTCAAAGATGGCGTTTTTGGATGGTAATCCGCCGGAAAGACTTTGCATGCCAATTGTTGATCATATTCAATCGCGAGGTGGTGAAGTCCGACTGAACTCGCGAATACAAAAGATTGAGTTGAATGAAGATGGAAGTGTCAGAAATTTTATACTAAATAATGGAAATGTGATTCAAGGAGATGCATTCGTATTTGCAACTCCGGGTAAAGAATCCTCATCCTTCTAGCCCACACGTGTATCCCTTTCATTTCATCCGAGTCTTTCCATGATTGCTGATGTACCATTATACTGTCAGTTGATATCCTGAAGCTTCTTCTGCCGGAGGATTGGAAAGAGATTCCTTATTTCAAAAAATTGGAAAAATTAGTCGGAGTTCCAGTTATAAATGTTCACATATGGTGAGTTTTGGATCTCTTTTTAAATACCTCATAAACATATGATGTTACCTTACGGAAAATATATTATGCATATTTTTCGTACGAGCAATATATTTTCATAATATGACATAATTTATGAGCTTAAATGATATTTACATGAATTGATTTCAACTGCAGGTTTGACAGAAAACTTAAAAACACATATGATCATCTACTTTTCAGCAGGTTTGGTTATACTCATCCATCAGTTTGATCATCTTGTTTCATGAATTTCTTTCTGTTAGCAGACATTTTACGATCGGATTAGCATATCCTGACATAATACAGTGATGATAACGTTTCTACTTGCATAAAGTATGACGGCTGTATCACATGCATTATCATTTGGCATTTTCTACCATAAATAGGAGCAATCTTTAAGCATTACCTACAAATCTATACCGAGCTTCCATGCTCATACCTTTTGTTGTTTTTACATGCAGAAGTCCACTTCTCAGCGTCTATGCTGACATGTCTGTGACTTGTAAGGTAAGACATATTATATTACTTTTGCATCGATACTAAAACTTATGATGTCAATCTAGATTCACTTGTCTTTTCACGGTCAAAACAAGGAAGCTTATGGTTTCTAAGAGACACAAACTTATATGAGAGTGTTTATGCTACTTGCCTTTTGTTTTCACTGCCAAAGAAGGAAGCTTACTGGTTCTAAAAGTCGTGAACTTAATCTGGTGTTTGTTGGTAATTAGCTTATGTTTTCATTGTCTGAAGAGGGAAGCTTATTAGTTCTAAAGGCCATAAAACATGTTCTCATTTGCATTTTTACATATCTATATTTGATTCAGGAATACTACAGCCCAAATCAATCCATGTTGGAGTTGGTTTTCGCACCTGCAGAAGAATGGATCTCCTGCAGTAACGAAGAAATCATTGATGCCACAATGAAGGAACTCGCAAAACTCTTTCCCAATGAAATTGCTGCTGATCAGAGCAAAGCAAAAATTTTGAAATACCATGTTGTCAAAACTCCTAGGTAAGAACTGAATCTTAGCATACATGAGCAAACTCTTGCCATAGGATATGGATTATAGGATTTGCTTGTAACAGAAACAATCACATTTTACTTTTTTCACTTTTTTGAGTGCATGAGTTCAACTTCAGCCTTCCATACAACACAAATGTTGCAGCCATATCTTTCTTCCCTCCAAAACCCGACTCAAGTTCTCTTTTGTAGGTCTGTATATAAAACCGTGCCTGGCAGTGAGCCTTGTCGTCCGTTGCAAAGATCTCCCATAGAAGGATTCTATTTAGCCGGCGACTATACAAAACAAAAATACTTGGCTTCAATGGAAGGCGCCGTCCTATCAGGAAAGCTTTGTGCGCAGGCCATTGTACAGGTATTCTTTCAGACAATTTATGTAATCTATATGAAAGAAAAACGCATGTTATGCTTATCTTTAAGGAAAGTATCATGATTTATTTTATGAAAAGAGAGTAAAATTTAGGTATAGCTATCCAAGAATAAGCTCTGAGAGATCATTTGTTGGCATTGCAAGTGTTAGAATTGCACTTTCACTTAATATGTTTGAAATTCCTCAAACAGTTGCTACTATTTACAAACTCAGTCTTCAAACTTCAGAACCAGATTGAACTAGTTATAGGATGGTGGCTGCCTTAATTTCTTACATCATATTTTTTCAGGATCATGAGCTGCTGGCTGCAAGAGGGCAGAGAAAGTTGGCAGAGGCAACCTTAGCTTGATATGTCTCAATTGAGAATTCAGTAAATTCTTCTACAACTATATAAAGAATTCATTGAAGAAGGAAGATAGGAAAGCTGCAGCACATATACATGTTACACAACCAAAGCTGAAAAAGTAGAAAGATAGGAAAATTGTTGCGGCAGAGCAGCAAGATCTCTTGTTTAACTCTTGATACTGTGGAAGATGTTAATTTGGCTGTTGTAGTCATAAAGTATTCAAAATTGAATCTTCTCTCATTGTAAGAATCACTTCTTGTGGCATATGTTGTAACAATGGAAGGGGTGCCTTTCTTAATGAGATTATATGAGCAAATGTCCGAAGCAGAATATGTTATTTCTATAAAGTTGAGGATGTTTAGTATTGATTCTTAGGCCCTGTTTGGTTCCCTCAATTAAATGGGATTGGGAGCCATAATACGCAATAATCATACGTTTGATCTCTAAGATTAATCTTGCGGGCTGACTCGCATTTTGTAGCCAGCCCGCTACTGTGCACGCGATTCAGTGTGATTGGAGTCGCGCCTTCGGTAATCGCATCCCCCCTTGTTGAGTTTTTTTATTTTAAAATTACATATAAACCCTTATAATATATTAATAATATTTCCATTTCACCCCTATTTTTTAGCTCCATCCTCAACAGCTGTATAATAATAATAATAATTTAATAATGGCATTAGTTTTTAATTCTTATATAATATTCTTTCAATAGTTGAAAGTTTAAGTACTTTCATATAAAATTATTAATTATATGTTTTTAATTTATATTCTTACTTTTTGAATTTTTTAGGCAATATTTGGATATGAATTATATGTTTTGAATAGAGATGTCAAAATAATCCCCAATTTCGGGGTACCCGTGGGGATCCCTGAATTCGGGGAATTTTTCCCCACGGGGATGGGGATAGGGAAAAAATCCCCCCTGAAGCTATTTCGGGGACGGGGATGGGGATCATATTCCATGCCCCGCGGGGTCCCTGTCCCTGTTAAAATACCCTTAATATATGTGTGTGTCTGTATATATATATTATTTTTTTATACTTTTTAGTAATTTCATATAATTTATAAAAATTTATTAGTCATAAAATATAAATAAATAAAATAATTAATTTAGACTTATTTTTATTCTTAAATTTTATTTGTTCTCTCCTAAATTTTAAACCCTAATTCATACCAATATACTTGAAATTATGACTTAGAACTACTTTAATCATGTGCATAGAGGTTATTCTTTATTTTTATTCCATTATATGCACACAATAAAAAAAATAAACTAATTTTGGGGATCCCTGCGGGGGCTCGGGGAACAAGGACGGGGGGAAAAAATTCTCCATGACGGGGATCGGGGATGGGGATGGGGGAACAAGTGGGGCTCGGGGATGGGGATGGGGATGAGGGAGTAACTCCTCGCCCCCGCCCCCGCCCCGCTCGGGTGCCAGCCCTAGTTTTGAAAGAATGAGTTTTGAGAGTGGGGCTAGGAAACGTGATGTATGTTTGTTTATATTTTGAAAATAGTAAGAAAATAGAGTTTTAATAAGTAAGAGAATAAGAATTAAAAGGATAGTGGAGATTTAGGAGAATGAAAAGTAATAAAATTTATATTTATATTTTTAATTAATTATTTATTGTAAATTTAATTAGGGGAGAGAAATAATTAGTGGTAGAACTGTCTTTTATCTACATAATCCTACAAATCAAAATTAAGGTAGATTATAATTGCACCTAATTTATATTATATCTCCTATCAAACAGAATAATCAATAATCCAATCTCACACATCACATACTATTACAATAGTCACTACTATCCAAATTTTATATCAAACGTGGCCTTACAAGACTAAGTAGGGAGTCAATAAGCTAATTCCGGTAGATGTTTATTTGCAGGAGTTAAAGGAAAAGAATAACAAAAGTCATAGGCAATATTGCTTTTTGGACATGATTAGTTTTGGTGCAATTAGCTTTGTCTTAAGCCCATACTTAGGTACTTCCAATACTTTAATTGAAAATTATGCTCACTAAATAGTCAACTAATGGGATCAAAACCCAATAAATATGCTAACATATAATTGACCAAAAGATGCTTAGTTACTAAGTTCTATCACTAAATCTTTTCAGCACTCTTGGAGGGGTACACTGCACTTTCAACAAATGTAAACTTAGGGTGAAACAATTTAGTCCAAGAACTTCAAGCCATCCACTTGTCCATTTCTTTCTTCCTTGTACCCTTTTCACTCCATTCATTGAATAGACCACACCTTTTGTCTTTCACTTTTATTTTTCAACTATGGGGAATTGTTGCCATAAGTAAAGTGTTTTGGATAGTTAAGTATGCAAAGAACCTAGGATAAAGATATTAGCACTTTGTAAAATCCTAAGATTTTGATATTTAAATATATTATTGAGGTTAGTGGTCTTTTGTGCATTGGATAAGTATGAGTAAAGTAATGAAAGCTTAAAGGATGTTGCATTAAGATATTTAATATAATGTTTTAGTGGGTAATTATTACATGTAAATAGAAATTATTACAACATTTGAGATTTCAAAACTCTACAAAAACAACTTTATAGTTGTGGACCTCATTAATTTCCTCATGCTATGTAGATTCATTATAAGATAATGTATTCAATTAGATTAATTATATATATTTGGTCTAATGATATACTTGAAAGTTTGTTTAATAACTAAGGAGAACCATCAAGAAATTGTAGATACCTTCTAATTGTTTACATCTATGAAGTGTTGCAATGGGATTAGTCACTCAATCACCCCACTAACATGAATGATATCCACCCATATATAATTAATCCATCATAGTGGGTGGACTTGAGTAGATTAATGAGTGTGACATGTGAGTGAATTTTACATTACCATATGAGATTCTTCTTACAACTAAGGAAAAATGACAAAATCATTAAATAACATGTTATTAATTTTCATTTAACTATTCTTGACAACTCATAAACACAAACTAACGACGTTTTACCTAAGTGTTAAAATCTACTACAAGATTCTACAATTAAAAATTTTTAAGTTCGAGCATCATTTATTTTCTTTATTTTCAAGATTTTATAGCTACAATCACAATAATCTTTGTGGAGGAAGAGTCGCGTGGCTTTTGACTCAATAGAATAAGTCTCACATATAATGTGTGAAGTCGAGGGTTTGAACCTAACAAATTCCTAACGTGCGAGTATATGAATTAAAGAGTTAATTGCAGTCAGCCCCCTAACCTATGGCCTCATTTGTACCGTGCCCCCCAACCATTCTCGATGTGCAATTGTACCACTTGAACTAGTTAAAATGTGTGCTGACACTACATTTGCTCATTTCCAGTGGCATCCAACCAATGAGCATTGGGTACGTGGGCTGAGGAAAATGGAATATTCTTGTTAGATTCCACTGGAAATGAGTAAATGTGATGTCGATACATTTTAACTAATTCAGATGGTAAAATTGCACATCGACAACGGTTGGGGGGCAATGTGCAAATGAGGCCATAGGTTGGGGGCTGACTGCAATTAACCCTAAATTAAAAAAGAAGAAAAATACAATCTTGTGAAGGAGAGAGGAAGAAAACCCTAAAAAATACAAGTAATCTAATTAAAAATTGATGGTCATGATTAGCATATATAGTTAGAGCTGTACTATCTTAAGATTGTGGTCTAATTATGTGAAATACTTAACATAGACCAAAAATAAAATAAAATTACAGATTCTGATAGTGTATGTCAATTATTTCCAAAGAGATTGAACAAGTGAATCTATAGGGATTTAGGTTGTCTGAAGATCAAATCACTTTGAAATTGATCATATAGAATAGAAAGATCATCAAATCCCACAGCCCACATGCCAGAATATATTCATCCTTGAGGGTTCTTTGTGGCAGTCAAGAGATTGTGTAAATCATCATTTCAATCTTCTTTCTTGATTAGTCCTACATTAAAAATTTCACAGGTAAAAGATTGCATTTGTATAGGAACATTGAACATGAAATTTAATATTGTTAAGATTTAGATTGTGACATGTCATTGAGGTTGTTGAAGATCCTAACATATGTATTAGGTAGTTATAATTTTAGCATATGCTTATGAAGGGCTCCAACTCTTTCTTATTTTAAGATCTATTTTATATTTATTATTGGAAGTATTATATTAATTATTTTATACAAGACTAAGTGTATTGATTCTCGTATTTATGTCGCTCAAATGTTATGATGTGTATGCAAATCAGACCCTCGAACTTAGGGTTTAATATTTCATCAATCGCAGACAAATCGGCAAAATTGACTATTTTTTAGGTGAAAATAACGAATAATTCAGTCGCTTTTGAAAATTGATTGAGCAATATTAAATTTACAAAACTAGTAATGTCCAAATTAACGAAAGAATTACTATGAATAGTTAAACAAAAGATCAAGGAGCTTAAGTTAATACTATTGCAAAGAAGCAATTATTTTGTTGTGAGAAAATATTCATCCATAAAATATATGTCTATACATATAATATATATATATGTGTGTGTGTGTGTGTGTGTGTGTGTAATATATGTTTAATATAACATGTCCAATTTAGGGAAATTTTATTTAATCAATAAGCTCATTTTAAGGGTTAATAATTAGCTAAGCTAAGTGCTACTATTGGATTTAAGAATTTAAGCATATTAAAAATATCTTGTAATTTATGAATTTTCTATTGGACGTGATTTTCGGGGTGTGTCACAAAATGGTTGGACAAAATGTTTGTTGAAAACCCTAATTTCATAAGTACCAAATTCAAACTATACTCAAGTCATTATGTCATGATGCAATAATGTTGCAATTTTTTCTAAATTTGCATGGCAAGCTTGGAACCTCATTCCAATTCAGATTTTTTTTCATTTTTTTTTCTTTTATGTAATTCACAAGGGAATTGTCAAAAAAAAAAAAATTGACTATTCAGAACTGTCCAAATTTTTTATTTAAAATCGATCTATTTGAGATTTGTTCAAGCTGTCATTAGTCTTCAGACAAGCTGGACTCAGCATAAGATTAAAGATGTTGGAAGTCCTAACGAAAACTCTCAAAACTCTGAGCAAAAAATTTGAAGGAGAAAACCAAAAATGGGTCTTAATATTCACCAATTTAAGTATTATTATATGTGGAAAAATAGAAGAAAAAAAATAAAACTTAATATTTCATAGAGTACTTGTGAATTCGAATCTCATAGAAAATAATTAAAAAAATAATTTTGAAAGTGAAAAAGGCGATTGGCTTTAAATATTTAAATGACATAATTCAACAAAACCAACATTATAAATCATGACAAAAATAATAAGTACCAACTAAAAAACGAGGAAAGTCAAAATTAATTATTTCATATAGATTAAAATATCATCAAATTAAAATATTTGATAATAATTATATAACAAGAAATAAAATTGAGTCTTTAAAAATCAACCTAAATATCCGCGCCACCATGGAACCAATTAAACCTGCCGGCTACCCGACACATTGTTCCTATGATCACTCCCCTTTGCCTTGTCCTCATTCAAACAACCCTCCATTTCTAATGCACTCTTCACCACTTTTTCTAATCCTACCCTCACCCCAATACACCTCATTATTCCCATCATCTCTTCAATCCCAATTCACTTCCACTTCATTAGTATTTTATTTTTAAAATCTTTATTTTATTTTCATGAATACATGTTTAAATTGAAATATGAAAAATCCTTTGCAAATCGTTGGAATAGAAGTAAATATCATGAATTTCTAGTTCAAGAATACGTCTGCTGAGAGAATTCATTTTGTAATATCTTGTAGTAAATGTTTGAGTCAAAATGCCCTTCGTTCTCCTCAACAACGTCCTTTTTCGAACAAAACCCTCCATCAAATGCATGCTGGCTTAGGGGCGCAAACGAGTCGAGCCGGCTCACAAACCTCACGAGCCAAGCTCGAGCTCTAATTCGAGTCGGTTGTAGGTTCATGGCTCGTGAGCTAGTATATAATTAAATATTATTTTTTATTTTATTAATAAATATATATTATATTACTATTCTTTTATTTCAAATTTGAACTCGAGCTTGAACCTATAGTTTTTTACAATTCATCTGCTAATTCGAGCCGAGCCGAGCTTGAATTTTTGTCGAGCCGAACTTGAGCTCGAAAATTTTGCCCAAACTCGACTCGGCTCGATTGCACCCCTATGCTGGCGGAATAATACCTCGACAATACTGGCCTAATCTAATCATCACAAATATATATATAATCTGTAATTAAATATTTTAAAAATATATATATTTAATACAACCCCCATCAAATTCATACTGACATAACAATATCTCGACATTACTTGCTCGAACTAAACTCATCATCACAAATATATACATATATGACCTATAATTAGCTATATTTTAAAATATATATATATATCTAATACACTTGACGTATACTCAAGAAACATAATAAAAAATAAAATACACATAAAGGATCTAAATCAATCTTTTTAAAAAACAAAAGAAATTGTCATTCGATCTAAAACTACACTCCTTCCCATGCAGATCCATACACCCCTACTCTCCAAAGCCAGAGCTATAAATTGTCAACCCTACTTCCCATTTCTCCTCAAGGGTCCAGCTCCATAACTTGTGAGCTTTTTTCCCCAAACTCTTACTTGTTATTTTCCATTTTTTCCTCCTTTTTTGGCCTTCATTTCTCCTTCTACATTCCATCTTCAAAGCTACTTATTATAAAGGAAAAAAGAAAATGGCTGAATATTTTCAGTTCAAGAACAATGGTGTTTATCCTTCTTCAAAGAGATCATCATCAAAGAGCAATGGGTTCACAAGAAAATGTGCTTCTTTAGTTAAAGAGCAACGGGCCCGGATATACATTCTCCGCCGCTGCGCCACCATGCTGCTGTGTTGGTACATCCAAGGAGATGATTGAACCCAAATTTAAAAAAAAAAAGAAAAAAGAAAAAAGAAAAATCATATCCTATATATATATATATATATATCTCCCAAAGGGCTCAAGAAAATGGCTAACTCATTGGCAAGAATAGATGCCCGGATTGTTTTTTTGTTTTTTATTTTTTCCCTTTTTTTCATTTTTCCCTCTCTCCAATGGTTTCTTTTGTGGTAGTCCAAATATATATATATAGTTCTCTCCTTAGAAATGCCAGTTTTTTTTAACCTAAATGGTGTAAATATTCCATTAGGTTTTTTTGGCTAAGGAGGGGATTATATGTATGGAGGGCTATCCCTATATATAGTTGAAGGTTTTTGTAACAATCTGGGCTTCTTGAAGAGCTAATGGTGGAAAAATGAAGGGAATTTTCGAAGAAAATCGTACGAAGAATTCAAGTAATTTAGAAGATTTGGAACTGGAGAATGTAATATATGTAATGGGCTCTATATATTAATATGATTGATCAGTACATTGTTATGTACTATCTAATTATGCAATTTTTCCCTCTTGAATTCAGCCAAAATAAAATGTGTTATTATGTAATAAGTTGGAAAGGTTGCAAGTTATGTAGTATTTTTTTCATTTTCTTTTTATAGAAAAATGTGTTTTTTTGGTTGTAAGTTATGTAGTATATTGTGTGTGTGTGGGGGGGGGGGGGGGGTGCCATAATGTTTGTAAGAATATTATTTAATTTTTGATATGATTGTTTGCATATTAATTAGAAAGTATGGAAGAAAGGAATTACATATAATCTCTATATAGGAGTAATATATTGCCATTGTAAATAGTTTATGCATTCATTCAACAATTTATAATTTTTCAAAAATTAAAGTATAAATTAACATATAAATTGTTAAATGACTTGTTCATTATTAATAAAATTATTTTTTTTACATTTAAAATTATTATACTCTTTAAGACAGGTCTAGTGAGTTCAATATGTGGGGTCTCGAGTCTAGAAGACGACGGCTTCTTAATTTTAATAAATCTTTAATTATCATCCCTGTCGACATACATCTAAATAAGAAAGAAATTCAACTTTATTAATAATAAAAAGCAAATTGATGTACAATATATGGTTGAAGAAAAAAGAAATTCATCTTAATTAACAATAAAAGTAAATTGATGTAGAATATATGGTTGAAGAAAGGGTGAATGAGTTGTTGAAGGTAATTGATTAATTGCTAGGGAATCATGTGGATGTAAGTAAAGAAAAGGAAAACTAATTGTAGATCATGAAACAAAATAAACAAACAATTGCAATATTATTTTGTAATTAGGGTTTAAATTATTTTAATTGAATATAGCTTAATTTGTAATGCATGTTTATTGAGTCAAATGTGAGTGTAGGATTCTGTGTCCTGAGTTGGGGGAACCCAATTTGTCAGCTGCATCTGCCTTTGCAAAATGCTGTCTGTTAAACCAAAGAATATTTGTCAAATTATTGCTAGTTAAGTGTGTGTGTGTGTGTGTTCTTGCAAGGAATTCACTAACTAGCTAGCTAGACAACATGGTTTGTGGGATTATTGAATTCTTGCAAGTCAATTGTCTTTAAAGGCCATGGATGAAATATATGTTTGAGGGTCAATTGATCGAGTAATATCTCTTTTATATTTTTATATATAAAGTTTGAAGTTTGAATGTTTACTATTCATGTACATATAAAAATAAAGAATATTCAATTTGAAATTGGTCAAGGGGCTGATGGGTATCAAGACACTGAGGATATTACGAGACACCCCGAGAGCTAGAAGGATGAGCATTTTCGAGGTCTTACCGAGGAAAAAAATGATGCTCGGTAGGATTGGAAAAGGATAACAAGACTTCTAAAATTTAGAGAACAATTAAGTTGTCTCGCGTTCCCAAATATGCTCTACCTACCTACTTGTATCGATTGTGATTTGTGAATATAGATATCCCTTTGTTTAAAGATTTTTTGAACTTTTTTAGGAGTACGGCATCGGCAATGCAACGCCTAGTACTTGAATATTGGCTCGAGACATTTTCTCTACCTTCTCTTACTTTGGAAATATATATATATATATAATATTTGTCATATTAATATTACCGGCAATTCAAATTCTAAAATTTAATGTAAGTGTATTACAAATTTTTTATCAAAAAAAATATGTATATAAATTTTATTAGTTCCATGTTCATATTTTTTATTTTCATGTATAAGTTAAATAGAAATTTAAAAACACCACCCCCGACCCCACCAACCGACAACCTATACTACTTCGCGTGGCCCACTATAAGTCATTTGGGCCGGGCCACTCTTTGGAGCACTGAAGCCCACCATGGCAAATTGTTAATTAGTCCAAAACGCTTTTGTTTCCGAACCCGCTTTTAGTGTCTTCCTCTCCAACTGCTCGTCTGCGCTCGTTCCTCTCATTTCCCTCCATTTTTCAACCGAAATTCGGAAGTACCAGATCAACCAAAGCCCTAATTACAAACCCTCAATTTTTCATGTCCTAAAGCTGAAATTACTCGGTTTCTCTCTGCATTGTCTTGAAAGAAAAGATTTTTGACTTAGTGCGAAGATTTGAGGTTTTGTACGATCTTTTACTTCCCTTCTTGTTCCACGTTTTGTCACCACTGCCACCTGCTTGTGGAAATATCTAAACGGGTTAGGATTAAATCTTTTGTCTGGAACCAAGTTGAGCTCTCACAAAATTCGTAGAGGTGATAAACGCTTTTCTTTTTTCCTTTTTTCCGTTTTTTGCATGGTTTCATGTTATCTAAAAAAGTTATGTGAGATATGGAATCTCAGAGCTAAGAAATGGTGTCATTCAAGGAATATTGTGCTAAAAAAATTTAGTTGTTTAAAATCTTGAGCAAATATTCATGCTATCAGACTTCTGGGGTTATTTTCTGTTGAGAAATGATAACTGTCAGCAGCCAGGCCATATTGTTTTTCCACTAGACCTTTCTTTACTAAGACTAGGTTGGAATAGGAATTTG
Source organism: Jacaranda mimosifolia (assembly GCA_018894105.1). Classification (NCBI taxonomy): domain Eukaryota; kingdom Viridiplantae; phylum Streptophyta; class Magnoliopsida; order Lamiales; family Bignoniaceae; genus Jacaranda; species Jacaranda mimosifolia. Next base: position 39,603,687 of record CM032124.1, read on the forward strand.
GAAGAATTGAAATCAGTTTAAGTGGATTTCATGAATTTGGTCTGACCTAGATGTAGTGAATTTTAGATGTTTACTTTTGGAGCATATTATATCTGTTTCCCATCTTTGATTGCTACTGGTATTGACTATTAACTTTTGATTGTTAGTTTATTCTGGCATTCTTCATGACGTTGTCAAGAAGTCTCACATGTTTTAGATACCCCATAAATTTTTGTTGCACTCTATTATAAAGCATAAATTACAATTGGAATCCTTTTTGTTTTGAAATCAGGAATATGGACAGCACAAAAGTGTAAGTAAATTTCATATGGTGCGGAATTTTTTTAAAAGGTAAATAGTTAGATGCCCTTGAACTAAAGGGAGGGTGCTGGAGCTTATGGATAGAGGAAAGTAAGAACTGTGTGTATCGGCGGTTTACTTCCCAAAACTAAAGTAGGTATATTGTATGGTGTGAGAGGACTTTGAAGGTGATTAAAGGTGCAAAATTCTTCACATTGCTTTGTTTATTGGGATAACATAAACAAAAGAGCACTAGTAATTCTTTACCTATAAGAAAACCAAAAAGATCTCTAGTAACTTTGTGGTCATTATCTTTTGTAGGATTTGATTCTGGAACAATTTTGTTTTAAATTGATTATGAAAGGCACTTGAATTAGCGAGTTGACAATTTGATATCTAAAACAATTTTTTTAACTAAGCAAACCTGTGGAACCTCTTGATAAAGTGTACGAGAAGGCCTTGCATTACATCTATAATTTGAATTTTATAATTCTTCAGCATTTTCTTTTCTCTTATTCTAGAGCATATCTAAGAGATTAGAGCTTTTAGTCATATGCCTTTATGCTTTAGTTCTTCGTTTAATCAAACACCAAAAGTAGGGGAACAAATATTCAACATGGTATGCAAAAAGGGAGCACCCAGTTAATACATAATTGGGTGTTATCATGCTATTATGATTACCAGAAAGAATTTCCAATCTTCCCAGTTATTAATGAAATTCCTTGTCGGCTCTCTGTGAAATACTCGTTTGGCCGAGGGCTTCCAAATGCATCGTAAGCTAAACCGGTATTGACGAATAACCAACCCGCAATGAATATAAAAGGTATAGTAATGCTATGAATGACCCAATATCGAATACTGGTAATAATATCAGCAAAACAACGTTCTCCTGTGCTTCCAGACAATACATTAGGGGGATAAAACTCAAGATTTCTATATATAAACATACCCCTTAGAATTAAGATTCAATAAAATAGATACCACAGATTGGACAGATTTTCATCCACAGAGAGACCGAAGGCCCCTTTTACTGGAGGTGAGACCAACTACCTCCAGTAAAAGGCGGGTGGGTGGGCTTAGAATGGAGTGAACGAAGTGAAACGAGTGAACGCAGCAATAAGACCACCGGAATTGGAGCTGACTGTTTCTTCCTTAAGGGCACAAACGGGGACGAGCCAAAGGGCCTTGAAAAGGCCTTTGGCGAAGCCAACTCTTGTTTTTCATCCCAAGGGGAGAAAAACATAGGGAGGGCGACCGGAGAGCACCGAAAGCCTTGCAGCCGGCTTGAGGGGTTCGAAGGCAACCCCCCCAAGCCTGCTCAGCGCAGCCTGCCCAGGCGCCGGGGAGCCCCTGTGCCTGTAAATTCACTTTGTAATGGAAGTTTAATTCATGTGTAAATGAAGCTATTGTTTCACATCCGAAACTAGTGCTTAGAGCAACTCCTGTATAAAACTATAGTAGATCTACCTCCACAAGTAAAAGTCAAATGTGAAATACATGTAGTATAATTCCGTGCTCGAATTTCTTTGGATGCAAAATTTATCTCTGTACAAAATTGGAATACTCATTACATAGATCTCTGCTTTTGAAGGGGGAAAAATGCCTACAAAGAAGACTAATTGTAGAAGTATGTTGGCATTGACACTCATATCAACAACAAATTCAGAGTGCTGTATTTATATGTTGTTCCCCTTATGTTGTTGTCTGTCGGTTGGATCCTACATTCTTGAGCCAATCAACTACTTCTTTTATAGTTGGCCTCTTCAAAGGATTCTGGTTGACACACATGCAGGCAACATCAAGCACTTGCAGCATCTCTTCTTCAAAGCCTTTGCCTCTCAGGAGAGGATCGAAAATTTCTTCTTGTTTTCCCTCGCTCCTCATCTGCTGTACCCATATGACCAATTCTCTGGACATTTTTGGCTTGAATAACTCGACAGGTCTCTTGCCAGTTAATAGTTCAAGCATGACAACTCCGAAACTGTAGACATCCCCTCTTAAAGTGGCTATCCACGATTGGCTGTATTCTGGTGGGATATAGCCAAGGGTACCAACCAATTCAGTAGTGACATGAGTATGATAAGGAAGAATCAATCTTGCTAACCCGAAATCTGCCACATGTGCTTCAAAGTTTTGATCAAGCAGGATGTTACTAGACTTCAGGTCTCGATGCACAATGTGTGGTTCACAGATTTGGTGCATGTATGCCACCCCACAGCTTGCCCCTTGAGCAATCCTTAGACGAGTTGGCCAGGTAAGTTGAGATGCTCCATCAGGCTTCTCGTGCAACCAGTAGTCTAGGCTCCCATTCTCCATGTAAGAATATATTAGCAATCTAAAGCCATCATGGACACAGTAGCCTTGCAGAGTGACCAGGTTCTTGTGTTGGGCTGTGGATAAAGCTTCCACCTCTGCTTTGAATTCCCTCTCCATTAAACCCATGTCTCCAGAAAGTTTCTTAATTGCAAGCTTGGTGCCATCCACCAAAGTTGCTTTATATACTAAACCAAAACCCCCACAACCAATTATATTTGATTGGTTGAAATTGTCCGTGGCTTTCGATATATCAGCTATTGTGAGATCCTCTATTTTGTTCATATTGTTGGGAAACAATATGACAAGGCTGGTGTCCTTTGCAACCTCTGGAAATACTCCAGAAGAGTGGAAGGATATTGTATCCAGATCCTTTTCTTCAAGGTCACCTTTTCTCAGAATTCTCATCCTTGAAAGGACACAGTATAGAAGCAGAGTCATAATGAAAATGCCTGAACAGATCACGAGGGTTAGTACAATGGTTTTCTTACTATTCCCTTTTCTGGTTGCTGAATGACTCGTGTTGCCTGACTGGTTAGTGCAAGAGCGCTGCAAAATTCGACCACACAGCCTTGGATTTCCTTCAAAGCTTGAATTTGGGAACGTGTCAAACTGACCTCCTGTGGGTATCTGCCCTTCGAGATTATTGTATGCCACACTGAAAGAAGACAAAAAATGGAGATTTTGGAGTGATGCTGGAATTTCACCAGAAAGATTGTTTCCGGATAGGTCCAATTTCTCTAAATTAGTGAGATTAGATATTGTATCAGGGATGTTGCCAAAGAAATCATTATAACTAAGATCCAGGGCAATGATAAACTTCAATTGACCAATCTCTGTTGGGATAGTACCACCAATACTGTTATAACCGAGATAGATTGCTGGTGGTAGGTTTGAAAGTTGACTGTATTGTAGATTGGAGGCATTGTTGGGCTGAACAAATACAGGCAACTCTAAATTACTGCTGTCAACTTGATCAGAATTCTGCTGGGATGCTAGCCTCCGCAGTGTAATAAGTTCCATTGGGAAGTATCCCGTAAGTTGATTATACGACAAATCCAAGTAGAAAAGATTTGGAAAATTCCCAAACCAACCTGGAACCGGACCTGTGATGTTATTGTAAGATAGGTCAAGAACCTCCAGCTTAGTTAGCTTCAATAGCCACATTGGTACCTGACCAGTGAATCTGCAGCCACCCAAACCCAATACTTGGAGATTTTGAAACATCTCAGAGCCAATCAAGTTTTCATCGCCTGGCAATGCTTCATCATAGAAATTCTTTGAGAGGATTAGGGTGCTCAGGTTCTTGCACCCTGTTAGGATTCTGAGTGCACTTGTCATATTGCTTAGGCTGTTATTAGAAAGAGAGAGGAAGGATAGAGATTGTAATGATGCTATATCCGGCAAAATCACTCCAGTTAAGTTGTTAGTTGCCAGGCGAATTGCTGTAAGTGTCTTGCAAGCAAAAAGGGTTGCTGGCAAGCTACCTTCAAAAAAATTATTGCCCAGATCAACTGATCTAAGTTGGACAAACTTGGAGAAATCATAGGCCGAAAGCTCACCTTTTAGGGAGTTAACTCTTAAATTCAGTGAAGTGAGCCTGGTACAGTTTGTGAGTGAAGGTGGAATAGTGCCAATCAGTTGATTTATGTGCAGCAGCAACTGTTCCAATTTGGAGAGCCTCCCAATATCTTGAGGAATCATGCCTGTTAGCTCGTTACCGTACAGTGCTAGGATTCTAAGGTTACTGAGGTTGACAATCCTCTCATCAACTGGTCCAGAGAGCTTATTGCCAGGCAAGTATAGTTCCTGCAGTGTTAACAACCCATAAATATCCTGTGGGACCTCTCCTGAGAGATTACTGAAACCTGCTCTGAGGCTCTGCAAATTTGTACACTGACCAAATCCTTGACCAATAGGACCCATAAAATCATTATTGGAGAAATCAAGCCGTTGGATTGAAGAAGAGAAACTGCACATGGATGACGGAATTGACCCGGCGAAGCTGTTGTTGGTGACATCAAAAGTTTCCAAATTCAATGCAGACTGGAGGAATGAAGATTGAATTGTCCCATGAAAGTGGTTACTGGACAAGTTGAATGTCCGGACAGTAGCAGGCAACTTATCCGACAGGTTCAGCTCTCCAGTTAAGCGATTGCGGCTCAAATCAACAACCTGCAGCTGATTCAAGGACACGAAAAACCCATCCGGAAGGGAGCCGGAGAGCCAATTGTGAGAAAGACTAAGTTGAGAAAGACCGCTGAGGTTCACAATAGAAGGAGATATGCTCCCACCAAGGCCTCTTAATGGCAGCCACAGATTGGTCACCCTGCCAGAGCCATCACAACCAACACCTTCCCAACTGCAGCAATCATATGAAAGAGACCAATTCAGAGGAGGCGCAGCCAAGATGCTGAGGTTGAATGATGATAAAGAATCACGATCAAACTGATTGCAGCCGCCATGGCAGGTATGTACAAAGCAAGAAACAACTACCAATACTACCTTTATCAATAAATCCAAGAAATGAGAATTAAAGGGATGATGAATACTGTGATGATTTTGCTTAGGTGAAGAGGAGGAAGAAGAAGAGTGGAAGGGAGTCAAGAGCATGGCTGCTCTAAGGTGATGATGCGGTATTGGATTGGTTTGCCTCTACAGGTCAGTTTAATTATCTTTGATCATTATCAAAATAACAACATAGGAAGAAGACAGTTGAGGTTGCCAAAGATACTCCAATCAATCATGTGGGTTCTCCACTTTTTTTTCCATCCAAATTTGTGCAGACTTTAGACTACCACCAAAGAGGGATAGAGAGGAAGGTAGAGTGGATGATGTTGACATGGAGCAATATTAAAAGTTGAGGTCTAAATTAACAAAAAGCGTTTACTTTAGGGACGGCAGGCTGGTGGACTTTCTTTTTATTTATTTATGTGTATATATGTATATATAAGTTATAAATATATATACGTATATCTATTATTATTATTATCATCATCATTTGGGAATAATAGGAGAAAGCGTGTTTTTTACGTGGGTGTCGAGGAGGAGGAGGAGGGAAGACCATAGAATGAGAGCCATTTCACTAGTCCCCAAAGCCAATCTCTTCTTTGGATACAAAAGATTTATTCTAGTGGGTATATTTTTAAATTTTATAAATATTTTTTAAGTAATTATTATATATTTTGAAAACCCATTATGAGTTTTTTATTTTATTTTTAAAGGAAATATTTGGGAATTAAATTCTTTATTTTTATTATTACTATTATTATTGCATCTAAACGTGAAGGTGTGTATTGAGTGAGCTGACAAACTGTATAAGATAATGGGCAGATGCACATGTCATGTCTTATTACAAAGAGATATCCAATTGGGTGTCTTGAATTGGTTGTGTGCACACGTACAATAAGACACTTATTTGCTTCGTTGACTAACCAAATAAATATTTTTTACTAAATTAAAGAAAAAAGGACATTTTTCCGAGGTTGCTTAATATGAAAGAACTTTGAAAATAAGAGTATTCTTGATGGGCGAAAGTCTCTCTGAGCAATATTGTGTGGAGATAAAAGATTCACGGATTGTAAATTTTTTATTTTTTTTTTCGAAGAAGAAACAATAATGTTATTTGAGAAATAAATACCGACTAATTATGTGTCAGCAGTTGCAATAAGATAGAAGATGCTAGCATTATCGGCAGTGTTTTGAAAATCAGACCGGACCGACCGGTCGGACCGGTACCGGTGGCCAGTCCGGTCCGGTTGATGCCTGAAAATCGGTGCCGGTCAAAATCGGTGAAAATCGATCAAAAACCGGTTGAATCGCTACCCGGTTCAACCGGTTTTTGACCAGTTCAACCGGTTTTTGACCTGTTCACTCCTTCTTTTTTTGAAAATTTAAATATTACTTGTTTTTTAAAAAAAAGTAAAAAAGAAAAAAGAAATTATGAATTGAAAATGATAATTAAAGATTTTGAACATGTAATTTTTTGAAATATGAATTTATTTTCTTGATATTTAATGAAGTGGTAGTTATATGTGAATGCTTATATTTAATTTGTTATTTTATTTTGTTTAATCTCTCTTAGATTATGTTGAATATTTAGCGTAGAAGAATTTATTTGTACTTGGAGTTGAACCATGAAATGAATGATTACTTATATTAATGTGAAACATTTTTTTATTTATTTATAGTTAACTAATTGTGAAATAGTATTATTTTCTACAAAACATACTTAAAAATAAATAAGTTGAAATTTTTTCAAATAATATGCTTTCTATATCAATTGAAAGTTTTATTTTTTGTTAATATTAAAATATTATATATTTTTTATAAAATTAAATATAATTATTACTATTATGACGTCATACCGGTTGGACCGGTGGTTGAACCAGTAACCAGTAAGGTCACCGGTTCTTTGTCGGGTCCGGTTTTGAAAACATTGATTATCGGAGTAATTAAGTGTAAAACATTTGTAAATGACTTTTTAAGTTCACCGTCAAATTTCAAAACTCAACCTGAGACATGCGGTGAAAAGTGTCAAATTGGAGTTTTCTTTTTCTAGATTGTCATTTTCATAATATGAGTATGATTGAAATTTTTAGAATTATTGACTAATGGTAAGTGAATATGAATTTTGTGTAATTGTCAAGTACGTGTTTATCATATTTTTATTATAAATTTGAGATTATTATATTGAAAATGATGATCGGCGTGTCGTGTTATGTATTATAGTTTGAATTAGAGAAGTCTTGATAAGTTTTACCAGTCATATTCCAGGGAAAATACCCTGGATGGTCACTCTCTTGTATGTCAACTAATATGTATGCAATCACTTATATTTGGGTCAAATAATATTTTCTAGTAGGTTGGAAATTATTGGTCATGTGGGCTGCGGATAGCTCCTAGATTAAGTATTTTTGAAATCCAACTTGGGTTTTAAGAAAACATAACAACCCATAGTCAAAATGTAGGTTAAGACAATTACATAATTGATGTAATGAAAGTATGGTACAAATTTGAGGATTATCTATGCCAACTTATATGAATGAAGGTAAGTCCAAGGAGAAAGTAAGTAGCTGTCAATAAATCACCAAGTTGTCCAATAAGCAAATAGAAAAAGGGGAAATCAACTAAAGGGAAAAAAATAGAACTCAAGAAAGTTGTGTAGAGGAATGGGACTATGGTGTATCTCGCAAGTAAAATTATTTTCACGAACTAAATAATGATACGAGTTCAAGAAATATTTCTCGAGTTACAATCAAATAGTGGGTCCGATCTTGATAGCTGAGAGCTGATCAGAAAAATTCTCCTATCCTCAAGTCAATAATTCTGGAAAAGAGAAGAATAAATGTGTGGAGAAATTTAAGACAAATGATTGTGGTTCAAATCTGTAACTGATTGGAGTATGGATATTTACAGATATCACTTGGTAAATAATGCTTGAATGATGTGGCTTAACTTGGGCCCTTGAATATAGGCGTAATCGAGCAGAGCCAGTTGGATGATGCAGCTTAACTTGAGCCCTTCAAAATAAGTATAATTCTATACCAACAAATACAATTCTTCGCACAAAACAAACTCAATCCAAATAAAAGAATATGAACCCTAAAAACACCCTTAGAAATACACATATCATTATTTTCTGTCCTCTATTTATTCGTACGTGGTTAAAAATAGTATAAAAATAGTTTTATAAATATGATCTCATCAAGCAACAAAAATATATCAAACCCAACCCACTTTGTATGTTGCTTAGCCCTTTGAGGCCATTATCATGTTAAGTGTCACTCCTTCACTAAAATAAAATAAAATAAAAATCCACCCCCCATCACTTCACCAGTCATTACCAAGCAATGGTCGGCCAATTGCACAAAAACCATTTGTCCCAAGTCAATCTATGAATTATGATTCCTATTCCATTTTCAACTGAGGTATCACTGCTGGGAAGATTATTACAAGCAGATTCGGATCCACCTCTACTAAAGTACACAGATATTGACACCATCCCACTCAACTTGATAATCTTTTTTTCTCCCATTTCTCCATACACAAAGTCATCTCTTTTTTAAAATTTTTTGATATTCCAATTATAACCCTTTTAAAAGAATGTTGAGTGACAACTATTTTTCTGTCTGGTAGTTGCCTTTGGGATTGACCAATCACAAGGTGTGGTTTTGGTTAACAGATGTAAGAGATTTATATATGCATAGTTGGTGATGGTTTATAAAATTATTGTAAGAGTTTTGATAATATAAATGTTGCTTCTACTTGTGGGCAACTGTCAGCGTGATCTCTCACAGGGTTTGAGGGCTGTCAATGTATGCAACTTGCAAGCAGCCAATGGTCAAGGTTGATGTGTTCTTTGGCTTGTTTATGATATTGTTGAACCAAATCTGTATATTAATATCTATCTAATCTGATCTCTTGAAATTGGAATAAGTTCGATAGCAAATCACAAAATATCAATCGTCTTCTCTATCTAATGAAACGAAAAATCTAGTTTAAATTCATGTGCTCTACACCTACCTAAAAGTACAAGCTTATATGCTTTAACAGGTATCACACAATAGTATATTAACAACCTCCAGCAAAATATCATAGCGTCATCCAACGGATAAAGTACGTTACATAGTTCAAGAATTGACGACCTACTCATTTAGTGTTAAACGTTCTTTAAGTCAGAAGATCAACGCATAGGTGCTTAAGCAGAAGAATTTACTGCAGAAAATAGTATGTGGGCAGAGAAGATTTTCACCAGAGTGGTGGGATACATTTGAGGACAGGATATGCTGAAAGAATGACTAAAAGTGATTCATAAACATGCTTCAAATCTTTGCTTTCAACCTGCTACACCTCTGAACAAGTAAAAGAACTCCAAAAATTTCATTTGAATTTCTACGAATGGCCAAAATTAGCTTTCTTGAAACTGCTGGATGGACCTTGATTCTTGCACTTACTACATTAAAATGATAACATATGAGTGTGCAAGAAGTCGGAACATCTGCTGTTGAGGTTTAAGGGCCGCAAGACTGCTGTTTTCAGTAGTAAGTTAGCCAGCAGCAGATACCAATGAACGAAAAATTTGGATTATCAGCTGTTAAGTGTTCCTAGTGCCGGAACTGTAGGCCTTCTTAAGCATGGCAAGCTCCACCGATCCATGTAATTTAATCATCATCTGCATAGGCGAACACCAATAAACCATTGAGGGCTGAGAAGTTGGATTCCATTGTGAAGATCTCAAGAGGGCTTGCCAATGTCCTAAAACAGTCTAATTGAGTTTTTATGCTTTTTGCAAGCTTCATAGATACATGGTGGTAGCATAGCGCAAGCAGAAAACAGGCAGTACATCCTCGGCCCCTCCCACCCGTAACATAACCCAAAAGGAAAAGAAGAGAGATTTATTGCTTGTGTCGAACAATAAGAAACCAAGGATTATCTGTAAATCATGCAGTAGACCATAAAAAGTAAGTGAGGACTCACCGTTTGGTGGATCAATGTGCACAAAGAAACTTGCCGCGACAATGAAATAGCATAAAATAAGCATCAAACCTTTAAAATAGTTTGATTGGCCTTCCTGCAGCAACATAAGCAACAATAAAGAGGCCCAATAAGTTAACTTCTAAATTCAACAGTAACCACTCCCTTTGATATTTAAAACAAATTGCAAAGCGAGAAAGCTGTAAGGTAAAAAGTGGGTTTGCACGTTTTTCTTTTTCTCTTCCCTTTTTGCTGTTGTTGTTGTGTGGGTGGGTGGGTGGGTTGGGGGGGGGGGGGGTTCTTTTCTGATTTTCTCCATAACTAGTGCTTGACCTCATACAGAGAGAAAAAAGATTTTGAACACAATAAACACCATGCCTGGCCTGCGTGGGAGAATAAAGGGAACAAACCTGAAGCATAAATGCCACCACTAACACTGTGATAAACAGCGTAGCAGTCTCAAAGAGTTGAAAATTCAAATCCATAGGCTTTCCCATGATCCAGCCAACAATTACACAAAACGGAATCTGCATTTATCAAAAGCATAAGAATCATAAGCTTGCCCACGGATATGCATGAGTCCCGAATGCAAAGTTGCCAAAACCCAACTTGGGTGGCTGACCCGTATAATCAAGTCAGAACTCAAACAAGAATCACCAAGAACAAAGAAATAAAGCAAGTTTTTATTTTCCTCTCCTTGATGGAAAAGTAAGTTCAGCACTAATAACATAAACCTTGAAGAAGTAAAAAGTGCTGATGATGGAGAAGTTCATAAGGCGTTACCAGAAACATGGATATCTGAGTAGATGATCCTATTGCAACTCCAAGGGTAATATCCTGGAAACACAACAGCCAATTGAACAAAAACACAATATGAAAAAGAAATGGCTGGCAGATATATATGATAGTTCAGTACTTACAAGCTTGTCCTTCATTGCAAACATGATAGCACTAGCATGTTCTGCAGCATTTCCCACAATCGGAAGCAAAATAACACTAATAAAAGCGACAGGCATGTTCATTGAATCAGATGCCCCCTGAAAAGATGGCAACATCATAGTCTGATTAGCTGTTGAAGCAAACTTCTGGCTACCTAAACTTTAATGGTATAACTAAAGAATGCCCACCAATCATATCACAACTAGTATTCAAACTTTCGGTGCCTTAATGAATGTACAGTTAACCTCAATAAGGAGCCGGGACAGAAACCGGAATTTCCTATCAGAGATCTAAGGTAGAATTAAGCAGAAGCAAAATTTTATTTCTCAAACAATTTTGACTATAAAAGTATTCTTCTGGTGGTAAAATCAAGTCAAACGTTTTCAACAACATTCATTTGACATAACAACAACATCTTCAGCACCATTTTGATTCCAATTTCTTGCATTAACGATCACAACATGATAGTATGATATAGAAACACGATGTTGCTCCATGATAGTAGCTTTTCGCCAGGAAATCCAATGAAGTTGATGAGCAGAAACCAAAAGGAGGCGTATAATAAATCAGGAAATGAGAAAAAGAGAACTTTTTAGTGTCCCCAGTCCAACAGTGTCATTATCATTTGCTTCCATTGTCTTTCCTTTTCAATCTTCTGGTGGATGGTCCATGGCAATTACCTGTATTGCATCAACAAGATATCCAGATAAAACAGATATCCACAATGTCAAAACAGCAAGCCACCCGATTGCTTCCCAGTGGGTAATCTCTGGGTCCTCATCTACATCCAAACCCTCATCATGATTATTCTCCCTCCCCTGTAGCAAATGACAGAAAAATTATTACATCAATGAATTAGACCTACAAATGCATATGCTAGTCTGGCATGTTGATGTGTTATCAGCATAGAACATTCATGTCCCATATCACCAAAGATACGCATGTGAATAATCATGTGTTGCTCAAGTTACAACCACTATATGCAGTGCCTCTCTCAATAAGATGGTAACAGATATACTAACCTCATCAAGAGAACTATATAAATTTCTTTGACTCTTGAGCTGAAAGAACAGATAGCTAGCATAAGCGATCAGCATTATGCAGCTGCTAACTCGTGAAAGAGCAATCTCTGACTTGTCCTTATGCACTTCTGTATGAGTGAAGTGCAATACTGCAGGAAACAAGATGCCCATAACAGCCATTAATAGCAATCCCGAATTCACGAGGGCAGTGGCCTGAAACATTGAGATGCATTAGTTTTTCTTTACTCAGGCAAGGGGCATTACACTCATAGCCTTGCCAAACTTGAAACCAAAATAAAACCACCATTGTCATCTGTGATGATTCACAACCTTATTGAAAATCTGGACTTTGTGCTGATGAACCATCCCACCGCAAAAGAAGGCGCATCCAAGCACCAACAGCATATTTGACAAGATGGAACCCAGCAATGATTGCTGAACGACCCTAATCATTCCATTCTTCAAAGCATATATCGATATTATCATCTCAGTGGCATTGCCAAATGTAGCATTTAGAAGACCACCAACTGCAGATTAAACAACGAAAGTGAACATTGATGATCAATAGAACAAAGTTAAACAGTCTACATGTATTGACCAGGAAATAATAAAAACATATAGGTGTTATGAACATAGAGGTCAGAGTAGTGCTGCAAAAATCACTCTAGGAATCACGTGACGCACGGTCAGAGGCAGAAAACTACAAAAAATTCAAACTAGCTTACAACAAATTACCACACACAATTTGGCTTCTATAGTAGGTATACATAGACTGTTCCAAACAGATAACTGGTGCAGATGCCAGCGTAAAATCGGCAGCAACTATGTCTCCGTTCAATCCATGGACGAAGGTATAGAAATAATTTTCCTGCCGTGATATGCCCTAATGATAATATTTTTGTCCTCAAAATGCTTCTCAATTTTCCAGACTTCCTTTTTGCTCATAGGATTTTGATAAAGTGTTCCCCTCCCTTCTTGTCTTCCCATGTGCAGCCATTGTTTCTATTACAGCTTCCCTTACTTCTGATGAGACTCCGACTCATTGGCCTAGCAATTAACTAGGGAGAGGTCCTCTGCAGTATCTATACAGCCACTGATATCAATTACACTGCTGACTCTTGGACCTATAGCCTATACTCGTATCTATGCCAAAGGTGATGGATTGCTTGCAATAACCTAGGTATATTCCAAACCAGAGATGTTTACAATGCTCTCAATCCAGATGGGAACATAGGTAAGGAAGCAATAAGATCTTTAGGCACATGTCACAGTCCAGCAAATGCAGTTCCAAAGGGCGAATACCATGTAACACCTTTAAGCAGCAATTACTTCCAATAAACAAAGAGTTGGCAGACACAAGCCCACATACACACGTCAGATCTGAGGTCAGTTGGCTATAACATCAACATCCACAACTAGAGGCCATTTCTTGTGAGAATAATATAGGGTAGCTCCATAGTTGTTAGTAGCGCGAAGCGCAGCGACGCGCAAAGGGATGCTGGAGCTATAGCGCATAGCGCAACGCATAGCGCGCGCTTTATTGAAATAAAGCGCATAGTAATTATATATGTATATATTTCTAATATATGCCTAAATACCAATATATTTTACCTATTATAAACAATAAATAACTAAATAATCATAAAAACAATAAATAACTAAATAATCATAAAAACAATAAAGACACTTTTCAACACAAAACCAGCTATTCAGCATTAAAAAAAAAGATAATAAATTAAATTCGACATTTAAGCACAATAATTAAGAAATTAAAATTTTTAACACTTCAACAATTACATAAATTTAGTAAATCAAGAATTTACTTCAAAGTCCTTAACTCTTTTTTACCCAGGAGTTAATATTCAGCTTTTGCCTACCATTGGAAACCAAAATTAGCATTTAATTACCCAGTAATTAATATTCAATTTTTACCCACCATTGGAAATCAAAATTAGCATTTTAATACAGTAAGATGAAAGGACAAAGAAAGCAAAAATATAAAATAAAGACTTGGAAGAAGAAGATGATGGAAACAAGAAATGAAAGAATAAAAAAAAAAGATGAAAAGGGCTGCTAGTTCTGTGGAGAAGGCGAGAAGATGGTGGTATTGCAGAGAAGAGAGCTGCTGTTGCTTGTCACATGAAGAAGAAGGCTGTTACTTCTCGTTTCTTGCTGGTGGGAAGGGTAGAAGAGCCGAAGAAGCTGCCGGAGAAGAGCCCATGACATCGCTGCTGCTGGAGGGAGCTGATAAAGGCAGAATGTTGCTCACGGGGGTAGGGCAGAATATTTCTGGAGTCTGGAGACTTTGGGCAAGCATTTTATCCCTTTTTTTCCTTCTTTACCTACTTCTTTAAATCATGTTTCATTCCTTTTCTTTTTTTTTTCCTTCTAAAGAAACACAACTTCAGTGTAGCGCGCGCTTCGCTGCGCCGCGCTACAGCGCGATAGCGCCCATAGCGCAGTGAAGCGCGCGCAACAGTAAAATATGTTGCGCAGCGCGACGCGAAGCGCAGAGGGTGCGCTTCACGTCGCGCCGCGCTATAGCGAGCGCTACGTGCGCTTTTGACAACTGTGGGTAGCTCCTCAAACTATATGGAAAATATAATTTGGTTTCTGTTCCAATAAGCAATTCGGAGAAAGTTTGAGAGAACGAAAATCAATAAGTAATTTTATGTGAAAGGAAAATGGAAACAGAAACAGTACCTGTGGACCCTGTATAACAAGCAAGTTGCCTACAATAAAATTAAATGGAGAAGGACATCAATTTTTCTTCCATGTGAGTGGCAAAACAAAAAATCAAACTCCATTGTTGGAGCAGGTACTTACTCAGTGGCATAACCCAGGCGCTCCGCCAAAGGAGTAATGCCGAGTAAACTGAAGAAGAAGACCCATCCCTAGAACGCAATATAGTTAAAAATCAAAAAAGACACAGATGTAAAGCTAAATATCAGCATCATGGGATATTCACAATTATCGCTTTTTCAAAGTCTTGAATGATAAAGGATTCCTCAAGAAGTTAAACTTAAGATCAGTAATCCTTTCTGGAAATCAAATGGATTTGGTCTTGTACCTACTGAGATGAAGGTAATCAAAAAGAAAGAAGATTGATCCTTTCTTACATGCTTATTCGTAAGATAATGTAGCATAATTGCCAGAGGCCCAAACGGCAGCAAGACATTGATCTTTGCTTTAATCAAGACAAAGTATATACTTCTCAGAATGCTGTTTCGATTCACCTTCCTTAATACCCAAGAAGCGGAAAATTTTGGATGCGCCAAGACATGAGACGTCTCGAAACTCAGTGGTGATACTTTACTCGATGTTGGAGACCCACGAAACGGGATCTCCTCATCAGATTCAAGGTCTACCTTTTGTTCCACAGATCCCATCTCTAGAAACCAGGAAAAATCTCCCTGAGAGACAAAAAACAGTCACTCCATGCATAAAAAAATGATTCACCTCTGAATGAAGAACTCCAAAAACTAAGATTATAACACAAGTTACATACCTCAATGTAATAACATTCAAAGCTAGACCAAAAAGTTCTAGAACATTACTGCCACCAAAATGTAATCTTATCACCATATGAATCGGTAAAGACTCAACCTTTATGCTAATACATGATTCTTAAAGACTTCAAACCATTCGGAAAGAACAAATCCAGGAAACAACTTGGGATTCAGGCAATACGGTAAAACTAAATAAAGACTTGCTGGTGGTGAAAAATGTGAAACTTTTTCCAATTTCTACATCAAGTCAGACATGGTCAACATATAGTAAAGAAAGGATAACTAACAAATTGCCCAGATCAATTGGTGAAAAAATTAAAATACAGCACATGAAAACTCAACCTGAGAACTCAAAACAGTAAAGAGGCAACAAAAACAGGGACACTTACACAAACCCAGATCAGGATCCTTTAAAGCAACACACTTGAAAAACAAAGACAAAAAAGAGAAGCAAGATGATAAAGTTCGATTCTTTACCTTTTATGAGTACACAAGAGAGTTCTCTTTTTTAACTGATGCAAAAGATTTGAACACCCACAACTGTTTCAGGTGAACCAAATTATCCCAATATTTTCTTGAAATACAAAGACAGTAACTTTATATGTATATTTGAACCCAAAAAAAAACAAAAACAATAAAAAAGGACAATTATATGAATAGAGAAGCAAGAAGAAAAGTCCCTGTAAAATAAATAATAGTATTATTGTCAGATTTCTCTCTTGTTGACTGTTGAGCAATAAAAGGGAATATGTCTGTTTAAGGGGCCTGCAAGGAAAGAGGAAGTTTCCAAGAAGTAGAGGCTAATGTGCCATTTTCAAATTTGATTTGGATTTCGATCTACGTCTAATATTGTTTATTTTATTATTTAGTAGAGTACATTTCTATTTCATGTTATTATATAAAATAAATGGCTTCTAAAGTTGAAATTCCCTTGGGAATGTTTGGTTATATTATTTTTTATTTTTTTTGTGATTTTATTATGTGTTTATTAGATATTTTGGAAGAATGAATTATTGGAGAATGTGAAAGTTATTCTTTGATATGTTTGTTTATGTTTTAGAGATATATTTTTTACTATAACAGTCAAATCTATTCTTTTTTGTCGGGTTTTTTTGGATGAAAATGAAATTAAATGATTTTTTTAATATTAAAATAATAATAAAATAGATATAATGTATATGTATTGAAAATTGTGTATTTTAGAGGAAAAATAATGAAATGTTTGGTTATGTTTCCCCATAATCTTTTTCCTTCTTTGAGTGATGAAAATCTTGATTTCACATGGGAGAAAATTAAAGAGGAGGTTAAGTATAAAATCCCAATATTGGAATTTAATTTAAATTTTCATAAAAAGGAAATTGACAAATACAATTATTAAATGCAAAGGTTATACTCAATAAAGTGCAATTAAAACACATTTAAAATCTAAGAATATTTGGTGAATTCTATTCTAAAGTGATTAAAATCATCAATTTATTCAGTCAACAAAAATTCCACAATATTTTTTCCCCACAATATAAATAATTATGATTCTGTCGTAATTACATATCCCTTGAATTTTTAGAAATAATCCATTTGGCTAATTTATTTCTGTAAAAGAAGTTTATGTTTAAAAGTAGTTAAAATTAATTTATATATATATGTATATGTATATGTATACACATATGGTGATAACTATTCTATTAAGAGCTAGTCTGATTGGATTTTTAAGTTATCTCGTGATTATTTATTATGTAATAATTTGTGTGATTTTTTATCAATGTATTATAGTTTGACTAGTATGATAAATAAACCCATGAGGGTGGCATGTTCATTTATCATGATAATTGTACATATAAATACAAACTTTTAGTATTTATATAGATTTGAGTACTTATTGTCACTCCAACTGAATAAATGATAAAGTGGAATAAAAATACTATATCCCACCTTATCATCCTCACCAAACTACTCCTAAAACTATATACACACACATACATATTTTTTAGTAGTTGGAGATATTTGAGGGAATGGCATAGTAGTGGAAATTTGGAGAATATCATATATTGGCCAATAATACAACCACTAATTGACGTATCAATTATTGTGAATAATTAAATGAGTGCTATTGTGGAAGTAAGATTTTCTCATAATCCCACTGATTTTTCACAAATGCAAAACTAAGATTACGAGTTGTTAGTATAGAAAAATGGATAATGCTCCATAATGCCCAATATCATGGAATCAACTATAGGCTAGTTTGGTTGGATTTTTAAATTATTTTATAATTATTTATCATGTGATAATTTATGTGATTTTTTATTATTATGATATAGTTTGGTTAAAATGATAAATAAATTCATGGGGATGGCAGGTTAGTTAATAATGAAAATTATACATATAAACGCGGGCTTTTTATGTTTTTGCGGACTTGAGTGCTTATTGTCATTTTAACCTAATGAATGATAAAGTAAAATAAAAATATTGTATCTCACATTATCATTCCAACCAAACTAGCTCTATGTGTTTACATATCTTTGTAGTCATTTATTAATCACTCTGAAGATCCCATGCTAAAAAATAAACATAAGTTCTCTTTTAATTTTTGACAAGAATCGGGTTTGTTTGTTTAGAAATCCCCATAAAATTTGTCAACTCTTAAAATTCAAACAAACATATCATTTCGTTCTCCAATTCCATTCCCCAAAATAAATCAAAAAAAAATTCAAAATACTTTCAACTATTCATTCTCTACTCCATTCCCTAATGTTTGCCCCATATCATACTTTGTCCGACCCACCCATCTATATATATACATTTATAAATAATTTTAAAATATTCATTTTACTCCACTAACTTAATAAAAACGTTATTAATGTGATATTTTATTCTCTTCCAAAACACTATTAAAAAAATAATATTCTCTCAAAACAAAAACAAAAATGAAACAATCATCACATTTTTCAACCCTACTTCCTAAAAAACTATTCTCCCAAAATATTTTTCGAAAACACTCCAAAACCTAAACAAACAAATCCATAATTATGACATATTATATGGGCCTAGAAAATGGGCTAGCCCAAGATACTTATCGTAGACTTAGAGACTATATTATGGGCTAGGCCTGAACAACCAGTCCATTTAGAAGCCCTTTCAAAGACCAAATTGTGGCCTCGTTGGCCTGCAACTTTCCTTTGATGGCACTTAAGTGAAAGACAAACAGAAACAAAAAACAAAAAAAATTACCAATGAAAGGAAAAAAAATTAAATTAAACTGAAAAAAATTGAAGGTAAACTTTTTTTAAATATTTTTGTAAAATATTTCCTGGTACAGAAGTTAATGAAGAAAATTTTAAATAAAGTGGATTTAGCTTTGAGATAATATCATATTTTTTGGGTCATTTGTGGTAAGTAGATATTGACACACAGTTGCAGAAACCCAAGATCCAAGAACCTGATTTTCTCTGTTTTTTCTTTCTTTTTTGCGTTTTTCTTTTCTGTTCCTGCATGGAGGCAGCGTATAGACCATTTATTGATCAACTGATTGGCATTTAATCTGTCAGCAAAGATGTCTGTACTTTAATTCCAACAGCAAGTCATGCATGAAACATATATATATATATATATTTTTATCTATACACACGTATATCAAGAGTCCATTTTGGCTCGAACTCCTGACCTTCCACATTATGTGAAAAACTTATGCTATTGGGCTACAGACTACTCGACATATATATATATATATTTGAATTCCTGCAGATTGCCCTACCAAAAAACTTAGACCAATAAATTAAAGGAATGGACTATGGAGGCATCTATTGTGCAAATAAACAATCCCTCCCTCACCTATTGAAATGCGAGTATCCACAACGTCGTGAGATCATGTATGAAAATTGATGAGTGGATATCAAGAAAACAGGCCAAATCAAAAGCTCGATGAATGATAGAGTAACTCTAACGATTTTAAGATCGAAAACCTTTTGTCCTTTTTGAAAAGTCAAGAAAATCAAGTAGACCATTGAAGTAAGATCATGCATTAAAATTGATGAGTGGATATCAAGAGAATGGGCCAAATCAAAAGCTCGATGGACGACAGAGTAACTATAACGATTTTAAGATCGAAAACCTTTTGTCCTTTTTGAAAAGTCAAGAAAATCAATTAGATCATTGAAGTAAGATCATGTATGAAAATTGATGAGTGGATATTCAGAGAACGGCCAAATCAAAAGCTCGATGACGACAAAGTAACTATAATGATTTTAAGATCGAAAAATTTTTGTCCTTTAGTTTTGGAAAGTCAAGAAAATCAATTAGACCATTGAAGTCTCATATCGGTATTAAGATTGAAAACTTCTTGCCATTAAATTCCAATCACCTTCATCTCTATGCTTACTTGGATGAAAAAGGAAAAGGGAAAAAGGGAAACCCAAAAATACAATTTTGAGTTTTTGTGGGGTTGGTGTTGATGATAAGGGGGAGCGCGGGCCTGTTTGGTTTTATTTTCACACTTACTTTTTTATTTTTTATTATTTCAAAAATAAAAATCATAACTTTTTAAAAAATTTCACCCAACATAATTTTCATTGTCATTTTCAAAATACATTTTCTAATAACCTATATATCTTTTCCCATTAACCTATATATCTTCTCTCTTTATTCTATTATTTCTACCTATCTTCACCTACAACCTATTAAAACAACATAATCATTACATTTTCAATATTTTATTTAAATATATTTTTATTTCCACATTACATCACATCACATAATTAATTCTCACCATTTTAGAAATAATGAAAATAAAAATTAAAAATGAAAATAAAACCAAGCAGCCCATATGACAAAGTAGCCAAGAGCAGCATGTATTAACAGGAACCAGCATGAATTGTTACTTTATCAGACCGTTTCAACTTTTCCACTCGTTTTTTGATATTTGACCCAAAAGCTGGTGGGATGCAATTTTTTTGCCCCAGTCAAACTAAGGAGATTTTAAGATTTGGAAATTTATTACAATCATCTTCTTGCAGTCTTCTCTCAACAATGTGTTACATCGTCATTCTTGCCAGAAAATAAAAAATAAAAAAACAGAAAAACTTATCAAGATTTGTGTTTTGGCAGTTGACCCGGGTCTGAATCTGATACTCCTTCCCTTTGAATCAGCCAAACCAACAAATTCTGTACAATTGCATTAATTAATTTAAACTGTTATTTTCTGCACTTCCACAGGATGATGTAGACATTAGTTTAGGGGAAAATTTTTATAGGCTATGGGAAGATCTACTTAAAGTAAAGATGCAAAAGACTATTCATCCAAATCTCATAAAGGGGACAGAATTTTGCAACTAGAAATAAAAAATGACAGATAGAAATGCCCCAGTGGATCATACAATGCAGTACTTTTAACATGCAAGAATACTTCAAGAAAGAAAAGGAAAATTAGCTGTCTTCATGACACATCAATAAACAGTTTTGAACTGATGTTAGAATATATTCCAATTTCAAGAATCAAATTCTATGCTTAACCTGGAAAACCTGTCCAAGAAAAGAGAAAGCCAGCCCATATGACAACACCATCAATAATGGTAATGCTAACATATACTATACATGTACAATGTATGATACATGTCCCAGATAAAGTAACATGGAAAAAGCACACAAGGGACAGCCACTGATCATGCTGTGAAAAGGAAAAAAAAAGAAAAAGAAAAAGAAAAAGAAAAGCCAAGAATATGATCACATATGCATAGCAACATGTATTTTGGTTTCTGTTTCATTATTGGAATGTCCTTGCATCAAAGCAAGAAGGTGAAAGATAAAAAAAGTTTCCTCCAAACTAGCTTACAGGATCTTCCAAAAGAACCAACCAAATCTTACTCAACTAAGGCTCTGTCCAAGCTCATCATAAGGCTATCAAACTTTACAGAAAAGTAAGCAACTTAGCAACTAGGGGTAGAGTACTGTTTAATTTACTTATCATATAGCATATATAGCAAAAAAATATAGAAGATATGAACCCAATATCCAAAAGTTCAATGGTACCCAAAGATAAGGATTCCAAGAGAGGAAAAAGAATATGTGCACCTCCAAGCTTCTTGCTTTTGCACATTATCTAACCACACAGAGAATGCATAATCCATCCTGTCTATAGAGAATTAATTTCTAGCAAGAAAACAAGAAGAAACATACCACAAAGGAAATAGTTTCTTATCCAAAGAAGCAAAATTAGCAAAAACAAAAGTTGGAAATGATCCAGGAAGATAGAATTCATTCATTTTCGTCCAATATATATTATCACAGTTCTAGATTGATTGCTGGTGAAACCCAAACTAAATTTGGCCTTAAAAACTCTCCAACATTCCCTCTTCATTCCGTTCCCAATACCTTCCTCATAGACATCCATCCAGCCAACAACCACCATGTGATAATGGCATACAAGTTGCTTGATTTCAGCCCCATAAAAATTAACAAGTAAAAGAAGATTACAACCAGAAAAAGAAATCCCAAAACTAACTAATAATCAAGCTGAGGAATAATGCGGACGCGGAAGAGGAGGAGGTAATAGCTGATGAGACTGTTGCACCTGAGCGTTCCTGCTCCCATTACTCCCTGGTGAAGTATGCAGCATAATGAACGGATGCTTCAACAGCTGCCAAGCAGTCCACCGTTTCGCCGGATCCCTCTGAAGACAAGAAGCAATAAAATCCCTAAACTCCCTGCTGGCGGAAGCAGGCGCCTCCGGCGGCTGCGACATACAGATGGCACACATGAGACTGGCCCAATCTCCTTGCCTTCCGACGGCAAACGGAAACTTTCCCAAGTAAAATTCAAGAATGCTGACTCCCAAGCTCCAAATATCTCCCGCATATCCATCATATTGCCCATGATTTAGATCCGTATTAATTCTTTCCGGGCTCATGTAAGCTATAGTGCCTACAGATGAATTACAAGGGTCCATGGTTTGAGCCAAAACTCGGGACACGCCAAAATCAGCTATCTTTACGATTCTTCGCGAATTAATCAGTAAATTGGAGGGCTTGATGTCACGATGAACGATTTTGCGCTTGTGGAGATAGTACAATCCGGAGAGAACCTGGCGAGCGAGATCAGATAAAGACGGTTCATGCGGGATGTGAGTGCCCTCAAGGGATCCCTTATCCATGTATTCGAGGAGGACTTGAATTTCCCCATTGTGGTCGAAGAGCCTGTGGCATTTGACAACGTTGGGGTTGTCCACGTCACAGAGGATCTGGATTTCGCGGCGCATCTGATTCCGGATGGCGTCTTCGTGGTTGCCGTATATCACTTTAAGGGCGTAGTGCTTGCCGGTGGGGCGGTGGAGGACTTTATAGACGGTTCCGCCGGCTCCGCTGCCGATGCGGCTGACCCGCTCCAGCTCCGCGTATTCGAGGGGCTGAGAGGAGGAGTTGGAGGAGGGGCCAGAACTAGGTGGTAGAGGGAGGGGGACGGCAAGGGAGGTGTCGCGATGGGGTAGAGGCAGAGTCAAGTCTGGGCGCCGCCGACGGTTGGCACGATTTGCAGAATCCGCAGCGGCGGCCGGTGGTGGCTGTAGGGGTCTCATGATTGATAAAATAATCACCCAAACACTGCGATTTCCACCTGAACTGGATTATATCAATGAGAAATCTATAAAGCAAACATGAAAATGGGAATTATAGTTGTTTGGATGGGAGGATGTAGAGGAAGAAGAAATCCATTGAACGGGAAAATGAATGAAGAAATCCGCGCAATGAAAGGAAAGGGAGAAAGGAATGGTAAGAGGGAGGAGGAGAAGCGAAGGTTCTTGGAAGAGGGAAAGAGAGGAGGAAAGGAAGGGCAAGGGAATTTGTGATAAAATAGTATGGTGGGGGTGGGGTGGGGGGGTGGGGGTGATTTGTGATTTATGAAAGGGAAATGTGAGAGGAAAAAGAGAGATACATATATATATATACACATACACATAGTACACATGTAGATAGTGTTGTGGTACATTTCACATATATGGTGTGGTTAAAACTATTGCCAATCTAGTAATGTCATTTGACACACCATCCTATTTTTCTTTAATTTGGTTTTTTATTTCCTTTTCTTTGTTTGGTTGATTATGTCTTTTCTTTCAAGGATTTTTTTTTTTTAAATATCAATAGCAATAGAGCAAGATCTTGTTTTGAATGAAGAAGGATAATATATACTATAAAATTCTAAATTTTGTCTGGTATTTATATGATCAAGAATTTATATGGTGTTTGACGTTTTATGACTTTCGATATTACAGATAAGTGATTAGATCCAAACATTTTTAATATATGAACACGTGTTGAACATTTTATAAATTTACATCATGCACAAATAAATGATAATATATGAATACATGACAAGAAACAGATCAAAATACATAATCGAGATAAGTTAAGATGACTTAATAAAATAAAAAATCTGCATTTATATTATACAAACACATGGTGGAAGATAAATATGAAAATAGGTTTAACTAAGCTAAGAAAGTTTAGTGAAAATTCGACTTGCTAGGCTATAATTTTCAATTTGAGATTACGTTAAAATCCATGAATCAAGAAAAATAAATAATTTCCTAGTTACTACTGCAATAAATTTTCATGAAATTCTTTTAATAATTGATCCCAATACATCAATTCAGTCTTACTGTCAACAAAATCTATATTTGTAAAATAATACGAATATAAATAAAAGAATGTCAAAAAACTTAATCCACCCATCCATTTAATCATTAAGTATAACTTCAATTATTTTATAAAGTATATTAGAGGAAAGAAAATCAATAACATTTTCCTAATTCTAGCTAAATCATATAATGTCCATATACAATATATTTTACATGATTATCTCTCTCTTTTAATTTTTTTAATCATTATTATTTAGGAGGGTGTGGAGTGGCAATAGTAGAATTGGGAATAACCTTATGTAAATTGAAAGAGGGGAATTATTGGATTTTTTAAGGGGGATGCAATCAAGAGATGGGAATGGGAGTATTAAAAGGGAGGTCAATCAAACGACTCGGGAGCGTGGAGCGTGGAAGCCACGAACCAATAGTAATGACCTTGACAACTGTGTCTGACACACACTCCCAATTTGTGTGTGACAGCGTTAAATGAGCTGCGCGTGAGCGTGTAAATACATTGGGTATCTCGTGGAGAATTTAAGACGAAATGCTTACAGTCAGTTTGGTTGTGTTTTCATTTTCAAATTTTATTTTTAATATTTTAAAAATTTTAAAAAATTAGTTAGAATAAGAGTTTGTTTGGTTTTATTTTCTGAAAGTATTTTTATTTTCTGGTGAAAATAAATAGTAAAAAGTTAGTTATAACTATAAGTTTAAAAATAAATGTTGTTTGAATATTTTGCTTAAAATAAAATGATTGTATGTAGTTGAAAATGAATTGTATTTGGATATTGTAGTGTTTTTGTATTAAAAATCGTACAAATGAGAGTAGGAGAAAATAAAGTGTGAAAATAGAGAGAGAGAGTGTAAAAGTGTGTTTGAGAACATATGCTGAGAATGAAAATATATGTGAAAATATGAAAGAAGTCGATTGCTTTTCATTTTCATCTTCAGGACTAAAAATGGGTTTTGAAAACAAAACTAAACGTGCATTAGATGAATTGAAAATAGGTCTATATGTGGATAGTATGTTAGGAAAATAACAATTATATAGGGTTTAGTATATTGTAGGTGGAGAGATACAGTAATAATCAGAAAAATGGAGAGAAGATATATAGATTATTGAAAAATATGTTTTGAAATGAAAATGAATTGGAATATAAGTGAAAATAATGATAAGTTGTTAATAATTCATCTCCAAATAGTAAAAATGGATTTAAAAACATAAACAACCTAGTTGTTATGCCTGTTTGGTTTTATTTTCATTATCCATTTTCCATTTTCAAAATTTTCAAAATTAGTTAGTGAAAATAAATTGAAAATGAGTTTGTGCTTAGATAGATTATTGGAAATGCAATATTTATTGGGTTTAATAGATTGTAGGTAGAGAGATATAGTAATAATATAATAAGGAGAAAAGATATATAGGTTATTGGGGAATATGCTTTAAAAATAAAAATGAAAATAATATTAAGCGAAAATGTGTAAAAAATAATATATTTTTATTTTTAAATAATAAAAAATATATGAAAATGAGGTATGAAAATGAAACCAAACGAGCCCTTTTTGGACCCCACACTGCCGGGTTTTTTTTTCTTCCTCTGCAAGACCTCTGCGGAAGTTGAAACAAGATAACGCTCATCTTGAAATCGACTCACTACTTAGATGATTCCTCTCGATATTATTGAATTATCAAAGCCGATTTTCATCTTCCTCGACAAACTAATTGATATTAAAGAATCAGCCAATGAGTTGCGATTAGGGCTAAAATATCATTCGAACCCAAATTTTGTTGGTTTTCTTTGAAATGTGTCGATATATTATAAGAAACTCGTCGAGACACCCTGTAAAATCATTAATCATTAATCAAACAATATTCTATAAAATATATATATATATACACATTCTGATTTTGGTAGTTTTAGACCAACAAGCAACAAATTGAACTATTTTTAGTCCTAAAGTTTCTAAACAAACTCTTAAAAAGTAACCGTTAAATAGGTAAAAAAATAAAAAATAAAAACCATATCATAATGTTTTGTTGTGCTTTCAGCTTTGATCTGTACTTTATTGGAATTTGGCACCCTAGATTGGAAAAAAATCATTAATTGGGCCCCGAGAATCCGTAGGGCTATCATTACTAATAGTTAATCACAATTTATAACCATTTAATCATTTTATGCCAATAAATGATGTAATTATTATTTCATATATAATGATTAAAAAGGTTATATTTGGTTATGTTTTTTGTTTGATTTTATTACGTGTTTTGGGAGAATGAATTATTGA
This sequence comes from Jacaranda mimosifolia, assembly GCA_018894105.1. Classification (NCBI taxonomy): domain Eukaryota; kingdom Viridiplantae; phylum Streptophyta; class Magnoliopsida; order Lamiales; family Bignoniaceae; genus Jacaranda; species Jacaranda mimosifolia. The sequence continues at coordinate 39,630,128 of CM032124.1, forward strand.
AAAATATGATAGTTGTTTTTTGCTATGTTTGTTTATGTTTTGGGGGAGACATTTTTTTTTACTGTAACAGTTAAATCAATAGTTTTTTGTTGGATTTTTGGAATGAAAATGGAAATAAGTGATTATTTTAATGTTAGAATAATAAAAAATAAATATACGATGTATATATAGTATAAATATGTATATATTGGAGAATGTGCGTTTTAAAGGAAAAATGAGGATATATTTGATTATGTTTCTCTAAAATAGTGTTGTTCTGGGAAAACATAACCAAACAAAGCTTGATTTTTTTTGTTTTTCTATTGCAATAGTAGCTTACTGGTTAAGTTTGAAATCCCAATATATCATTATCTTTTGTAATTTGTTTGTTACTAGTGAATATATTAAATCATTAATTGATATATGTAATCATCATTTCCCTTATAGAAATCTTTAAAAATTAGATTTTATTGGTTATTTATTAATGGGCCAATTATGATAATTTTTTTAAGTGTTTTTTTTTCCATACTTTCTTTTATGATATTGAAAACTTTACACTAACATAATTACAATTTTTACATCAATACATTATGATATGACTAATTAAATTTATAAGAGTAAAAAAGTGAAAAAAACAAAAACAAATAAAAAAATTAAATGGTTCAAATAAACTACATAAAAAAAAAAAGCTGGAGAAAAATGCTATAAATACTAAACCCAAAAAATAAACGGGATAAAAAACTATTCACAAGAAATTGCTAGCTTTCTAGAACATTCAAGAATTGAAAAATATCTGCATGCATTTCAGAGAAAAAAATCTGAAACTCCATTGTCTATTGAAAAAGACCGTAACTCCATTTCTGTGCAGCATCACATTTAAATTTAATTTAACAAAAGTATCCTTAAGTAGCTCACAAATCTCAATAGTTTAAGAATCAACTCAAAAATTATCCACCGTACCCAAGACAATTGATCATAATATAAATTTTTTTACTATTCATAATTCTTTTCTTTCATTAACGTATTCAAAGTCTATGCAATTCATTTTTCTTCACTAATGATCTTAAAATAACTGACGACTATTTTATACATAATATATATATATATATATGAAATGACTATATTTATATATTTTGAAAATGTGAAAAAAGAGGGTGTATGCATGCCAAGTAGTTGGCAGCAGCCAGATAATGCCTGTATTATTCCTCTAGTGATATATATATATATATATATATATGAAATGACTATATTTATATATTTTGAAAATGTGAAAAAAGAGGGTGTATGCATGCCAAGTAGTTGGCAGCAGCCAGATAATGCCTGTATTATTCCTCTGCTTATCACTAGTCCAAGTCCCTTAATTTTGACATTAAAATTGACACCACAATGATGTCAACAACAAATAGTATTGTTATAAGGAAAATACAACAATTGTATCACTTGTCCCATTAACTTCCCCCCACCTAGGAAAGTCAAATGAGACACATAATAGGACCATTCACAAAAATCAAAGATTAATCAAGAACAATAATTGTGTGTCACGTTGATTTGAATCCTCTATTCAATTATCTATTTCGTCCGTTTTTCCATTTCATGAAAATATGATAAGGGCTTATTTGTTTGGACATATATGATTAAACTTAATACATATACTAGTGATATATTTGCTAAAAATGGTATTCAAAACAATTTATTGTTTGTTTTGATTTTAGAAATTGGTGATATCCCATACTTGAAGCCATATAATATTTGGTTTGAAAGATTGCTCAAATTTAAAAGGGTGAAAAATGAATTAGGCCATCTGGCATGATCCATAAACCAGTTTGGCCCATGATACCATGTCGGGCCGCAAAATGTATCATGGGCCATAAAAACGTGAAGCAAATAGAAAATTAGGCTTGAAAATGAATCGACCGAGCCTTAACCTTTTAAGCATACAAGTCCCAAGTGTATTAAATATTTTCTTATAAAAATAATTAATTGATAATTAAATACACTTGGCATAAATACAACAAATTAGAATAGCGGAACGGAATAGGAAATGAAACAGAGAATCAAAATGATGTGTTGCACCTTTACTATTCTTGTTTTTATTTTATACAGTAAAATTTACGCGTATCTAAATCTTAAATTGCATTAAGAAATTCGTCTTTTTTATTTTATTAGAATATTATGTTAAAAATTCAAAATGCTTAACAAGTAAATTCAGGCACAACATTTCAACGTATTTACAAAGAAAATTAATTATCACTAATTAAGATCGTAACGTTATTCTTCAACATTTATAAAATTGTATTCACACATGAAATTTCAAACAACGAAATCTTAAATTATCGAAGGTTTAATTTATTGAAATATTAATATAAAATATATAAAGGGGGGTGAAACTTGACCTCTCGAGTCAAAAGAAAGATAATATATTAAATGAAATAAAGAGTATTATTATATTAAATAAAGAAAATAATATTTTCTTGCGTGTGGTGGCAACAAATGTCTCTAGAAGCATATGCTTTGACAAAATCTGATCAACTCCCTTATAAGAGGGTAATATCATACATTGCAGTTAATAAAATATTATTTTATTAAAATTTAATTTGTTAAAAATAATATTATAAATATTTTCTTTTTTCCATTAACACATGCAAAATTTATTATTTGTAACTCTTTCTTCTTATTCATATTTTCGAAATAATCGTCAATTATTTTATGCACGCAAAAAACATGTCATTGTTACTGCATATAAATTCTGTAAGAAAATTCTCTAATCTACCACCCCCTCCCTCCGCGATCAGTGTAGCAACTCTCTTTAGACGTAATTGTATGAGTTCTCCATCGTTGTAAAATGTTCGGTTTGAGCCATATTTACTGTACAAAGGGCGAGTCTGTTACCACAACCCCACCGAAGAGCTAGTCGGCTAAGGTTCTTCCACCACAGAAGTGACTAGTTCACAGACTACTATCACAAACAGATTCGAACCCATAATCTTATTTCAAAAAATAATGAATCATGTCCAACTATACTACCACCTCAACCGTGAAAATTCTTTACTTTCTATCCATGGTGGAGTCTGTTTTTTGTGCAGATGACATGCATGCAAATGACTGCTAAACCCTAACATAAATTTCAAAGTAAAAAATTGTCTAAGAATCTCTTAACATAGCCCATGAATTTGCGCAAGTGTCTGTCGTGGAAAAGACAGGTGGCTGCCCTACACAGACAGCAGAATATATATATATATATATTTATATATATTTAATTGCCCTGTAAAGTTTATTGAAAAGGTCATGTTTTTAATGGTTCTTACAATTGTCAACTTAACTCCAATTTCAACCTCTTCAAAGTCTTTGTTTGTAAGGATTGACGCCATTGTTGACATGGAACTTTATCATGAAATATTTAAATTCATTGCTTATAATATATTTGGTTTATTTAATTTTATTTAAAATTATCGGATTAAAGAGATGGGTTGATTTGATTTATACAAGAAAATTTTAAATTCATTCTAAAAGTTTTTCTCCCACGTCTTTGATTCTTCTGATATTCGATCAGATTTCCGTTCTCCAATACCTTGAAATGGAAAATTTTCCTTTACTATTATATGTTTTAGCTTGACTTTTTTGAAATTAAGGAGAAACTTTGATCGATGTGTTCATATAGAAAGGTTAATGATTACATAAATTGAAAAAATACGACAATCGAGACAAGTTGAAAGTGGGAGAGGGAGTAGCACACCCTTTTTGATTTAATGGTTATTATCACTCAATTTATCATAAATGAACTATTAATTTCTTTTTATAACTCACAAAATCCTGCAAAAAAAATAAAAAATGGGTGATATTTTTTCTAGAACTATATATTTCTTGTGAAAAGTTTTTCTTCCACGTCTTTTGTTTCTCCGATCTTTGATCAGATTTCCGTTCTCCAATACCATAAAATGGAAATCTTTTATTTGCTATTATATATTTCGGCTTGACTTTTTTTAAAATTAAGGAGAAACTTTGATCGATGTGTTCGTATAGAAAGGTTAATGATTACATAAATTGAAAAAATACTACAATCGAGACAAGTTGAAAGTGGGAGAGGGAGTGGCACACTCTTTGTGATTTAATGGTTATTATCACTCAATTTATCGTAAAATAAACGATTTTTTCTTTTTATAATGCACAAAATCCTTTAAAAAATAAAAATAAGTAATAATTTTTCTAGAACTATATATTTCTTGTGATACATTATTTATCAATAGATAGAAAGATGGATAGAAGTGAAGGCCTCGTGCTTTATTTCTTGTGTGATATGAAATTATAGACCAAAATGCATATAGAGTGGTGTTTGGTTAAAATTAAATGGCTATCTTCGTTCCCTTAATAAAAGAAAGTTTGCAGTCAACAACCGTAATCAGGAAGCCGCCTTGCCAAGCAAATCATTTGCATGTAAATTATTCTTTTGTTTTTGTTTTTGTTATTTTTTTACCCTTCTAGATGATATGTTACTCATCAATTTCAAATCACATGCTTCTTGTTCCTTCCTTCTTCTTTCTTTTTTTGAAATTCTTTTCCATCATTTTGAAAATGTATGTTTTAAGAGAGAGATTGTGTGTGTATATATATATATATATATTTGTACACCTGCACACGCATTTGGAGTCATTTGAATTTGAACCCCAAATGTAGGGCTGGGAATAGGCCACCGGGTCAAGTCGCTTGTTACGTGTGTGTGTGCGTGTATATATATATATATATATATTTGTACACTTGCACACACACTTAGAGTCATTTGAATTTGAACCCCAAATGTAGGGTTGGGATTGGGAATAGGCCACCGGGTCAGGTCATTTGTTATAGCTTGACTTATGTGTGACTTAGAAGGTGTTTGAATGAACTTATAAGCTCTTCAAATATGTCAAAAAATGTTTGGTAATTTTTTGAAAAAAAGAGCTTATAAGGTTTTAAAATAAGATGTTATGAATTTATAAGGCTTTTTTTAAAAAGTTGAGAATTCCTAACTTATTTTTAGAATCTCAACAAACTCTTTTAATTTAAAGCATATTAATTACAAGTCATTACTAACATTTTATAAGTTCTAAAATCTTATTTTATCCAAACACTTTAATAGCTTATGTTTGAAAAAAGATCTAGCATCTTATGAGTTCCAAAAATATCTTATAAGATGTAAGAGCTTATAAGGTCTTTTAAATAAGTTTAGTCAAACACCCTCTTAATCTGACCCGATCAGTTTGAAAACGGACCAGGTCGAGATTTACAAAACAACCTTTTTAATCAACAGATGAAGTTGAGATTCACACGCATAAAAAAAAAATCACTCGATGAATGACTAATACTAAAATTTGATTTGAAGATGCATGAATACATCAAAAAGTTCTGTGCCTTGGATTGATGGCATACTTTACCAAATGGACTTATGACATATTATATTTAATTTTATGTAGAAAATCACTTAACTAAATAATTAATTAGTTAATTATGTAACATCACTTGTTTAGAAAAAGTGACGCATATGAATAGGCAAATTGCGATGAAGATTCGGAGTCGTCGCTATTTATTGAGTTTTGGTTGATGGGTCAATGCACACTAACCCACACTCTTCTCAATAATCAGTTGAAAATTTTCCCATGTAGTTGTGAATTCTGCAACTTGGAATTTTCCTCATACCTACTTCTCTCGATTTATGGGACAATGAAGGGTACGCATCGATTGACTTGGTGAATTCCTATTGAAGATTAGATCAAATTTATTTTACAACTTGACTAGCACAAATAATTTGTGTAAAAGATGTGACCGGTGATTATATAATATATTAATTCTCGATGTAGATGTTATATAATTAATGTTAGAAAAAGAAAAGTATGCTTCTGTACAAAATACCTTAAAGTTTACTCCAAATCAAACATTTAGCCCGCCATCTGCAAAATTTAGATTGCACGTAAATATGCAGCTAGACATTTCATCTAGAATTGATTATATCACGTCCCAACTTAGCAAAATAACATAATTTTTATACATAAATCAATTTAATAAGAGACTACAATTTGAAAGTTGCTCCTTATCTCTTGATTTTGCTAATTCTCCTCCATATCTGAAAATATCAACAAAAAAAGTGAGCTCGAAAGCCCAGCAAGCATTTTACAAATATTTAAGATGCAAACTATTCAAAATATCTTATAATTAACATGACCATGAGACTATAACACGCAAAAATCGGTGGACAAACCACCGTTATATCAAAATTTACAAACTATTCGAAACTAGTTTCAAGTCGGTATATTCAAAGATTCGTATCGCATAGATTCCATATCATATAGCAAAGTGTTATAATCAACATGGTTATGCAAAAGAACATATTCTCATATTAAGAATTATGAACATTTCAAACCTTAAACATATATAAAATACTCACCTTGCAAATTCTTATCATAAAACCAAGTAAAAACACTCTTCAAGAATCTTCATCTCCTAATCCTTTCTCTTCCTCTTCTAACATTTTCTAACCTCATAAGATATGTATGTTTCCACATATTCCCAACATATATATAGGCAATTGTGTAACTTACAAATTAATTCTCACTATTCCTCAATAATACACCACTCTTCTCGTTCTTAAATAAGATGCACCTTTACATATACTTGCATAAATAAGCTATTACTCCATATTCCTCCACTATTTCATAATTACTACCCGCTATCTTCCTCATTCTTAAGTGATACCACTTCATATTTCATTTGTAACTTAGAATCATAATTTTAAGAATAAAAGTTCACTAATTGTCATCACTTAATTGAGTTTAGAAAATTAATTTTTTATTATTATAGTTTTTATTATTCTTTGGGGCATTACAGTTTAGGATGGAAAAATCAACCTGATTTAATTGGAGAATAGATAAATTTGTGGAAGAATCAAGACCGAAGTTTAACAATGGTAGAATCTTTTTCAGGAGTTTAAGATTTCAATATCTCTGAATTTTAAGCTATTAAGAGTGAGAACCACATTAGATGAGATCAAATGTTTGATAATGATTCAGCTTTCTTGCATGGCAAATGATATGGTTATTTATAATGCATTGTTGAAGTAGGCCAACCCTGTTTCGTACATATGAGGGGTGGATGTACAACTAAGATCCCATTTGGTTTTATTTTGATTTCCGTCATTTTTAAAATGCTGGCAAATAGTTAGTGGAAATGAATTAAATATGAGTTTATATTTGAATATATTGCTGAAAAAATAATAATTATGTTAATTTTAGTAAATTGTAGATGGAGAGAGATAAAAATAATGGAATAGAGAAAGAAAATATATAAATTATTGAGAGAAAATATATAGATTATTGGATAATAAAATTTGAAAATAAAAATAAAATTGATGTTGGATGAAAATGCATAAAAAATGATGTATTTCATTTTGGGAATTGTAAAAATGCAAAAATAGACTTTGAAAATAAATCAAACGGGCCTTAAATGTAATTATCAAGGCTTTTTTTGTTTTGTGATTTGGGGCTTTCTGCCAAAATGGTTTGTGGGAAGTTTGGTTGGAGAATATGATTGTCGTTTGTTTGTGTTTTGAATGGTAATTAGAGATTGAATTGAAAGAAAGTTTTTTGCTTGTTTGTATTTTGAGAAGAAACAAGATGTCGCATTAATTACTTTTATATTGTATAGATAGAGTGAGATTAATATTTTAAAATTATCTGTATATGTGTATATAAGAGACAAAAAATGAAAGAGTTAAATATTAGGGAATGAGTAGAAAATGAATTGAGAGAGTGCTTTGGACCTGTTTGTGTATATTTTGAATAATGGGACTGGAGAATGTAATAGATTATTTGTTTGTATTTTGGAAGTTGAAAAATATTTTGGCAAATCTCAAACAAACAAGCCCCAAACGATCAAGCATTCAAGTTATTTTAGTTGATACGTCAATCATCCCCAACATAGATAAAAAGACGTGAATCTTGTGGAGTGTTTTAGGTATTCCTCGTTTTCCCAGGGACATTCTAGTCTTTAATGATTTAACCCACATTAACATTAAAACATTCCTGCAAGAGAAATAAATAAATAAATAAATAAAACACTCGTTAATGTATTAGCCCAACCAAAGTCCACATGAAGTTACTGCTAAAGTTCCTCATCATGCCTGTATAATTACCAGTAGAAAACAAAAGGGGTTACAAGCCTTCAAATTCAAATTTGTCTGCAGGCACACAAGCAAACACACAAACTGATTATAATGAGCCAAAAAGACTATCAAGCTTTTAAACAAGTTAGGTGATTTGCCCGTTGGTTAAGCTATAAAATAATTGTGGGGCTAAAGACTAATTAAATTTTGACACGTTTCAATGGAAAGAGCAGACAAATAAAGAACAGGGATGTGAATTGGAAGTTAAGACAGAAGTAAGAAAAGAGAATTTGGGTTCAGTTTATCCAACAGCATTTAGTTGAAATATTATACCTAAGACCTAAAACAACAAAATTTTCAGTACTCCATCTGGAAAAGACAAACAAAATCCAAACAAGATCTTAGCAAAACAAGTGAATGAAAAGGAGAGGTTTATGAAAAGTAAACTAAGAGAAGAGACTTATTATGCATTGCTTTCACACAGTCACACAACCAGCACAAAGATTTATGCTTTCGCCAGCATATGTAAGTATAATATCATCTTCACTTAATCCTGTATGATTAATTTAAAGTGTGAATATCCCAACTTCTATGACATAGTCAATGAGTATGATTTTGAATAAGATTCTTCTGTATATAGGATTTACACTGTTGATGGCTTTGTTCTTACCTGAAAACATAAAATTTTCATACTGAGATTGTTCTTTTGTCGATGCTTTTTTCCGTGTTTTGCAGCTTAAGTGCCAAGATATGGTCCGGGAGTGGACATGGGAGGACCGTATGAGTATCTCCACTCCCCACAAGCCATGCATCGTTCGATTTCAATGGTGTTATCTAGGGTGCAAAATTTGCAAGACCAGGCTTTTAACTTCTTATCACTGGTGCCTTTGCTTTTTGGAGTTCCACAGGCTTCACATGTAAGAGCCAGTTCCTGCAATTAAATGTACATTCCGAGATATCAGGGCAATAAGGGCATTGAAAGGGTATCTAATGGATATGAACTCTTAAATATTAGGTGATATAGAAACTTGAAGAATGGCTGGTGAATGAGAATGTATATAAGCATTTGAAAGAAAGAAAGGTATGTCTATGGATGATTAGATAGATTGGGCGGGGGTCAGATTAATAGTTAAGCATTTGTACTATAGGCAAAATATGAAACTTATAAAGTAGGATATGCATTGATTAGGAAAGAGATTAAATTCTGAGGACAATATAACAACATAACATAAGAAAAGGCAAGTAGGTGAACTAGCATTTCTACAGTAAGAAATTATGAAAAATTCATTTTGATAAAGAGGGTATGTTTGTATTAACTTAGGATAGAAATGTAACAAAACATATCACAAAGAAACAGAAACAGAAAGCAAATATTACCCGATTTAACAATGTGCAGGTGTTGCACTGCCACAACACACCATCCTTCTGTCCCAGGGTAGACGTGGAATCAATTACGGAATTTTGAGTAGATCTGTCGCCTGATGCAACGGAAACTTCGGAGCTTTCAGAAGATCCTTCAATCTCTGCTGATTTGGACCCACACCATATGTCGTCATGTAGCCTCCTTTCTGCAGCCATTGCTGCTGCTTGAACTGGACTTAGTACAGCTTTAATACTGGTATCACCACCGAGACGTTTAGGCCCATGGGGTAATAGAGTTTCACGTTGCACTCTATTTTGGGCAGCAGCCAGAGCTTTCTGGCGTAGTGAAGACAAAGGAGGTTGATGAGAATATCCACCCAATCTTCTTCCAGGGCGATCAAATCCTTGCCCGCTGCCAGTAATGCCTTTGGCCACAAGTTCTTCACATTCCTACAAAAATGGGAAGTTCTAATCAGGTGACCATAAATTCTCCAGGAGAAACGGGACAGCAAAATCCACCTATTCAGATGGATGTAATAGCCGTGGAAATTTTTGAAAAACAATCTGCACTTCAAAGGAACAGTTACTGCCCACAGTCTAGGGAAATAATGAGACTAATTGGGCTTTTATGTCAGTAGATAATAATTTTTAATCCTCCCACAAAAGAGAGGAACAAGGAAAGAGCTATTGATGCTTAAAAACACTAAGTGATTAAACCAAGTCATGAATATCTCAAGGGAACAAAGAGAATCATAACCTTTCTTATTTCATCCCAAAGATTGTAGAAATCAGCATTGTGAGGACCATGTTCAATATGACAAAGCTCATGAAGCATGGTATCAAGAATCTGCTCATAAGGGAAAAATTCCCACTCATTGTTTTGTCTGCGAAGTCTTAGCTTAACCTCAGCCCCTCCTCCTATATTTAGCCCTAAAATAGATGGATTGGGTGGACTGCAAATGAAGATTCCCGATTAGCAAGCAATCTAGGCGTGAGAACAAACGAAAACCAACCAGTGAAATAAACGAAGCTTCATCCTACCAAAACTCAGAAAGGACTTTCACTTTCCATTTTCTTCTCCGCATTATAGGTTGGACTTGCTTTGCCACTTTTTCAAGAATTTCCCTTGCCTCATCTTCCCTAACCTTCTTCAGAGGTTTGACTTCCCAGACTTTGTTAAGATCATTCAGGTCCATGTGGACAGCACAAATTCTCAACCAATCTGATGAAATGAAAGGCAAGTTTCAGAGAGTTACTTAAATTGGGTTGCCATTTTCTTGCTAGTGCTTTTATCATTTGGGCAGATTAGAATCTAGAAAACAGTTAGCAAAACCATACAAAGGTTTTCTAGGTTGCATTCATTAAGAATAGTCTTAGGATTTGCACAATAGTCTTAGTATTGCAAACTCATTCACTTCTTGTCCGTCAATGATTCATAAGACTATCTTAAAGAACATATGCATCAAGTACAACACTCTAGTTAGAAATACTCTATTCACCTCTTCCTTGTAACAATGTACAGCAACAGCATCAAACATTCACTTAAGCTTTCCAGGAACTGATCCTAAGTTGAGTTTCCAGTGTTAAGCTGACAGAAATAACCATAACAAAACACAGACACCCGGATATGAAGAACAAGAATTCTGCAATTTTAAGTTTAACCATCCTGTTTTCTCTGTTTCATCCAACGTTAGAAAAAAATCTACAAGAAGTTTAATGATGTTTAAACACTAAAATGAAGAATATCCTCAAACCCACAGCACCCAATAATTTGCACATCAATATCCACATATTTCCAACTAATTCACAAAATTTTGCTAATGATCATACTTCTATTCCATCATTATCAAGTCATCTTTCCAACATAATTTCCTCCCAAGAACACAAACAATCACCAGCAATAATTTCAGTTAACAGCAAACGAAATTACTTAAACTGTCAGCGAACTAAACGAAAATTATGAAAGACGAACTCAGATTAAGCTACCCAACTTTTTCTTTTTTCCTAGAGAGAAACAACATAAATTTGGGTACCAATCAAAATTTGAAGCATTCTTCTGCAATTATAGTTCAAGAACCAATAAAATAGCACGATATCAAATTCTTACAGATAAGCAAAATAGACGGCTGAAGAAAAAAGAGAAGCTTGGCAATTGGGAGTACCTGGAAATTATTTGAAAATCACAAATATTTGCTGCAAAAAAATAGACGGCTTATCTTGGAATCACCAATAATACTTCATCAAATAGTAAGGATTGGCCAATTGAGTTTTTCTTATGGAGCAAGCTACTTGAAATTGTTCTTGAAAATTAATTTCAAATTATCCTTTTCTCTTTATTTATTATTATTTTGGAATTTTATCATTTTCCTCAATTTTGTTGACCAATTTGGAGGCATTATAGAAAGAAAAATAGACTAAATAGTTGTAAAAATTAATTTTTTATCTGAGAAAATCCAACCCAATAAGTCCAGAGCTCAGCCCATGGGCCATATCCAGCTCTGAATCAGTATTTAAATTCTGAGTTGACAGTTCTCACCCGAAAGTACAATTTTTTCAACTGAATTTCCCACCAAAATTATACTGCTCTTCTCTCTACTTCTTCATCCCTCTTCTCTCTGTGTGTGTGTGTTCTATCAGAACACCCACCCCCACCCCACCCCTCACATTCAGAAGATACGTCTCAAGGAAATCAAGAAGAGGCCAAGCTTTGCAACAATGGCGGAAAAGCAGTACTTTCTTTGGCCTCCCCGTCTAATTTTCTTGGTTATTAGCACTGTGATTTCTCTACCCACATTACACTCTCAAGAAAGTAATGATCTTGAACTCCTCTTTTTACGTTTCTATATTTCTTGAAGACTTCTACTGGTTGCAGTTTCTTGTACGCTTTCTATTGATTAGTCCAGTGATTCTTGAATTATGCAATGAGCAATATGATGAATAGTAATGTTTTGTATTTGTGTTACAGGTCCGACGTATCTGGGGTTCGTGTCAAATGCCACAGAATTCCCAGCAGAAGATTACTATGATTATATTATCGTTGGTGGCGGCACCGCCGGTTGCCCATTGGCGGCGACTCTATCGGAGAGTTTTCGGGTTCTTGTTCTTGAAAGAGGCGGAATTCCATATGGGAACCCTAATTTGATGACTCAAGATGGATTTCTCACAACCCTAATGGAAGTTGATACCTATGAATCCCCTGCTCAAGCTTTCACCTCTGAAGATGGAGTTCCTAATGCTAGAGGCAGGGTTCTTGGAGGAAGTAGTGCGATAAATGCTGGCTTTTATAGTAGAGCTGATCAAGATTTTTATGAAAGATCAGGGATTAATTGGGATCTTAGAGTTGTTAATCAATCTTATGAGTGGGTTGAAAAAGCCATAGTGTTTAGGCCTGAGTTAAAGAATTGGCAATCTGCTTTAAGAGATGGATTATTGGAGGCTGGGATTGATCCATATAACGGCTTCAGTTTGGATCATGTTGTGGGCACTAAAATAGGGGGTTCAACATTTGATAGCTTTGGTAGAAGACATAGTGCAGCAGATCTCTTGAGCTATGCAAATCCATCAAATATTAAGGTGGTGGTCCATGCTAATGTAGAGAGGGTTCTATTGGCAGCTTCTTCAACTTATTCTGATGCAAATAAGTCAGCTATTGGGGTAGTATTCCGTGATCAAATAGGGCAGTATCACCAAGCCATGGTTCGGGATAGGGGTGAGGTCCTTCTGTGTGCAGGGGCTCTTGGCAGCCCTCAGCTCTTGCTACTGAGTGGCATAGGGCCGAGGTCTTATCTAGCATCATGGGGAATTCCTGTGGCACACCATTTGCCATATGTTGGTCAGTTTTTGTATGACAATCCTAGAAATGCAATCTCCATAGTGCCACCAGTGCCACTAGATCATTCATTGATTCAAGTTGTGGGCATTACTAGTTCAGGCACTTATCTCGAAGCAGCCACCAATGCCGTACCCTTTGTATCTCCTGCTCAGCCAGTCCACATAAGCTCTTCTAGTTCTTCTGTTTATCCAACTGTTGCCACTCTTATGGAGAAAATAGCTGGCCCACTTTCTGCTGGTTCTCTAAGATTAGCATCTACAAACGTGAGACTGAATCCTATAGTTCGCTTCAACTATTTCAGCAATCCAGCTGATCTTGAGAACTGCATAAATGGCACAAGAAAAATTGCTGATGTGCTTAAAACCCGTGCCATGAGAGAATTTAAGTCCCATCAGTTGTTTGGAGCTAGAGACTTTAGGTATGTAGGTCCTTCGCTGCCTGTTGATCAGTCGAACGATGCCCAGATGGGAGAGTTCTGCAGGCAGACGGTGAGCACGATATGGCACTATCATGGGGGTTGCCTGGTGGGAAAGGTTGTTAATCGCAACCTTAAAGTTATTGGAATCGATGCGCTGAGAGTTGTTGATGGCTCAACATTCACAGTTTCACCAGGTACCAATCCTCAGGCAACCCTTCTGATGCTGGGGAGATTTTTCGGTTCTAAGCTAAGTAGGGAGAGGATGAGATAGAACAGGCTATCTTTCTGAAAACAACAAGGAATAATTCAGTTTGGGAATAAACAAACTATCTTTCTCTTGACCATTTGTTTATGCATTTTGTGATGATTGATGGATGGACGCCCCATTTTCTCGTATGTGAAGTTCATCTGTCCAAATTTTCTGGTATGCAAACTCTGTGATGGTATATATATACACATAGGAACATTAGCATTTTCTGGTACATAAACATTACAACATAGGAGATTTCATGGTTCAAATGAAAATTTGAAAGACTGCTTTCTGTATCTTCTATATGTTTTTGTTGTTTTCCACGTTATATTTTTCTTGGAACTTAGAATCCTCCATAGCATGGGGTTTCAAGCACATCAGCAAATTTTATTGTCATGCACCTCTAGAGATCTCTAGATCGCTGAAATAGTTGAATCAAACTATAGGATTCATTCTCACGTCTGTAGATGCTAATCTCATAGAACCAGAAGAAAGTAGGCCGGCTTTTTTCTCCATAAGAGTGGCAACAGTGAGATAAACTGAAGAACTAGGAGACCTAGTGTGGGCTGGCTGAGCAGGGGAACCAAAGGTTGCTGCTTGGAGGCTGCATCCAGATAAGTGTTTGAACTAGTAATGCCCACAACTTGAATCAATGAATGGTCTAGTGGCACTATGGAGATTTCATTTCTAGGATTATCATACAAAAACTGACCAACATATGGCAAATAGTGTGCCACAGTTATTCCGCCCGATGCTAGATAAGGCCTCGGCCCTATGCCGCTCAGCAGCAAGAGCTGGGGGCTGCCGAGAGCCCCTGTACACAGAAGGACCTCACCCTTATTCTGCACCATGGCATGCTGATACCGTCCCATTTGATCATAGAATACTACTCCAATAGCCGACTTATTTGCGTCCAAATAAGTTGAGGAATATGCCAATAGAACCCTCTCTACACTAGAATGGATCATCACCTTAGGTTTGATGGATTGCACAGCTCAAGAAGGCTGCTAAACTATGCCTTCTACTAGAGCTATCAAATGTTGAACCCCTTATTTTAGTGCCCACAATATGATCCAACCTGAAGCCATTATATGGATCAATCTCAGCCTCCAGTGATCCCATCTCTTAAAGCAGATTGCCAATTCTTCAACTCAGGCCTGCACACAATGGTTTTTTCAACCCATTCATAAGACTGATTAACAACTCTAAGACCCCAATTAATCCCTGATCTTTCATAAAATTCTTGATCAGCTCTACTACAAAAACCAGCATTTATCGCCCTACTTCCTCCAAGAACTCTGCCTCTAGCATTAGGAACTCCATCTTCAGAAGTGAAAGCTTGAACAGGGGATTCATGGGTATCATCTTCCATTAGGAATGTGAGAAATCCATCCTGAGTAATCAAATATGAGCTTCCATATAAAATTCCGCCTCTTTCAAGAACAAGAACCCCGAAACTTTCCAACTGGCAGGCGGCGGCGCCACCTCCAACCATGATGTAGTCATAGTAATCCATCTTTATAGTTATTAAATGCTTGACAGTTCTGCTTATATCTCATCCTTTCAGCATATTAATTCTTGAATCTGTTGAGCATTTGATGAGTATAAGCCCGAATCCCAAAATGGGTTCATGGAGAATCCTGAGTGGGTCGTATATGGGCTGACCCTGATCCATTTGCAGGCACCATAGTCAAGTTTTTATGTAGAATGACTAGTGATTAAATGATTGAGTCAGGTGCCCAACAAAATGATTGCCTGCTTGCATTAATTCAGCATGCAAATGAAAAGTCAAGAAAGTGGCCCCAATATTTATTTTAAGGAGGAAAAATAGAAAAGAATCTGTTCAATAAGTTGGAGGATACTCTCAGAGATGTCCTTGTGTTATGTGGGGCGTACGCCCACCAAAAAAGAAGAAAAAGAGAAGAATGCAAAAGGTCGTCACAAAAGGTGGAATGAATGGCTTGAGTTCTTTTATCCAAAAAAAAAAAAAAAAAAAAAGAATGGCTTGAGTTCTAGGTTACTTTTTATATTATTTTTGGTGCTTTTTTCCCTTAAAAAAAATAAAATTTAAAATGGTATTTTATAGGTGTGATCAGAGAATATGATGAATGTTTGATTTTATTCTGAAAGATGATTTTTTCGAAGAAAAAAAATATGTTCTGTTTTATTTTTTTATATGATGTTTTTACATGTATAGTTGTAGTGAATGTGAAGTGTGTGTGTGTGTGTGTGTGTTCAATGATTAATTAGGGTTGGTGGAGTGAGAGTATTTTAGAAATAGTTTATTGTATTTTAGATTGTATCTTTCAGAATACATTATTATATTTAATATTATTTCCTCAATTAAAAAATATTTTGGGAATTAAAGTATAAAAAATAATACTGGATTGGGAATTTAAATTTTATTTAAATAAAATATTATAGGCATTTATTCCTTTTCTTTCTATTTAAAAAAAAAAAAAAAAAACTTGACAGAATGGATGTTCATAATTTGCTAATCCTATAATTTCTTTTTATCCTTTTTAATTGACTTAGGCACATGAGAGTTTGTAAAGTTTTAGTGAACTGCAAACTTTTACATAATAAGTACTAATGACCCGTTTGGTTTTATTTCCAAAGGTCATATCTATTTTTAGTCATTTTTAAAAGTTGGAAAGTTAGTTATGAAATGAAAATAAAAATTGAGATGTATTTGGATGAAATGTTGGAAAATAATGATTATAATAGGTTGTAGGATTGAAAAGTAGGTTAATTTATATTTTTTATATTTAAAAACATTTATTTTTTAAAATATATGTATATTTTATTAATTTAAAAATGATAGTGGGTAATTTTATGTCAAATCAAATTTGAATTTGATTGATGTGCAATAGGATAATAGAGTAGGTTTGGAAATGGGTTTTGGAAAGAAAATATGTACTTTTTTCTAAAAAAAATTGTGAGAAAGTGTTTGTTTTCAATTTTCATTTCCACAAGAAAATGAAAAGGGAGCTTGGAAATGAAACCAAACGGGCCATAAGTCCCTAGAAAAATATGATATTTTAAAAATATACATTTTCAATTTAACTATGGTAAGTTACATATGAATTAAAATAAGTAATTCAAATTATGTTAATGTCTATAGGGAAATTGTATTTCAAGTAAAGTAGAATGAAAAGTTTTATGTATTCATATTATCGGTATATATAATCATATAAATAAAAAATATAATTTAACTATATAGATTTTAAATGAGTAAATAATAAATACAATAACGTAAAAAAAATATTTTTTTTAAAATATGACAAAATTAAAACAGAAAAAAATATACGTATACACAGAATAAAAGAAATGATGAAATTTAGAGGAAACGATCAAATAAAAAATATATTTGTTGAAAATTTATAATTTTATATGAATCATGTAATAAATAGTTTAGAAACAAAAGGATGCAACAACATATATTTTTTAGAATTAAAACATATATTTTATCATCAAGTACCTATGTTATATAAAAATTAAAATTTAAAAATTCAATATTTGGTCAAAATTGTAAAATCTATAATTAAAACACCATTTACCTTTACAAAATAATATGGATTTAAGTGTGTTTAATGAATTTGAATAATTTATCAAAAGATCATTAACATATTTCAATAATTTGGAAAATCAGAAAAAAATTACAAGGAATACTAAATAATCAATGAAATTATTATAAATATTTTAATATATAATAAGAATTCAAGATTTTGTTAAGATTGCGTAATTATGGTCAAAAGGCTGCATTCTTAAATATATAATAATATAGATTTATGTGGGTAATTTAGAAACTAATATATTCACAACGAGTATTAAATAATTAATGAAATTATCGTAATCATTAAAACTTTTAAATTTTAAGAATTTAAAATTTAATTGAATTTCTTTGTATATAGCATGGTTTAAAAAATCTGACTGGATTGAACCAGACCGGCCAACTGGTTCGATTTTCTCAAAAAATCGAAAAACTAAAAAAAAAAGTCCTATTTTTTTAAAACCAGTCAGACAAGTGAACCAGTTAATCGCTCACGGTTCCATTGAACTGGAGCGATTTTTTCATTTAATTTTTAATGAATTTTTTTTTAATTTTGTCTAAGTACAAAGTTTGAAGGTTAAGGTACACTTCATAAGTTATCTAAAAGTAAAAAAAAGCTTTGGTTTGGAGTTTGAACTTTAGAATTAACTCGCACACTCTCAGCTTTAAACTTTAGACTTTAAATATTTAAATTGTTGTGATTATTTATAATATGAATTGTGAAATTTGGATTATGATGTTAGACAATATATCATTTAAGCTCTTTATATTTTATATTTTGGTATTCTATTAATTTTTAAATAACATTTATATAATATAAATATATATTTCGTAATTATGATATCACGGTTCAGTTGCGACTCAATTATGGTCCGACCAACAATTAAACCAGTGAACTGTGAATTAGTAAATTTACTGATTCAATAAATGATCTGATTTTTCGAACATGACATATAGTAATATAGATAAGCACGACTGATTAGGGCCCAGACAGCTATATGTACCCATATCATGTAACTGTCCACATTCATAATTCCACATAATTGAGTGCTAACTGCCAAAATAGAGTGAATAATGCTAAATTAGTTAGTGGAAGTGGAGACTCGTTTGAGAACGATTTTTTTTTTTTTGGAGAAAATATTATAAATCATAAAATTATATCCTTTTAATAAATTAATATTATCTTATTATCAAATTAAATAAATTAAAATATAAACTGTACAATTAAATGTACATAAAATGCACAACAGCGCTCATTTGAGGTCGAACACAAAAATCCCAACATAATAGAGAATATTGATATAACAATTACTATTATTGAATATCTATATGATAAAATTACTATTATTAAATACTACGTTGTCAATATTTATCTATCTAACCAGGTTTTAGCTAGGATGAAATACCTTTTTATTAAAAATTCTGTTGTTGATTATCCGTATAGAGCTATTGTATAGTTTAATGATTTATTTATTAAAGTGAATAACGTAACTTTTTTTAAAATAATCATTTTAAATACGATGTCCATTTTACTATGAAATATTGTTATCAAGTATTTTATTATAGTTATAGTATAAGATTATCACTTATTATCGAATCTAATGAATTACTTAATTTTTAAATGAAAACCCAAATTTTTTTCTAACTTAAATGTGGTCTCCATTTTTAGAATATTTTATGATCGATTTATCGTATAAACTAACAATTTATTACTAAATATAACGACTTAACTCAAATTCAATGTTTCTAATAAAAAATTCTGTTGGTCGAATATTTGAGGGCATGTTCTTTTGGCTTTTGAGTGAATTGTAGAAAATATTTTGGGATAATGGGTTTTTGAAATTTGTTTTGAAGAATGTGCCATGTCTTTCTTTTTGTTTTGAGAAAACATGAAAAATGAATTGTTTGTTCTTTTATGTTTTGAGAGGAGATAAATTTTATTGTTGATGTCAAATCAGTTGCTTTTTGGTTGGATTTGTAGAATGAAAGTAATATATATATATATTTGTAATGATTGAAATATAATTGTACGGTATTTTGTAAATGAATTGTGAATGTTTTTTGGGTATTGAGCTTTTATTTTTTGGAAAAAAAATCGAAAAATGTGTACTCAAAAGAACATAGCCTTATCGTTCGACGACTAATTATCAAATTCAATGATTTATTATCTACTTGAATAGTTCGAAAATTTTATCCAAACGTTTTTTTTTTTTTTTGTGACCAAATTCAAAAGGTCCAAAACCCACCCACTCGCCAACCAAAATCCAATTTCAATTCCTCAATCATATATAAAAATAAAATACTATCACAATCCTTCACCTACCGTTATTAAAGGTCAAAAGCGTAATTTGATTTTTGTAGACCAAGCACATAAGTTGCATAACGTATATACATATACATACAAAGCCTGTATGTATACATTTATACGCTACTAAATTACGTATTTGGGTCAATTTGGTATAACGTGATATGATTGGTTAAATATAGCAAATCTGATTAGAAATAATATATTTTTTTTCTCTATATATATACACTACTCCGGAAAAACCTCTGCTTCTACTCACATTCAAACTGCTCCTCTCTCATAGTCAGTCTCCCCCCTCTCCATCTCCAACGACTTTTGACGCACACAAACCGAAACAGAGAGAGAAAAAGAAACACACGACAGAAAAACATGGCTGCCAGTGCCACCTGCATTTCCTCAAACAAGCTCGCAAACCAAGCGTCATCATTTGCGCCTCAAGAGGAGAGCTCACTTCTCTCGTCGACCTACCTTTCCTTCTCCCGTTCTTCGGTTTCCGTCCAGAAACTCTCGGTTTCCACCAATTTCAAGTTTCTCGATACGCGGAGGTCGACGGTTTGTAATGTTCTGAAGTCGGTTGAGGATTCTGCATTGGTGTCCGGGGCGGGAGATCCAGATCCGGTTGGTATATCGCCGAAGCCTATAATTTTGGTCTCCGAGAAACTTGGAGAGGCTGGATTAAATTTGCTGCGGAGCTTCGGAAATGTTTTGTGCTTGTACAATTTGTCGCCGGAGGAGTTGTGCGCAAAGATCGGGGAGTGTGACGCGCTGATCGTGCGGAGTGGAACGAAGGTGACGCGTCAGGTGTTTGAAGCGGCGAAGGGGAAGCTGAAGGTGGTGGGACGCGCTGGCGTTGGTATTGATAATGTGGATCTGCAGGCAGCGACGGAGTTTGGGTGTTTGGTTGTGAATGCTCCGACGGCGAATACCATTGCGGCCGCGGAGCATGGGATTGCTTTGCTCGCTGCTATGGCTAGGAACGTAGCGCAAGCTGATGCTTCCGTAAAAGCTGGTATAAGTCGATTCTCCTGTTCTCTGTTACATAACTATGTTGTTTTAACTGTGGATCCAGAATTTAGTCTGGCAAATTGAAAAGGAGAAGACCAAATCAATTGAGAACTGATTTGCATGGCTGACTTTCCTTTTGTAGCAAACTAGGTGTAAATATACATTTCAATGCAGTCAAAATCATGGAAGAAACTCATGATTAGCAGTTTCTTCAGTGTTTTCCTTGAAGAAAGCTAGGATCCTTGTGAATTCATACTCAGACGTAGATCTGAATGCCAAGCCAGAACAAAATGCTAAGTCCAGGTGTTTTTGTTTCCTTCCATGTATTGAAACATAAAATTCCACTCAATCAGATTCCACATATTCTAGGAAAGGTGTTTGTCTTCTACCTTGGTAAAGCATTAACATTATTGGTTTGCTGTATTGGGCTTATGCTTGTTTTAAACTGAGATCTGATGTTTCTGTTACAGGAGATGTTTAGTGTGTATATAGCATGTGGCAACAGATGAAGATGCTAATGTAGATTAACAAGTTACAGAGTTAATGGATGAAAATCGTAATTAAAAAAATCATTCATGTCGTGTTGGCCACGTGTCAGATATCATGTTGGATCAGATGACACGTCTTTGGCATATGTTTAAAGTTAAATGTGTGCTATGGGAGATTTAAAGTGTGTACATGGCATGTGGTAACTGATGAAGCTATTATGTTCCTAATGTTAATAAATTCCAGAGTGAATGGATGAGCTTTGGAGACTATAATGCGCCAACACTTCAAAAGATTATTTGTATTAGACACTTGTCAAATATCATGTGGGACATAATGTGCCTCTGGCACATCTCCAACATGACACTTGGCATGTTTAGGGCTGTAAACGAGTTGATATCGTGTCAAGCTCTTAGAAATTATCAGACTAAAAGCTCATAACCCTACTCACAAGCTTTACAACATTTATATTGGGTTTGAGCTCAGTCATGAACAAGCTTGACGAGCTCAAGTTTTAGCTCAAAAAATGAGTCCGAGTCGAGCCTTACTCGAGCAAGCTCGCTAGGCTGGAGGTGCAGCTCAACTCATCTTACATTCTAGGTGTGTCAATATACTAAATAAGAAAATAAAAAAGGAGTGTTCTTGTCCAATTCACTTTCTCCTTTTACATTTCTTTATAAAAGTGAAAGCTCCCCCGCCCTCCAAGAATTCATAGTCCATAACACAATCACTAGCACAAATTTCTTTTTCTTTTCACACCAATATATCATTATAAATATGTTACTAATTACATATATACTTGTGTATGTATATTTTTTCTGAATTATAGAGATTTGAAGAGATTTTACCTGGATGCTGTCTAGTCTAAAATTCCTTAGTAGTTCAATGAAACTTTACTCGCTTAGTAGTTTAAATATTACATATTCCTTAGCTTTGAGATTTGGCTTCATATTATTTATTATTGGTGATGCTTTTTACAGGAATATGGAATCGTACTAAATATGTTGGTGTTTCTCTGGTTGGGAAGACATTGGCTGTCATGGGATTTGGTAAAGTTGGTTCTGAGGTTGCAAGACGTGCGAAAGGCCTTGGAATGCATGTCATTGCCCATGACCCATATGCTCCAGCTGATAGGGCACGTGCTGCTGGTGTGGATTTGGTATCTTTTGATCAAGCCATCTCCACTGCAGACTTCATTTCTCTCCACATGCCTCTTACTAGTACTACTAGCAAGATATTTAATGACGATACATTTGCAAGGATGAAGAAAGGAGTCCGCATCATAAATGTTGCCCGGGGTGGTGTCATAGACGAAGATGCTTTAGTGAGGGCCCTTGACAACGGAACAGTTGCCCAGGTTCACTGTCTTTTTTCCATTCTCTCAAAAATGTTGTATGCTGGAAAATATTCTAAAAGGAAACATTATGAACTTCAGAACTCTATAAATTCTTTTCCTCTTCCGGTCACATTGGGAATTACCAGCTATATGATGTTAATGGTGTCTTTAATTTGTTTGCTACAAATGAGACCATTTAGGTTCTTCCTATCCAGTCCAACAATTTTTATGTCTCGTATACCTGGATGGCGGTATTCTGAGATCTAAATTCCCATCTTTCATTATATAACAACCTACTCCTGCTATTTTCATTTGAAACTGAGTCGTTTGTTTGTCCTGATATTTTAGGCAGCCCTTGATGTATTCACAGAGGAGCCACCAAAGCAAGATAACAAATTAGTGCAACATAAGAATGTCACAGTTACACCACATCTTGGAGCTAGCACAAAGGAAGCACAGGTATGAACTTGTCAATTGGATTGACATCATTCCATGCACAGCTGTTTACTTCTTTTCTTACATCATTCTTCACATTAATTTTTCCTCTTTATACCAACATTTCAGGAAGGAGTTGCAGTTGAAATAGCAGAGGCAGTTGTTGGTGCATTGAAAGGGGAACTTTCTGCAACTGCAGTCAATGCTCCAATGGTTCCTCCCAAGGTAAAAAAATCCATTATGCACTCATGATTGCCTATTGAATTTCCTTCAATATTTTCATGAATGATGGTTGCGTTTCCGAATTTTGTCACCAGGTTTTGTCTGAATTGACTCCTTATGTTGCTCTGGCTGAGAAGCTTGGTAGACTGGCTGTACAGTTGGTTGTTGGAGGAAGTGGGATTCAATCTGTGAAGGTAGTTTACAGTTCAGCTCGGGACCCAGACAACTTGGACACCAGGCTTCTCCGAGCCATGATAACTAAGGGCATTATTGAGCCTATATCTGATGCCCATATCAACCTTGTCAATGCTGACTTCACAGCCAAACAGAAAGGCCTCCGAATTAGCGAGGAAAGAGTTGTTGTTGACTCTTCCCCTGAGAACCCTATTGAGTCCATTCAGGTTCAGATAAGTAACGTTGGGTCAAAATTTGAAAGTGCATTATTGGACAACGGAAACATCAGCATTGAGGGTACAGTGAAGTATGGGATACCTCATCTTACTTGTGTGGGATCACTTAATGCGGATGTGAGCTTGGAGGGAAATCTCATACTATGCCGTCAAGTGGACCAACCTGGAATGATCGGTCAGGTTGGAAACATTCTTGGAGAGACTAATGTGAACATCAGCTTTATGAGCGTGGGAAGGACTGTTAAGAGGGCAAAGGCCATTATGGCAATTGGGGTAGATGAAGAACCCGATAAGGAGACCCTCAAGAAGATTGGAGATGTCCCAGCAATTGAAGAATTTGTGTTCCTTGATCTTTAAAGATCTTGTTTATGGAATTCTGGTGGATGGCACAAGCTTCTCTGTATTGAAATAATACACAATAAAACAGGGGCATAGGCAGCTAATGCCAAAGTAAATCGCCTCCGTTGGTTAGCTACTTAGGTTAGTTTTAGTAAGATTTCCTGTTGTACTAGCAACAAGGATTTGCTATTATCAATATATATAGTTCTATGGAAACATTAAAGCTTCCATACAATAGATTTCTCTCAGTTGGATTGGAATTGGCCTCAGCTTCTCAGGTTAGAAATGGTAAGGCGCACATGGTGTATGTTGTTGCCTGGGGTGAAATGGTCTTGAATGTCATTTTCTCCATTAATATTTCAGCCACCCCAACTTTCTCCTTCAGCAATAACTATTGATCACTATATTTTTACTATTCATACATGCATACGACCTTGGTGTTGTTCCGGCACCACTCAATCAATTGATTGATGATATTCTAAATTTAATATATAGATATTTTAATTTAATTTAACTTAATAACATTTATCTTAATTATGCATATTATAATTTTATTTAATTTACGAACATTTATATTTCTGTCGCACTGATATATTTACTTGGGCTAAGATCATAGGATTTATTTGGGCTGAGCTCATAAGATTCAGGTAGGCTCAACTTAGAATAGGCTCTTACAAGCCCAATACAAATATATAATGACTAGTAATACATAAATACTAATTAGTAAGTCAACGGAGCCAAAGTCGTTACACATGTTGTTCTTATAAATTATAATCCCATTCAACTTTGAATTTCAATTTCTTAGTTCAACATGTATTATTTTTTTCTATTTCCAAACATTCATTAAGATAATAGGAAATGATTTTTATTTTTGAAAATGCATATTTTCTACGGTGATATTGAGCAATCAGTTGATATAATAGTATCACTCTTATTTATGTGTTTAAAATTAAAATTTTAATAAATTCTAAGGCCACGTTTGATATCCTCTATTAGCATGCATAGTGGTGGCTAATCTCCATTTGTTGGCTGTTTGATGTGGAAGATTGATTCCACGGGCCGGCCCACAAAATTGATGAAGCTAAGCACTGTAGTAGCAATTACACCTTATTCAAATAGCGGGTCTTTGTCTGCTATTAATTAATCTCAGCTTACGTGTTATGTTGTCAATGTGTTGAAAAGTTATTATGTCCTTTCTTAGCAACCAGTGACTGTTACTAATTTTTGTGGGCTTTTTCACGAGGGCTAGTTTGTTCATAAAATAATAATATTTGGTATCAAATACCTCGTTACCGAATATGAGAGACTAGAAATACTACTAATTAATTGGAGAATTTTGCAAAATAAACATGATAATAAATAGTGTAATCTCACCTAATTTGGAGTGATTACAATAAGTGCTATTATGCACATTCCACAACAAACACGGCTTAAATATATCGTCTATATATAAATTGAAAAAAATAAAAGAGAAAAACCATAGCATATGAATTGCCACAATATTAGCATGGTCATAGTCACCATGAATTGGTGGCATTCTCTTCATTTGTCCCAAATAGGCATAAGGTATCCACTTGTTCCAATCAAGAACCCTCGTCCCTATTTATATCTCTTATTCCCCCAATTCTGAGAGTTGAGTTCTTCATTGTGAGCGGTAACAACAAAAGAAAATCTCGCAAACCAATTGATCAGCCATATGGCGGGCACCGGAATCCATCCATACCATCAGCAGTGGCCGCCTGCTCCCGCCCCTCCTCCGGCCTCAGCTGTAGCTCCGCCGCCCCCTCCTTCCCACCCTCACCCTCCTCCAGTTCCTATGGACAGTCCCGCCACCCGCCCTCCCTCCGACGAGGTACAATTAATATTACTTATTCACGTCATTAACTTTCTGCTCTTCTCTTACCGAATGAGTACAAATTGTGGGGATAACGAGAAAGGATGGCGTGCCATTTTTTTTTTCTTACGGTCTAGGGCTTCCCACAGGATTTCTCTGCATCGCAGGTCACCTTTTTTCAGTGATAATTGACAGAAATAGTTAGTAATTGTGAGATGACGAGCTATTCTTGATTATTTGTAATTTTTATAATGATGAGTAGTGATGGCCTGAGATTCTTTTTTTCTAGGTGCGGACGATATTTATTTCAGGTTTGCCAGAGGATGTGAGAGAGAGGGAGCTTCAGAATTTGCTGAGGTGGCTGCCGGGATATGAGGCATCACAGGTGAACTTCAAAGGCGAGCACCCAATGGGATTCGCACTTTTTGCTACTCCTCAGCATGCTATTGCCGCCAAAGATGCGCTTCAGGTTGTTCCTATGTTTTTCTGTGATCTCACCAACTTTTGTTTTTCCTTCTGTAATTATTGAATGCTTTTGGGATTTAGGATATGGTGTTTGATGCGGAGTCAAAGTCTGTGTTGCACACTGAGATGGCAAAGAAGAATCTTTTTGTAAAAAGGGGTGAGCTTTTTATTTATTTTTATCTTAGGCCAGGAGCATTTCATTTGATCACCTACAGTTTTCCAATTTGTTAAACCGTAATAGGTGGTGTAGAAAGTTTTGTTATGAGGTTTTCTTGGATCCCCTATAGCTTTGTCTTGTGCAGTTATTCAAACAACTTTCTCATGTGAATCTAGAATCTGGAATGGACTTCAATCTTTTAGCGTTATGAAACTGGTGACATATCCTTTCTATTTTGTTGCTTTCCACTAGTTGGAACTGTTCTTCTTGTTCCTTTCATGTGCATGGTAGTAAGATTTTGTTGGACTAATGAATTGGATAGAGTGACGGGAATAAAGGTTCTTGCTGGTTAAGTTTTAAGGTTTTCAGCTGTAATTTGTAACTACTCAAATAACCCCAATATTTGACACTTGACAAATACTTCTGCATTATATAGCAATGATCTGTGTCCATGAAGTTTTATGTGATGATCTACGTCAATGCAGTTTCTTATGGGAAGATTTGTTTTGCATGTCGTCACTGCACACGCCCGCCCACCCCCACCCAAACACCCAAAAAACAAAATAAAAATAAAATTAAAAATTAAAAAGAAAGGGAAAAAAAAAAAAAAAAAAACCATCCTTTTCTAACTTTCGTCGGTATGCAGGGATAGTTGCTGATTCAAATGCTTATGACCAGAGTAAACGCATGCGAACAGGAGGTGATTATACACAAACTGCTTATTCAACATCTCCTTTTCATCCTCCCCCGGCAGCTGTATGGGGACCACATGGGTAAGTTGGGTATTAAACTTTACACAAAAGATCTGTGTTTGTGGTTGAGGAATTATACTAAAGATTTATCTAGGTTTCTAAGCCAGTGTAATGATGCTGACCTAAACCATGGTTGCTTCTAGTAATATGCATGTTAATCTATCTCAGGTATATGGCACCAGCTCCTCCCCATTATGATCCATATGCAGGTTATGCAGTTCCTCCCATGCCAATGCCTGCTCCATCTCCTGTGCCTGCACCAAGCAGTTATGTACCTGTCCAGGTAACCATATACATGCTTCTCATTCTTGCATTTGTTCTAATTGATTGCTTTGAGCAAACTCTAGGTAAAGGTTTCATTTGGAATTCAAATCAAGTACTTCTCATATAATTCAAATCGAAACTGAGTTTTGAAGGGCCATTAGGATTGAAATGCATGACACTTTTGCTTTCTGTGGCTGATATTCTGTTCCGTAGAAATTAAACTATGAAGTTAGATGGTCTAGCTACAAAACTTTGGTTGTTGGGTTGGGGAGTGGACATGAATTGAGTAATTAGGCTTTTAATCAAGCATAACTTTTAAGTTTTTCCTTTTAAATTAGCTTAAACAAAATAAAATGATTGTCAACTATATGATCATGGTATTTTGGTTGAGACAACTGAAACTTGTCATTGTTTAGAATAAGTGGTGTTTTGATTTTGATTACACAAATCATTGTAGACCTTTCAATAGAGGATAATAGAGTCTAGGGTGTTGTAGATTAGTGATCTATGTATCAAGAGGATTAGCTTGTTATTTTGTTGTTGGCTCTCTGCTGATTAATCACCTGGTGGTATAGGCTGTGGTGTAATGAGGGTCTCACTGTTAGTTGATTTGCTTATTTTTATTCTCTGATATCTTTCTTTTGTTTTTCAAGCCTTGTTCATTTCTTTAACAGCTTATATTACTTTCTTTTAGAATACCAAAGACAACCCTCCTTGCAATACCCTTTTCATTGGCAATTTTGGTGAGAATATTAATGAAGAGGAGCTTCGTGGCCTTTTCAGCGTGTATGTGTAGAGTTTGTCACTATTTCTGGCCATCATATATTTTATTGACAGCTTTGTATATGCCAGAATTGACCACTTATATTGTACTGTTTTTGCCCTGCAGACAACATGGATTTAAGCAGATGAAAATTTTAAGACAGGAAAGACACACTGTTTGTTTCATAGAATTTGAAGTAAGATTTATGCTTTGGCAATTGGCTTGATGTTTCTCACTCATAATATTATATTGTGCAATGCATTTCTCTTTTCTGCTCATTGTCTTAATTGAAGTACGTTGCATCACGCAGGATGTGAACAGTGCCACTAATGTGCACCACAGCTTGCAGGGCGCTGTTATACCCAGTTCGGGTTCCGTTGGCATGCGTATTCAATATCCTTATTTTTCACTGGTTTTTCATGAGTTGCTTAGATATTTAACATTGACTTTCCTTGCCTTTGCTCTCTCTCAACATGCTCATCCACTATCACTCAAGCAAAGCATATTTTAAGTAATGAGGAGTGAGCTCATCTGATAGTCTGCTATCTGGTTATATATTGATGTTTTTATCTTGACCTTGAGATAGATATTCAAAGAATCCATTTGGGAAAAGGAAGGACTCCATCTACCCAGTTGCTGCCCCCGGTGTGAATGGAGTTCCGGCTTCAATGACCTACCAGTAGCTGGAAGGGGATGTATCCTGTATCTTATGCCCTGACAAATACATGATAGGATGCATCATGCAGCTGTTGCATGCATCCATTCATCATCAGGTCATCAGCATTAGCATCTCCTCATACACGTGAATGCACTCCGTGGCAAACATTATGTTGGTCCATATATACTTTAGATATGCCAAACATGCATCCAAGGCAGTGCCATCTCTGAATGATTTGTTAAACTTACTGTGGTCTGTTACATGTAAGATTGCATGGTCTTGTTGTTCTGTATAATCTGTGCGCTTTTGTCTCACCATGCTTTTCTCCTCACATCAGGAAAAGAACCCCTTGAACTAAACTGGCACTTATACCTGAATTAATACAGCCTAGTTCATCTCAGATCAATTATGAAAACAACCATTCCATCTCATCTCCACAACAATAGATCATGACATGATCATTTTATTTCATCATAAGCACATATTATCATTCGACTTAGTGAAACCATCACCATCATTTGGAAATTGAATCTCCACTTACCCATCAAATAAATTGATCATAACGCCTCAACATCCAGGGTTCAAACCATGAAGCATTGGGAGGGTCTTGGAAAATCTAATCCTATTGTGCAGGTTATTCTATGACATGAGGATGGTCGAGAGCTCTGCGTCGTGCAGAACAGCCTATATAGACTTGCTGCAACAAATAATTGCAACAAGTAGAATGAGCTTGTGGGTCTTGGAGCAAATTGTAAAACGAAAGGTTGAGCCCGAGTTGGTTTTTCCAGCTTGCGAACCTTCCATATATGGGAGTATTTCTTCTGGAGTTCTAGTATGCAGTGTGTATAAGACTCAATATTCTGGTCCCCACAGTATTTAGTACAGATTTTTATATCTAGTTTGTCTTGATACTAAATTCCAACAAGAGAGACATCTATTTCAGTGTGAAATCATGAATGGTAAGTAATAGAATAATTAGTTATCACATAAATGTCCCTTTTTTCTTTAAATTTCCAAAACTGTCATTATTCGTGTGAAGTAGTTACAAAAAAGTAAAAGTAGCCTCCAATAAATTAATAAATTATATGAACGTGGAAGATTTCAGTTCCAACTCCAATTCCAGGATTATAATCATAATCATCCTAGAAATTCAACAACTGCTACAATTATAGTCTATCATACAAAATTATAAAAGAGAATGAAAGTGAAAGCTAAACAAACTAAGTACTAAACATCACTTCAAAGACAAGACTCCTCGTATGTGAATGAGTTCCACATTTTTTAAGGTAACAAAGGTCTAAAGCAAGTCAAAACTCAGTGTACATATCTACGACACGTTGAACAATAGTGGAAGAATGCCTAAAACCGCACAAATTCATCATATTTTATTGGTAGAAAGAATGAAAACGCGTTGAAAGTTGAAACATACGCTTGACGGCTGCCAACCGACATACGACAGTTATTAAAGTACTGCCTCAGCCTCATTCCACTACTGAAGTAGCACGTTTTTTTCAAAAGCCCATGTCAGTGTTCATACTCTGAAGTGTCAATTTGTTGCGGTTTTTTCTTGAGCTTGAGTTTATTTTATGAATTAGCCAAGCCCTTTTGCGGCGTGAATTTTCTGGTGTTTTTTCTTTTTGTTTTGTTTCACATGGGGTCTCCATTTTCAGATCTCATTTTTGTTTCTAGACTTCTCGTGAATTTGGCTAGCATTTTCTTGGGGAATGTGAATTTTCAACCTGGGTTTTTGTTTCCAGGTAAGTTTCCTCCTCAAGATTGAATCTTTGTCGAAACTACCGCACACCCTTTCAGAAATTCTCTTCCTCACTGCTTTTGTTAACATGAAAATTGCTTTGAGGTGTTTTTTGCTGTTTTTCTTGTTGTCTACTTCGATACTGAGCGTGTCTGCTTTGAGTCTGGATGGTACCACTCTGCTATCACTGGTTAGGCACTGGAAAACCGTACCTCCATCCATCAAGTTCAGCTGGAATGCATCTCATTCCACACCTTGTTCTTGGCTTGGAGTTCAGTGTAACCGCCATAACTCAGTTGTTGGTTTGAACTTGTCTAGCTTTGGGATTTCAGGCCAACTGGGACCAGAAATTGCCTATCTGAAGCAATTGGAATCAATCGACTTAAGCCATAACAGTTTTTCAGGTTCAATTCCTTCAGAGCTAGGCAATTGTAGTCTTCTTCAGGATTTGGACCTGTCCCAGAGTAGCTTTTCTGGAGAAATCCCAGAAAGTCTTGGAGATTTGCTAAGGTTGGAGTATTTAAGCTTGTGGTCCAATTCTCTTGTTGGAAGAATTCCTGAATCCTTGTTTCAAATTCCATTCTTGAGTACAATTTACCTTAGTAATAACCGGCTTAGTGGGTCAATTCCAACAAATGTTGGAAACATGAGTGAGCTTCAGTATCTGTATTTGAACTACAATCAATTATCAGGAACTATTCCTTCCTCTTTGGGGAACTGCAGTGCTTTGGAAGGGCTTTACCTGAATGATAACTTGTTGGAAGGTATATTGCCTGATAGTTTGAACAATCTCAAGCAGCTTGTCTATTTGTTTGTGGAAAATAACAAACTGGAGGGCAGGATCCCGTTGGGTTTGGGCAACTGCAAAGGATTACAGGTTCTAATTTTATCGAACAACCAGTTCAGTGGAGGTATTCCGCCAGGATTGGGGAATTGCAGTAGCTTAACCGGTCTTGCTGCTGTTAATTGTGGCTTAAGTGGCCAAATCCCATCTTCATTAGGGCAACTCAGTAAGCTGACACTGCTTTACCTGTCTGAGAATCGGTTGTCTGGAAAAATCCCACCCGAACTGGGAAATTGTAAGGCTTTGACTGATTTGCAGCTGTATGGGAACCTGCTGGAGGGAAGGATTCCAAGTGAATTAGGCATGCTGAATGAGTTGCAGACTCTCATGCTTTTTACCAACAATTTGAGCGGAGAAATCCCCATTGGGATATGGAAGATTCAAAGTCTTGAAAATCTTATCGTGTATGAGAATAATCTTATTGGTGAGCTACCTGAAGAAATCACTCAGCCAAAGCAGTTAAGAAATATTTCCTTGTTTGACAATCAGTTTACTGGAGTCATACCTCAAGGCTTGGGCATAAATAGCAGCCTAACCCAAGTGGACTTTACCAGAAACAAGTTCACTGGCCCTATGCCACCAAACCTTTGCTTCAGAAAGCAATTGAGGAAGCTTATCTTGGGCCAAAATCATTTTCAAGGAAGTATTCCTTCTGATATTGGAAGTTGCTTTACTTTGACAAGACTGATTCTCAAACAGAATAATCTCACTGGTACGCTTCCGAAGTTTGTGAAAAACTCAAACCTTCTGTTCATGGACCTTAGCAACAATAGCATTAGTGGATCAATTCCCTCAAGCTTAGGGAACCTAGCTAATATTACCTCTATAGATTTATCTCACAATAAGCTCACTGGTAATATACCTCCCGAGCTAGGAAGTCTTCTGGATCTTGAGACTTTAAATCTGTCTCACAATGGGCTAGAAGGTGCGCTGCCATCACAGTTATCAAGCTGTTACAAATTGTCAAAACTTGATGTGAGTCGCAATCTGTTAAATGGAACTATCCCGTCCAGCTTAAGAAGCTTGACGCAATTATCCATTTTGGATCTTAGTGAAAATCGTTTTAGAGGTGGCATCTCAGCCTTTGTGTTTCAACTTGGAAAGCTGTCATCTTTGCAGCTAGGTGCCAATCAATTAGGAGGGTCTATTCCTCCTTCGATAGGACTGGAAGTTGAAGCTCAGAGCCTAAGATCGTTGAACCTTAGTAGTAACGGATTGACAGGTAGTCTTCCAAAGGAACTGGGAAAATTGAAAATGCTGGAGCAGTTAGATATCAGCTGCAACAACCTTTCTGGGAGTTTGGGAGTTGTAAGCGAACTCCATCCTTTAACTGAGGTCAATGTTTCTTACAATGCTTTCACTGGTCCTATTCCATCTGCACTGATGAATTTGGTAATTTTGTCTCCCTCATCATTCTTTGGCAATCCAGACCTATGTATCAATTGTCGTCCAAAAGGTGGAGTAAGCTGTCAGGGCTATAGCACCTTCAAATCCTGTAATATGCCATCAAGAAAAAGAGGTCTTAGGCATGTTGATATTGCAATGATAGTTTCTGCGTCTTTCATTTTTGCCTTTATTCTGGTTCTTGGGATGTCTTGTGTGTTTTTAAGGCACAAATATCAGGAAAAGAACTTTTTAGTCTCGGCAGAGGAAGGTGCTTCTTCTCTGCTCAATCAAGTTATGGAAGCCACCGAGAACCTAAATGATAGGTATGTTATTGGGAGGGGAGCACATGGAACAGTTTACAAGGTGACGTTGCTTCCAACTAAAGTATATGCTTTGAAGAAGCTTGCTTTCGTTGGGTCTAGGGGAGGAAACAAAAGTATGGTTAGAGAAATACAGACCATTGGAAAGATCAGACACCGTAATCTAGTTAAACTGGAAGACTTTTGGTTACGAAAGGAATACGGTTTAATTTTGTTCAGTTACATGGAAAATGGAAGCCTTCATGATGTTCTATATGAGAAACATCCTCCACCACCACTGGAGTGGAACATTCGGTATAAGATAGCACTCGGAACGGCTCAGGGATTATCATATCTCCATTTTGACTGTGATCCAGCCATCATCCATCGGGATATCAAGCCAATGAACATTTTACTGGACTCAGAGATGGAGCCCCACATCTCAGATTTTGGCATTGCCAAGCTCCTGGAAGAGCCAGTTCCTTCAACACCATCCAGCTTGGTTCAGGGCACTATTGGCTACATGGCTCCAGGTATACATTTAATTTTCCCTTATTGCTTTTGTTTATCTCATTGAAGGTCTTATGATTAACGTAAATTCTTGGCAGAAAACGCGTTCTCCACCAGGAGTAGCAAGGAGTCTGACGTATATGCATATGGCGTCGTTCTGTTGGAACTTGTCACAAGAAAGAAAGTCTTGGATCCATCATTTGGTGGGGAAATGGATATCGTGGGGTGGGTGAGATCTGTCTGGAGAGAAACTGAAGATTTTGAGACGATTGTGGATCCAATCCTCATGGATGAATTTATAGATTCAAGCATCAAAGAGCAAGTAAAAGATGTGCTCTTAGTAGCTTTGAGGTGCACTGAAAAGGAGGCTGGCAAAAGACTGTCTATGAGAGATGTCGTGAAGCAACTAATACTGGCGGATTACAGAAGCAAACGCAAACCTTCATAGCTAGCTCACTGCTACTCCTCTTTGACCTCAATCAAGTTCTCTTTGGACCTTCCCTTGTTGTTAGATAGCAGAATTTGAGTTCTATATATTCAACAATCAGCTAATCGGTACGACGTATGCAGTCATTGTGAATGTTTTGATAGATGAGACTTTCAAAATCAGTTTTGAACTTGTAATGTTCTTACAAAAGCATCTGGTCACTTTTGAACTTTCTGGTGATGTATCCTTACATTGTTTCAACTCATTAGCAGAGCAGTTCCCTGTCTTCAGTCAACATGTCTGTTGGATTGTAAATATTTTGGAGTATTCGACCTCAAAGGTCCACCCTTACCCGTGACCCAAAACCCAAAACCTTATACAGACCTCGATCCATTTGAAGGATCATTCCCTTCCTTGCATCACGACCGTTTACTGGTGAAGAGCCATAGGAGACTGGTGAACTTAGCATAACTGTTGGCAATTGACAATTCTACTTAATTAGACATTGGTGATTATATTTAATGGTGTTCAAAACCAAACCAACCCGAATAAAATCGATTAAATCGGCAAAAAAAAAACCGAAAAACCGATAAAAAACCGATTTAATTGGTTTTTTTGGTTTAAAATTTGAAAAACCGAACGGTTTGGTTTGGTTTTCAGTTGGCAAGGTCA
Source organism: Jacaranda mimosifolia (assembly GCA_018894105.1). Classification (NCBI taxonomy): domain Eukaryota; kingdom Viridiplantae; phylum Streptophyta; class Magnoliopsida; order Lamiales; family Bignoniaceae; genus Jacaranda; species Jacaranda mimosifolia. Next base: position 39,664,972 of record CM032124.1, read on the forward strand.
AAACCGAATCGATCGTGTATTACTAAAATCTCAATTTTTATATATTTTGTCAAAAATACCATCAATTTTTTTACTTATTTTCTTCCCACCCAAGCCCAAATTTTTAGCACCATAAAAAAATTGGGCTTGGCCTGGGCTTGTATGATTACAAAAATAGCGATTACAAAAAAATAGTTCTTATTGGTTTCTTTCACTGCATTCGTAACAATATGAAATAAAATAACATTTCTCTTATTGCTTTGGTGTATTTATCTCTGTAACATTATTTATACCATATCAATTTTAGGTTCTGCGGTTCTAAAAGTACATAATGTCTTCTTGTCAATTAAACTTTCACTTTTTGCAAGTTAATTTATATGAGAAATGTAATGAATTTTGTTTCATTTATACTTGAAAATTGAAATTAAGGAAAACCGAAAAATCAAATCGAACCAAACCGAATTTGATTGGTTTGGTTCGGTTCTCCATATTGAACCAAACCGAATGTTTGGTTTTATATCAAAACCGATTTATTTGGTTCGGTTGAGATTTTTTCCAAAATCGAACCGTGAACACCCCTAATTATATTAATGTTCTTTTGCAAGTTATGAATTAATTGACTGACGTAAAACGAACATAAATCAGTCATTACACAAGAGAAGACAACATGAACCATGAAAAACAAAATTTATTAACAGTCCTCATTTTTTAGATTGAAAATCTCTTAATCAATTTCTGGAATTCTAATACTACGTATTAGGTAGATGGCACCACCAAGTTAAGGAAGCAAAATAGAACACACAAAAAATGTACGTAGTACCACAAATTATGGCTGCGTTCACTAGCATTTTGGGAAAAATTTTCCCAACTCTCAAAACAATTCTAAAAAACACACACATTCTCTAATCATTTTTTCAAAACATAAAAAATTTATACCCAAAAAAACCTCAAAATTCAATTTCAAAAAAATCCTACACACTACCCTAGTCTTACCTAACACTCAAGTATATATATATATATACAGACATCATCAAAGTATATATATATATATACACATTATATATAAAAATAATTTCTTCCTATAAACCTAATAAAAAAGTAACTGATTTGACATTTACAGTAAAATTTGTCCCCCACCAAAACATTAACAAACAAACAACTCATTATCGATCCATTTTTCCTATTTTCCCAAAACATAAACGAATACTTGACATTTTTTTCAAATTTTCTCCCAAAAACTCATTCTCCTAAAAATTTTTCTAGAAAATGGTCAAAATACTGGGGAACAAGTCCTAAATTTTTATGAACTAAAAATATCCTGTCAAGAATTTTTTTTAATGGGCCACACAATTAACACATAAGAGGGAAAAAAAAAAAAAAACAAAGGAAAAAAGAAAGGGAAAGATTGACCTTAAGCTAAAAGTTCAAACATAGAATTCAAAGGCACCTGGATTTTGGGATATTTTAGTTCAAGATACCATGGAGCACGGTATTGCAAAGACTTTGAAGAATAACAAGGTGTTCATTATTTTCGCAAGAACCGTGTGAATGTGGGAGAGCCTAGAAATAATTTCATTGACTCAGTCCAGTCCATGTTTTTCTAATTGAAGTTGCATACATTTATGGTGTAAAGGGGAATATGGGTACTGATAATTAAACATGGAAATAGGTTAGGCAAGATTAGGCTCTTATTAAAATAGACTAGACTTATTATGCAAATGATGAGCCTGAGCTTAACCTATTATCTACGATAAACTTTTTTTTATGGTAAGACCTAGCCTTTTGAATAAATTCTAAAGTCTTAGCTTGGCTTGAAAAGCTACATAAAAGCCTAGGGCTGTCAACGGGTCGGATTTGGATCAAATCTGTCATATCCGAATTCGAATTCAATTAACAAAATTAATATCCGAATCTGACCCAAAATCGTATAAAATTTTGATTAATCAGTATCATATCCAAAGCTGATGAATATCTGAAATTCGATTAAAAAATTCAACCCGATTTATTTTTTTCTTTTAAATTTTATAAAAGTATTGTATTTATAAAATATAAATATGTGTCATATTTGAACTTTTAACAACTTTTTATTATATATTTGTTCAAAGGTTAAATATTTTAATACTACACTCTTTTTTCATATTATATTAAGGTATAAATGAACTATTATATGTTATTATACTTGATATTTTATCAATATCTCTCTTATTTTTTAGGTTAAAATCTCAATATTAATAGTATAATATAGAAGTTAATATAAATATTATGCCAATGTAATACATAGATTTTATTTTAAAATCTTTATTAAATATTATATATAAAAGTATTAATTTAATAAAAAATATTAAGGTTCTAATTCGGATCTTTAACGGATCAAATTGTTTAATTCTATATCCGATCCACTTATTTCGGATTTTGAATATTTATATTCGAATTTGATCTATTGAATATTTTAATCGAATAAAAATCCTAAAATTCGAATCGAATTCAGATTGGATTTGGATTAAAATTCGATCCATTGACAGCCTTATAAAAGCCCATTTTTACTAAGGCTTCAATTAAATCTAATCACATAAATCTAAATTTTTAATATGCTAAAACTTGTAATAGATCTTGGTAAGAAATAATCAAAATGATAAATAACAAATGCATAATTATGAAAGTTCAAATATAAGTATAAAATACTATCTTTTCCACAAAAAACAATATTAAACAACATAACAGATTTCATAAATGACTAATTATAGAAATCAAATATAATTAGTCATTTAATATTATATCATTATTATTGTACTTTTTATGTGAAGACGGATAAACGGGTCAGTCTGTTAGGCTTTGCAAGCTTTTTGAAGAGCCTAAATCTAGCCTATTTAGTTAGAAATGCTATTTTTTAAGCGTTGACCTGCTTTTTTATTAAGTAAGCTAGGCCATAGGCTCCTTGACAAGTAACCTGATCTATTTCCATCCTTACTCATAATCACCTCAAGGTTGGCAATCAATATTACAATGAAATCCTTGAAATTTAACACAATTAATATTTGCACCCCTACACAATAAGACAAATGCTCAATCTTTCTAATTAACTCTAAATATCATTAATACACTTTGTACAGTTTCTCACCAAAATTCTAGTTCAATTCCCTAGTTTGAAAATAATGTAAGTAATTGTGGTCCTAAGGTTTTTGTACATTTAAAGTCTAAATTCCATGCTTGTCCTCAGCCTAGACAAGAATCCAGTCCTTATCCTTCAGTCAAGAATTGGCACTAGCCCCACACAAGTTGTAAGAAAATATAGACTGGACCAGCTTGCTTCAAATGCATGGAACCTAAGCCCACCACACATTTGCTTCTGCATGTTTACAAGAATTGGTCAGCTATCAGCGAACAAATTGACCTCTACCCTAGGCAAAAAGTCATCAGAATCTTCATTTTAAGGACAAAAGCTCCTTGAGAAGTCCACATATTGGAAAAGTACATTTTTATGAAAGACTAAGTAAATACTACGCGTGATTGGATTACAATATATAGAACTCTCCAAGATTTTTGTGTATCAGTTTTGTTTTGTTAAGTATTACTATCAAGTTTTGGACTTCTGCAATGCTCCATAAGTGTACAAGTTTAACTACTTCTTCTTCTTCCAAGTACTTTTTGATTAGCTTTCAGTCTTGGACTAAATCTCAGTTGGGATTAGGCCAAAGGGCTCCATGCAGAATCCAAGATTCTGCTGCTTATCTTTGGTTCTCTTCTTGAGCTTCTGCATTGCTCCTTTGAGGGGTCAAAATGTGAATGCTGCAAAGGCCGACGTAGGAATTATTCTCGACTATGAAACTACTGTTGGGAAGATAAGCAGGACATGCATAACCATGGCACTTGAGGATTTCTATGCCAAGCACAACTTCAGCACGACTATTGTGCCTCATTTCAGGGATTCCTACAGTGATGTTGTTGGTGCAGCTTCTGCTGGTAATGTTATCTTCCTTAGTTTCATATATGACCCTCTTTTTTTTCTTAAAATGTGGTTTCACTAGTAATAAGCTCCAGATTCAGTAAGCAATGCATAGGCAAATTTGCGTTCGGAGTTCTAGATGGCGAGTTATGAATTATGATACAGTTGATAGAGTTAAATCACTTGCAGCTTAGTATAATGTGTTTTCTTTCTCTAGTACACATCATCACTATGTGCTTTCAAGTTTAGCAAATTAACTAATTCTGGTTTAACCTTGCTTGCAGCAATAGATCTGCTGAAAAATGTCAGAGTGATGGCAATACTCGGGCCTCAGAAGTCCATTCAGGCAGACTTTGTGGTAGATATTGGTAACAAAGCGAGAGTTCCTATAATTTCTCAAGCAACAAGCCCGGCTCTCTCACCTAAAGACTCACCGTACTTCATCAGATCAGCACAGTGTTCCTCTTATCAAGCCAAAGCCATTGCAGCAATTGTAAAGGCTTTTGGTTGGAGGGAAGTGGTGTTTATCTATGAGGATACAAATTATGGAAGTGGATTAGTGCCATTTCTGACTGAGGGGCTGCTAGAAAACAATGCTTTAGTCTCACACCAAAGTGTTATCTCTCCTTCTGCCACAAATGATCAGATTCTTAGAGAACTCTACAAGTTAATGACCATGCAGACGAGGGTCTTTGTTGTGCATATGCTGCCATCTCTTGCTTCTCGTTTTTTTCGTATGGCGAAGGAAGCCAACATGATGACCAAGGGATATGCATGGATAATTGCCGATGCACTAACTAGTCTCTTGGATTCTGTGGATTCAGAAACTATTGAAGCAATGCAAGGTGTAGTTGGTGTGAAGGCTTATATTCCAAGATCCATTGAGCTTGATAACTTCACTAGGAGATGGAGCAAGAGATTTCATATGGAGAATCCTGACATGGATAGAACTGATCTTAATGTTTTTGGGCTGTGGGCATATGACAGCACAACGGCTTTAGCAATGGCAATCAAACGAGTTGGTGTAACATCCCCACAGTTAAAGAAACCAGTTGACAAAGGAAATTTGACAGATTTGGAAGCAATTGGGATTTCAAACACTGGACCATCACTTGTTCCATTACTCAGAAAATATAAATCCAAAGGGTTGAGTGGTGATTTCCATATTGTTGATGGTCAATTACTGCCATCCGCATCCCAGATAGTGAATGTAGTTGGTAAGGGAGATCACAGACTTGGATTCTGGGCAGAAAAATATGGCATTTCAAAGGAACTAAAGCCAGATGATCTTGAAGCTGTTTACTCAACAAACAAGGACAATCTTGGGGGCATTATATGGCCAGGCAAGACAACCTGATGTCCTAAAGGCTGGGAAATCCCGACAAATGGGAAGAAGTTAAGGGTTGGAGTTCCTGTAAAGAATGGATTCCGTGAATATATAAAAGTAGAAAGAGATGCAGAAACAAATGATGTTAAAGCCACTGGTTTCTGCATTGATGTCTTTGAAGCAGTAATGTCATCTTTGCCATATGCTGTCCAACACGAGTATATTCCTTTTGAAACCCCTAATGGCCAGACTGCTGGATATTATAATGATCTTGTTTATCAGATATTTCTTGAGGTAAACACAGAAGCCACATTTTAAGCATTTTGTTTGATCTTCTTCTTCTTACTTTTTCGCTTGTTTCTTTAACACTATATATACTAAAACTTCTGCCATTGACAGAACTTCGATGCAGTGGTGGGCGATGTGACCATTGTAGCTAACAGATCAAGATATGTTGATTTCACCTTTCCCTACACAGAATCTGGTGTTTCTACCATTGTCCCGATAAAGGACAATGAGAGGAAGAATGCTTGGATATTCATGAAACCTCTCACAATGGGCCTTTGGCTATCCATTGGAGCATTCTTCATCTACACTGGATTCGTCGTTTGGGTTCTTGAGCATCGTGTCAACAAGGAATTCCGAGGGCCACCTCTCCAGCAAGTTGGGATGATATTCTGGTTCTCTTTCTCAACACTTGTCTTTGCACATAGTAAGTCCCTCATATCTTGATACTTTTGAAAGACCTTAATCCTGGCTGAGTGTTAACTAATCACATGTATGAACTTCTGGCAGAGGAGAAAGTAATTAGCAACTTGACAAGATTTGTGGTGATTGTGTGGGTTTTTGTGGTGCTGGTTTTGACATCAAGTTACACAGCAAATTTGACATCCATGTTAACAGTGCAGCAGCTTCAGCCTACAATAACTGACATTTATGATTTGATAAAAAATGGAGAATATGTTGGCTACCAAGATGGATCCTTTGTTAGTGGATTCTTGAAAAGTATGAAATTTGATGGTTCCAAATTCAGAAATTATAGCACGTTTGAGGAATATGATGAAGCCCTTTCCAAAGGTAGCAGAAATGGAGGAGTAGCTGCAATTGTTGATGAACTTCCTTACATTAGGCTTTTTCTTGCCAAGTATTGCCACAAGTACACCATGGTTGGTCCTACCTACAAGCCTGCTGGATTTGGATTTGTAAGTCCCTTATTTGTATCATTACTCTTAGTTCCAAATCTCTTCAAGCCTCAATCTAGGGTCAAGCCGTGTCGGGTCAAGTTGAGTCGAGTCGAGTCGAGTTTGGGAAATATCTCAACTCGAGCTTGAAACTCCATCAAATTTGAATTTTCAAGTAAAATTTGAGCCACTGAAAGCTCAAGTTAGAGGTTTGCCGACCGACTCGACTTGTTTTCACCATGCATAAAACTCATCCTTGATTTTGCAAAAATTTTCAGGCATTTCCAAAGGGTTCACCCCTAGTCCCTGAAGTTTCAAGAGCAATCTTAAATTTAGCAGAAGGGGAGGATATGGTGAGAATTTCAAGAAAATGGTTAGGAAAAGAAGTTGGCTGCCCCAGTAGTGATGGAACTGTGACCACTTCTGAGAGCCTCACACTAGACAGTTTTAAGGGCCTCTTCCTAATTGCTGGGGTATCTTCATCAGCAGCTCTTGCCATATTCTTGGCCAGCTTCTTTTACCAAAACTGGTTTATATTAGCCTCAGATGCTTCAATCAAGCTAAAGCTTTCAGCACTGGCTAGAGTTTTTGATGAGGAGAAAGATATATTATCATCATCAAAGGCCTCAAAGAGAAGTCCTGGTCCTGGGGGAATGATAGCTTCAGCTCAAAGTCCTATTTCATATCAACATGAAGGCATATTTTCCGAAGATGAAGGGTTCTCAACAACAGAACCAGGAACTCCCATCCATCATGCCACAGGAAGTTAACTCAAAAATTAGTGTTGCCAATACAGCAAAAATTGTTAGGCATTGAATTAACTAAACTTATTATTATTGTAAAAACATTTTGTAACTCTAATAATAAGAAGATTACAAATAGAACTAACAATTGAAGATTTTGAAATCATAACAGCTCAAAACTTTACCAAAGAGTGCAATGAATGTATTATTTGCTTAAAAAAGGAGTTGAGTTTTGGTAAAAGAGACTGAGATTTAAGAAAGCATAACCATGCCTTGCACATAACAATATGTAGGCACTAGTTTCCAAGGAGAACCAAACAAATGATTTCTAAATATAACACAAAAGAATAGGGCAAATTTAGATTCTGTACTAACATATGTCATCAACATATACACACTCAAAATGCTCCCCCCAACTGAGGAACATAAAGAATTTCTAGCCTTCCAAGAATCAAATATAAGGCTACAAATCTACTACTTTGGGGATAAAGACAGGATGGGGAGAAAAAAAATAAAAAAAATTGAAGCTACTTTGAATACAAGGTAGCAGGTAATCCATTGGAAACTGCATTATACAGTCTAATTTACAAATTTGCGACAATTACGCATCAGGAACTTCCATGAGATCTATTGGACGAAATTGATTGTGCTGAAACAGAAGCAGTCGGGCTGTTGAGGTCGCGCTCCCCATTAGCAATCTTGGGTTTACCACTCAGCCTCTCTATTGCATCTTGACAAATTTCATTAAACCAATCATCTTCTGGAAGTACACTGCAACCAAAATCTCATCAGGCTTAAGCAAGGCAAACCACATATAGGAAAATAGAAGAACCCCGTTTTGTTCAGCTAAATGCACCTTTAGTTGGCAGCAAGCAGTATTCTTTTTCTCAATGAAATGCCAGCACCAAAGAAAAAACTAGATCAACCTTTACTGTAAATTTCATTTTGCCTGTTTTTCATGAATATTCCCTCACATACCAACATTTCCCTCTATGACAGTCCCATAGTCTCAAACAAGCTTAAGAGATCCAGAACTAAAAGAGCAAAGTATAACTCAGTGATATTTCTTCTGTCAAAGTGGCTGCAGAGAAGCCCTCAATTAATGTTTTCATTTCAATAAGACTGCAGCATAATAGTGCAAGGCTATCTCACAAAAATGTCACCATTACTCTTAAAAGAGCTATGTGATGTTCTCTCACATATGTCTAATTTTGCATTGACAGCACTGATTATGTTTCCATCCATAACGTTCTTGTAACAAATCCACTTAAAAAATGCAGATTATGCTGATCCAATAATTTCAAAGCTTAAATCAAGTCTATGGACATAAGAAAGCACGTACGGACGGAAATCCAAAATGCAAGAGACATGAAAACAAATGCAAGGCAATCATGCCAAGCTTACAGGAAGTATTTACCTATATGGATCCATGCCTGTTGCAGCAAATGCAGCCACTGCTTTAGATATAATATCATTGACCACACGGTGCAAGTTCCTAGACAAGTAGCGGCCTTGCGAAGCGAAGCACATGACAAATTTCATATCCAAATAGAACTGCAGGTAATTCAGTATGTAAGTGTGTAGGCAATAGCATGGAGAATGGAAGAGATTACAATGCGGATATCAGCTTCACAAACCTGCTGTAGACCAAGAGGACCTAAAGGCCTAGGTCCTTCCTCAATATCTTCCCAAAATGTTTGGTCTTCTGAAAGCCATAAAATGACAGTTTCTGTAAGCCTCATTAACAATAATGTGGCAAATCTTTCCCGGCCCACAAACATATCTGCCGCTATGCCAGCCATTCTATTCAGTTTAGCATAAAGTTCCTGGGAGTACAAAATAATAGCATACAGTTACGTATTCAATCCACATAAGATTGAAATAGTAGAGGAATGCCTAGTTCTTTCAGAGTTCAAACCCAAGGAAAGTTAATAGATGTTACATCATATAGCGACTGGAAAAATTAAAAAGAGAGAGACAGAGATTCATCGATGCAACATAACACCGTAGTTGTAAGTTATGCTAGATAGTTGACCAGGGTGGGAAGCCAACTGATTAACTTGAAAATGGAAAAGGATACCTGGAATATGGGAGAAGGGAACCACTCTATTTCATCCATATTCCCATCCATGTTTATGTATGTGTCTGCCATTAGATAACTATCACCTTCTTCAGTAAAAATAAGATCTAGAGCATGTTGGCGGCAGAAACTATCTTTCAATCTATCAACAGAATTCACAAGGCGCCTCTTCCATTCTCTTTGCTCAGGATTACGATTTTGGCGGTCCATGGGCCTTCTGCGAGAATCATCCTTGTAAGTAGCCTGATTTAACGGGGAGAGCTTCATGGCTGCACGTGGCAACAGCTCATCAGCAAGTAAGGATGCATTAGCAAGCAGTGCAATTTGTTGCTCTTCAGTTTCAGCCATTCGAACAATTTTATTTCCGGAACCTTCAAAATTTGCCTCTTCTTCCATGGAGCCGGGTAATGCTTTTATGAGCATATTTACGTAGGAATTGAACACCTGGAACAAGCCATCCAATGATTTACTTCCCAACTGCATACTTAAGAGGGGTCCTACATCTTCAAAAAAATCCTGCACAGGCAACCAGAGAGGCTGCATAATCAGCTTCAATTTTTATACCTCATGCAAAAATACAAGTTGCCAATTGGAAGAGCAAATTCAGAAATACTGTTGGCAAATGCATGAGTCACCAGAAACAATTTTCCAAGATCCAATTCCATAAGACAGTTGTAAAACCAGAAAGGGGCAAAGGACATGGTTATGAAAGTGGATGTCATCCAAAAAAAAAAACTAGACTGGCGAAAATGATTTTGTGGGCTTCATAATCAACCAGAATGAAACACAAGCCGTGGTGGATTAAATATATTAACAGGTTGGCTGGCTACAAACCTAGAAATATATTAACAAGAATCCATAACATCTAAAACATTAGGGTGGTTGTAAATTTCTCCAAGGACAAGAACCATCCATTTTTCCAATTTTAGTCTTGATCTCACTTCTGTTGCATGATTTAAAAAAAAAAAATCAAGCAATGTAAGCCCGTGTCTCTAATCCACAACAGATCTCTCCATTTAGATTCTACTATTGATGCCTGCTCAAAGACCATACTGACAAAGTTCGTTTGATACAGGAAATGTCCAATGCTTTAGAAAATTCTGTCGATGTCTGTGCATGTGTTCATGAGGGGGTAATGCATTTCTTGGGGCGAAGTTAACCACTTGATTATCATATTCACTCAAGCACGTGAAGCAAGTTTGGGACATCTTTAGAAGAGACGATTTCATATCATGCCTGCACTCTGCCCTTGGGATTGAATAAGATTTACCTGGACCATAGTATTGAAACGATGAGCACTACTTGAAAGCTTGTGCTGATATGCCATTGTTCCACCCACAGTTGCACTGGTCCTCCCAGACAAGCGCGCAGAGGTTGGAGGATATGTGAGTTCCCAATCATCTGCAGCAGCTAAAGCAGCTGTACTCTCTTCAATCCGCTTCAAATTAGCATCCAGAGCTTGCTCAACACTAGGCCTGAAGAGCTTCAGAAGCACGGGACACAGGGCAAGACCACGTGCTTCTAGTAGCAAACAGTGCCCTAAAGCTATTTGAACACATTCTGCAGCAGATCTCAGACCCCCAGCAGCAGCAGATGAAGCTAATGCATGTCTTTTGACAAGAAGTGCGAATGCCTCTGTCTGTTTTGTTGCCCAAATCACAAGCTCAGATGTATAAGCAGTCTCCTTGCCAAAAATAGCCAAGGAATCACTGGCTGCTTGAGCAATGGCAGAGAATACAAGCTGTGAGAGTGCTGCTGTATATGCTCCTCCATAAGAAGTGCTTGATGGACGGAGGCTTTGCATGTTGTACTGATACCGCTGATAATGTGCATTAAGGAGTAAGCTATGAGCACGAGGACCATCACCAAGCTTTTTGAGAGCTGAGATTGCTGCGCGAAGCTCAGCTCCCCGTGTGGAAGGTTGGCAGGCAGCTTCAGCAAGCTGATCAGCTAACCTTTGCCTGCGCTCAGTTATAGTGGCCAGAAGTGACAGAAGCAAGGCAGGAGCCAGTGTTTTCTTTTCTTTTGCTTCAGAGACAACACGTTCCCCTTCGTCAAGGCTGGCCAAAGCTTCATCAATTCTCCTTTCAGCAAGCAATACGTCAAGGAAATCAGGGAACTCTGATGACCATTTCTCCAGATCAGAAGGTTCTCCTACTTCATATTTGGATAAAGCAGTGGTATCAGACCCATCAGGAACAGTGTCAGACAAGGAGTCAATATGAACTCCCTCAGCTAAATTATGAACCAGAGTTGCCTGAGTGGATAGCAAGTTTCTCATTGATGAAAGTTCGCCCTCTAAATCTGATATCTCTTTGGACGTACTGCAGATTTTGTTGTAAAATAAGATAAACTATCAAATATAGATGCAAAAGAAGGGATTAATTAACTAAATCCACCTTGTGGTGAGACAGGCAGGATACACTGAAAATATATTACAACACAAAAGCCACCTAATCAGTAAAAGATTCTATTGAGAAAGAAATGGGAAAGGATATTCATGAGTTCTTTTTTATTTTTCTGGTCCGGGAAGAGTGGGCTAGCTGCTATCGATCTCAACGAGCATACAACTGCAACCAAATTATCCAGTGCTTGGTTTCCAGCTTTCTAATTCTTACCATACAATGACGCTAATATTTCAAGTTTCAAGTACTATATTCTATCTGATGAACTAAATACATACAAGAGGCTATCTGATATCTTATAGCCCTGTCCAAATAGCTAGCTGACATCTTACATGCAAAGTGGAAGAGAAGACAGAGAAGAGAACTTACAACAAAGAACTCACCGAATAAAAGCTGTATAATTAGCATATACACTTCTGCGCATTTCTTCAGCAGAAGCTCTCTTCAGATCCACAAGATATGAGCATAACTGTCTTATTTCCTGCAAAACAAGTCCATATATTATTTGCTGCAAAAAAATCTCTTGGTAATGGAGCCCAAGGAATACACGCTGAGCTGATGGAATAAAGCCAAAAGCAGATCCAAATTTTCAGACTTAAGCTTAGCATCAGAACCAGTGATTGCTTTTCCCATCACACCAACTTCCAACTGGAAGAGAAGCAATGGCTTTCGATATGTGGGATTTGCTACAGTAAGGTACTGCACTAGAAATGAAGTGATGGAGTGAGCATGCACTTTACAATCTATCTTTCTATGCGCTAATTAGATATGGATACCGAGGTAAAAGTCTCAATATGAGTCAAGCGAGTGCCGTGGGTACCACGTATATGGATAGCATAGCGTGTATTGCTGGTGGTCAAAAGCTTGCATTCTATCGGATCTTTTTTCTTTAACAAAAAACAGGTCCTCTTGTTTCCAATTGCTAATTTCCTGCCATAAGAGCTCCTTTTCTTTACCTTTTTAGGAAGATATCAATTCCGATAACAGCTACCTACCCAACAATTGGAAGTCACTCACAACCCCAAATATATTCAGAAATTGGAAAATTGGAGAAAAGAACATGCATTTCCATTTTTGGATTGGTAGAGAAGTCTGCATTCCTTTTCCAAAAACAAAAGTAAAAAACAAAATGCAGGACGAGTTTTTGTTTTCCATGAAACCAACGTCAATAACTTATTATAGCCCAACTATAGAGGCAATCCATTAGAAAAAGTAAATAAGAGACATTTTTCCATTAATCATTATCCAGGGAATTTAAAACAAGTTATCATCCACTATTTACATTTCTACCTAACAAATATCCTTAATCATTACCAATCCGTAATCATTACCGGAAGAATTAAACCAAGTTATTATCCTGTAATTGCATTTTTATTTTGAAAAGAAATCAGAATTCTCAACAAATTGAACTCCAAAAAGGAAAAATTGTAAATAAAAAAACTTCTTCCTTAATCGTTGACCAAAGATCTTAATACAAGTTATTATCCTATAATTACATTTCCACTTCAGCAAGTAATCAAAACTCAAGACTAATTAAAATACCGAAAAATAGTTTTTTTTCCCCAACCACACTATGAATAGGAAAAGTAAATAGCTCACAAACATAACCAAGATGAACCATAAACAATGGAGTTTGAACCTTTTCATTAAGGGAATGACACTTGGACTGCATATAAGCATCGGCATCGAAAATATCTGACTTGAAAACGTTGAGATTTTCCTCGAATTTCGCTCCTGCGTCTTTGGTATTTCCCTTCGCTGAAGCTCCGGAGTGTGCTGCTCTTGACCGAGTCGATTTCGCCGAAGCCATGACCAAATGGGTTTTTGAAAAGAATTAAGCAAACTATGCAAATCACCAATCGATTAACTAAGTTAAGCAAAACGGATTAGCGGTGATTCTGAGATCCAGATCCGACAGCTGTTGCTCCGGAGGGAATTTAGACTTGCTATGATTCGATTTTGGGGGAAATTCACGAGATGATTAAGGTACTTGGGGGCTTAGAGGTTGAATTCGCCATTGAAGGAAAAGAAGAAATTGGGGTTTTTGTTGAGTTGGTTTCGGTTGGCGGAATGTTTGGTTGGGGAGACAAAAGAGAGCTTGTTTGTTGGTTTGGTTGGGCTGTCAACACTCATAATTTCTTTTTACGCATATATTCACTACCTCTCTTTGAATCAAAATCATGTTTTGCTATTTTTGAAAATTGATATCATTGTTGGTAAAAATGGTGAGTAATTATTAATAATATTCAAAATTTTGATCACCAACTTTATTGTACTTTATTGCAATTATAATTATAACATTTTAATTAAATTTTAAGACGACAATTACTTTATTAAAAAGATTATAAAATAAGTAAATACGTTAATATTTTTTTTTTTCCATATGTCAACTAAAGAGAAATAAATGATATATGACATAATATATGCATAATAACACAATTATAAATAACGCGCTCTATTACTGAGCTAATAACCCATTGTTCGAATTTCGTATTAAGGATCCACTATGTTAAAAGAAATAGAAATGCCTTCACCACTTACAACGGTACGAGGATATAAGGGAACCTATCAACTTTTTCTCCATTGTTCGAATTTCGCATTAAAGATCCATTATGTTAAAAAATATAGAAATGCCTTCACCACTTACGACGATACGAGAATGTAAGGGAACTTATCAACTTATTCCAACATAGAATAACGAGTTCATGCTATCTAAAGCATTGGATTGTACTCTTTTTTTAGTGTCAATCTAACCACTACAATAGTCATCAAACTCCCGAAAAAACATTGAAAAATAAGGTCTATTATGAAATATATAACATAATCAAGTCAGAAATAGATAATAATAGCATGATTATAATCAAGGACTGATCCAAAGAAAATGTGATATTTGGCAGAATATGTAGAATAATCACTTCATGCATATGATTGTGTCAAGTTTCATGCAAAAAGACTCTTTAATTTTGTTAACAGTGAGTTGTGTCCATAAATTTTAGTAAGAAAAGCACAAATATTTTATGAATCTTTGTTCTCATGAAGCAGACTGTAATAATTGAGAAATGATGAGCTCTTTCTGGCCACCTGCCACCAAGTTGGATGATGCTTATCTAGCCAGCAATATATGTTATAAAATGCACCAATTCTTTAAGCAAATTTGAACTTAAAATGCACACTTCTGAGTAGCTTTTCATCCAAACAAATATTCCTCCCAAACTTATTGCTGATCACCAAATATGATTGGCAAGCCCATAGCTTAAATCTAAATCGAAGCAGTCATGTTATTGTCAGAGTTTGGATTCAAACTTAGATAACAAGCACTGTCAAATTAGACAGGGAGGAATTACAAAGCCACGACAGTCTGAAGCACGACGAAAACAAAGATGAAAATGATCTTCAGCTGGGACAGACTTGGAAAAAACACTTGTTTGCCAATGTGCAGCCTCATTCAGGAGTATCAGAGCGGATGGCTGAAGAAACAAAGCAATGAAGAAGTTCCATCAGAATAAAGTAGGCATCAACTTCTGATGTAAACAGTAGAGTGATGAATTTACCATCAAAAGAGAAAGAACATATAAGACCACAAATGCATCAAACAAGCACAATGTCAACCATAATCAACACTTTATAGATTTTTTAACACCGAAATAAATACAATAAAAAATGATTTATACACCAACAGCAGACCCCAAGGTGTGGAATGGAAGTGTCAATTTGTTGGTCATGAAATTATTGAAGTAGGTTAGCAAGAACTGAGTTCACAATATATATAGATATATGCGCTATATCTAGAGGTGGGTCCACTTGGGTCTTGGAGAATCTTCCATTCTTGACATAAAGAGCCACATGGAGCCAAGCTGATATGAAGGAACTTCACTTTCCAACATAAAACCACAACAGCAATTTGTTAACTGCAGTATATTTTGGCATGCGTTTTTATTATAATTCAGATTTTAAAGTCTCTTAATTAGTTGTGGCGTAAGCAAAAATTGAATCAGCAATCTCTCTTCCTTTCTCTCTTTGATTTGATCAAAATGTCATTGTGGCGTGCATTGATACATTTGTAGCACAACTTTCAAAAATTTGGGCAATTAAGGAGCTGGAAATGAGTTGCCATTGCCAAATCCATGGTACACTTTTAATTTTCTAACAAAATTTCCAAGGGTATCAAACTCGGTTTCACAATGCACCACTACAACATTAAGAATGTAAACAAATTTCCAAAGCTCACCTCACACTCAGTTCTAGTCCATTAGGTGTTTCCATTACTAAATCATTTTCCATTTCAAGTAACTAAATTTGATTAATGCAGGGGCCTTTGCAAAGACACCTGCATTAACCCCCCTCAATGACCAAGAAACACTCAGTTTTTAAAAAGTAGCCCAGAACTAAATGGGAAATAATGGGGGAAAGTACAAAGAGAGCAAAGCAAAGATGCAAGTTTTGGGCACTATCTTCACATTTGACTCATATTAGAACCAGTCTAAACCATACGTAATCAATGGAAAATATGCATAAAAGACATCAAACAAAAGCTCATGCTTAATAGACATAAATTCAATCCAGACTCCAAAGCACCATTTTCATAGCAATCAAACCCCTCACCCCCTAAGGGAAAAATTAAAAGAAAAGAAAAGCATTCTACCAAACACTAAGCAGAACACAAACATCAAAATGCAAGAGACTCACTCCAAGCAGACAACCCCTTTGTCATGCCCAGTGAACACACCCATCAAATTTCATTAATAATGCTTTATCATCAATTAAAAAAAACAGAAGAGGTTAAGCCAGCACCAATTATCTATCGCAACTTTCATATCCTAAATGGAGCCGAACTCAACTCCAAAAATTAAGTCAGGCCATCTATTTGCCATAGTCGTTTACGACACTTGAATTTTAGTTTTGTCGAACTTAAATTTAATTCCTAAACATGAAATTGAACGAGGTAATAAATGTCCAATCTGTATTGAAGCCAAGCAAGTTAGAAAGTCTTACCACTCGGTTGAAAGGCAAATTGAAATTCTTGACTTGCACATAGATATTTGTAAGTATAAAATTTTCAATCTTAAACTCCAATTCAACCTACCAAAATATGTCATAATCACCTGTTTCATACTTCTTTGGTCTAATAATCATACTGCATGTATTAACAGAGGCCAAAATTCCCATTCATCTCAAACACTTGAACCCAAAATATACAAATAAATTCCAAAATCAACAACTCAATTTATGAAAAAACAACTCAACTAACATAACTCAATCAACATAAAACAGTCGGCAGTCCGTGGAGCCAATAGAAATCTAATTCAAACCGCCAAAAATATCATAATCACATATTTCATAATTTTTCAGTCCAATAATCACACGGCATTTTAAGTCCAATAAGCACACGGCATACGTCAACACTTGAACCCAAACTACACCAATCACTTCCACAATCAATAACTCAATTTAAGAAAAACCGCGCAACTAACACAAATCAATCAAAATAAAACAAAAGCACAAGAGAAGGCGAATAGAAAATTCCAATAATCAGAAAATGAAAATAAAATGCTCCGATCTTAATAGAAAAAGGAAAGGTCAAAATCGAAATTACCTGGTTTCTCGGGTTTAGCGTCGACCCATTTGGAAACGGAGAAGTGAACCTTCTCGCGGTTCAAAGCTTCGGATCTGTAAGGCTCTTTCAAACACTGCCTCACCAGATTGGCGCAGAGGTTTGTATACGTTATGTAAGTCATCCCGGCAGCTCTCCAGAACGGAACCGCAGCGTTCGACGCCATTCTTTACCTCCTCTTCACTTTTTACTTTCTCTCTCTAGCTTTCGTTCTCACCTCACAGTGTGTGTGAATTGGTCAGGACGCTTTTCTAATATATCAATCTCAGCTTTTTTCGGGCTACCGTTCCTGGGCCGGCATGTGGGCTTTTCCTTTTGATACTGTGTGAGGCCCATTTATAATTATAATCTGATATATACGAGAAATGATGTACAATTTGGTGATATTGAATTATTGCACATAATGAATTCCTTTACATTTAATCCTTTAAAGTGTCTTAGATAACTGATTTTTTTTCTTCTTCAAAACAATGAAAATTATAACTCGAGGATGCTACCCATATTGGTGGATAACTCTCCAATAGGTGGAGATAAAAATCAGTACCTGTGATGGGGTTTACACATTGTAGATTAACAATTAATACATAATTTTAAACATAACGGGCTAATTTGGCTGGATTTTTAAATTATCTCATAATTATTTATTATGTAATAATTTATGTTATTTTTTATCATTGTGGTATAATTATGTTGACATGATAAATAAACACTAGTAGCAGCTGGTTAATTTATCATGAATATTCCACATATAAACACGGGCTTTTGGTATTCATTTAGACTTAAGTGTTTATTGTCACTTCAAGTAAACAAATAATAAGATATGATAAAAAATTATATCCCACCTTACCATCACAATCAAATTAGCCCAACAAGTTTGAAATGTCCCATTTACTCGCAAATAATACCCTCATACACTATATCCCAATAAACCAAAACATTTGGCTTGTGATTCTAATCTATGCCATTAGAATTGGTTGTAGTCCAAATCCAAACGGTGTCGTCACGTATTAGTAAAACATTGCTCCCAACTCGACAGGGGCCCTAATCTGCTGGGAAAAAATTAAGGCACGAAAAATATCAAGAGTGTGAGCAATTAATGTTCACCCAACCCGTGCTCATAAATAGAATTCTTTTGACAGTACAAGTAAAGAAAATTTCTCATCCAATCTCACCAAAACTTCTAACAGAACTTGTGGACACAAAAGTTGGCTGTTTGACAAGAGAGAAACTATGGTGCATTACAATAGTATTAAACTAGAAAGTGACTGTTATAGCACTGGTAGAGGTGGTTAGGAGTCCAAATTTGCCTACAACAGGCAAAGCCAAGACGGTCCATCTAGACGAGCAAAACTGCGTTGATACAACCATCATTTTCAGGATTATTCGTTACTTGTGCATACTTCCCTGCATTAACGATCCATCCATCAATCAGAAAAGAGAAAACAGCTGAAAATTTTGCATGCTTCCAAGATTTAAGCCTGAATAAAATTGAGCAGGACAAAAAACTTACCCCACACAACTTTTCCAGCAGGGGTGACTAAACCAAGTTCACTAACATTCACCTAAGATTACACAAGAAAGGTAAATCAAGATCATGGGCATATATAGTTAAACAAATCGATTAAAACTAAAGAGTGGAGATTACCTCAATTATGGTTCCCTTGGTCATAACACCAAGAGATGTATACATAGGACCATTAGGATTTTTCTTTACACCAATGATCTCTAAATTGAAAGTACATTTAAGTTCAGGGTGAGTCACATGGGCTTTTGTAAAACGCAAACCAGATGGGCGGATAAAACGCTCATATTTGGGAGGTTTCCTTGTAAAACTTTGCCCTACAAATGTGGCCTTAGTGATCATCCTCTTCCACTGTTTCGCTGCAAAATATAGATCACCAAGAGCACAATTATCATCAGGCTTTGAGAGTTGGTAGATGGAGAAACTCATGCACTAGCAGAAAACTTTGAACAGATAATTGATGGTTGAGATCACTTATATTTCATAACCAAAAAAATACCATGTCAAAAGGATACTTACTCTTCCTTTTACCAGATCTGATCACCCTAAACATCTCATCTTCAGCAACAGGTCTGACCTATATGTCAACAAACAATTCCAATTATTGCTTGATTCAAATGTAGCAGAAACTGCTCGACTGAACTGTTGAATTTGTACTAGAAAGCTAGGACATAAACTAACATGTGCACTATTCCCATGGAATAATTCAGAACTCTTGTGCTCAGTTCCTTGCCATGTTTTATTAACTCATATTTAATATTTCACCCCACGCTTTTATTGGACGGGTTTGGGGTGGCGTGGGTGGGTCATGGGTGGTTCATTCAAATGTGATGCTCGCAGATATATTTCACTCTACCTCAAATAATTGGCCATACATGCTGTCTAGATGAGGAATAGCATATAAAACTAGGCGAGGAATGTCTTATAGTTCTATCTGAAGATAACTTTTTTCTATTAGAACAGAAATGTAACTGTGGTTAGGCCCACTATGGACATCGTGGTTCTTCATTTGCCAGCAGAGGACTAGGAGACCACTTAACTTTCTATCCTGAAGTCGATATATAAGGATAGAAACATCTTTATTGGATAATGCAATTAATTATGAGTCTTATTAAGCTGAGTTTCTATCTAGAGGCTTAAGCAGCCTAAAAAGACAAACTACAGACACAAGGAACTAGTTGCACAGCATACCTTTGGTAGGGGAACCTCCCATTTCCCTGCTTTTTCTTTCCTCTTTTGCTTTATAGTATTGCTAAGAACCTGCACACATAAATGAGGTAATTTTCAGCAATATTTCAAAATTGACGCCGTCTTCTACCACAGACCATGCTTAAGTAGAAGGAATTAAGACATCAAAGAAAGCTAGGAATATAAGAAACTACCTTTGCTCTTGTTGTCTCATCACGATCAAGAAGATATGCAGGGAGAGCTCCTTCATGGACATCATCATCAACCTTGCGCCTGGTTGATGACTCCTCATGCATGGCCAATCTGTCAAACACAAATGAAAGTGAGCACACAGATCCAAGCTACCACAATATAAATTAATCTTTGCTAGGGACACACAGTATAACCTGAGAAACTATAGGTTAGTTACAAACATTCCATGCACGAGAAGCTCATTACAAAGATATCAAACCTTAAACCGAAAACAAAAGACCATGCACCAGAATTACACCCTAACAGTAAAACTGAGATAATTCCCATCAATAACACTAGAATGACACTAGCTAACCAAGCTTTACATGATTCAGGGGACCCCATTACTCTATTTAGACAGTCCCAGTTCCTCATCAGTTCAATACAAAGAGGACTACCTCAGTACAGCCGCTAACTCCTAAGAACGCAACAGTACCAAATGCACTTGCAACAAGATATACACAAACTATAATGTAGCAAATTTTCCTTTGGCTCATTTTTTCAAACCACATAAAAAAGCCATCCACACAATATCACTACAATAAAACGACCTGAGTAAACCAAAAGGGCCAAAAAACTAAAAAAGTTAAATTAAAAAATAAAGAAAAATGACATATCAGAAGCTTACGTTTTCTTCATCAGCGCTTTCTCAGCATACCGCTTCTTAGCGAACATCTTACCCTTTATACCCAAGGCCTGTTCCATTCAAATTAATCACCATAAGTTTCAATTATTCTCCATCAGTACAAAATCAAAACGAATTAAAACAATATGTGAACCTTTTGGGCAATTTGAGAGCGCTTGTGAACTTCACGCGCCTCCTTCTTCCGTTTCCGCTCGAAGTGGTCATGGCGGTAGCCATTCCTCTTCCTGTGCAGCTCTATGTAATCTCCTTGCGGCTGTCAATTTCAATTACTTCAATTAAAAATCAAAATAAACAAAATATGCAGGAAAGCAAAGAACAGAATTACAAGATGCTAAACCAGAAACATACCATAGCTAACTAGTTATGGAGTCTTTGACGAATAGAGCTAAAACCTGAAAACCTAGCAGCTAAATTTGAGAGCTTTTCTCAGAGAGAAACAAGGCAGGGAAGCCAGGGTTTGTAAAGAGAGTTCGGCAGCAAACCGGCCCGGACAAAGATGGCGATTGGCCTGCTTTAATTAACGGGCTTGTTAAGCCCATTATCAACCGCCTTTGATGTTTGAACTAAGACTCTCAATGGGCCTGATCCAAATTCATAAGCCCATACTTGAGCCCTGCCCGAGGGCCAACAACCATACCTAAGCTTAGGATTGTCAACGGGTCGGATTTGGATCGAATCTGCCATATCTAAATCCAAATTCGATTAACAAAATTGATATCCAAACTCAATAGATATCAGATACCCGATTAAAAAATCTAACCCGATTTCTTTTCTTTCTTTTTTTCCCCCTTTTAAATTTTATAAAAATATTGTATTTATAAAGTAAATATATGTCATATTTTAATTTTTAATAACTTTTTACTATATATTAATTAAAAAGTTAAATATTTGAATACTAAACTCCTTTTTTATATTATATTAATGTATAAATGAACTATTATATGTTATTATATTTGATATTTTATCAATGTTTCTCTTATTTTTTAGGTTAAAATAGTATAATATAGATATTAAGTTAATATAATACATAAATTTATTTTAAAATATTTATTAATATTATATATGAGAGTATTAATTTAATAAAAAATATTAAGATTTGGACTTGGATCTTTAACGAATTGAATTGCTTAATTCCATATTCGATCTACTTATTTCGAATTTTGAATATTTATAATCAAATTTGATCCATTGAATATTTTAATCGGATAAAAATCATAAAATTCGGATCGAATTCGGATTAAAATTTGATCCATGGACAGCCCTACTTGAGCCCAGCCCGAGGCCCAAACTAAAACAAACGTCTGATCAAATTGTGCTGAGGTGCAGCCCGATCGGTTAATTCAATTTTAGCCCAAAAGAATGCGAGCAACTTCAGCCACCTCCACCTGTCACGGCGGAGCGATTGGGCCGTACAGCCTAGCGCCGGCGGCGCGTTATTTTTCTCCTCCGCCTGTCCGGCAGCTACATTACCATAAACAAAACTGGAAGCCGATACGCACAGTGGCAAAAATCTGCAGATTAAGAGCTCGAGCAAATGCCGGAGCGATGTCGGAATGGGATATGAAGCCATACGAAGTCTCTCAAGATGGGGAAAAGTATTTCTTGGACGAGCTAGATTTAGTGACGTTTCTTGATCCACCAAAGGAGCTCATCCCGTTGGACCCTTCTTCATATAACCCCGCATCTTATCTTTGGTTGGTGCAGTTAAAAGTTGAATTTTATAGTATTTATATTAGTTCCTCAGAGCTATATTCTACTTGATTTTGGAAAGAAAATCTTTTGTTCATGGGAATTGTGATTGAAGTTTTTGCATGAATGGTCACAGTATGGCTATAAAGATAACTGTAGAAAAATAATTTTCTTCAAGAATGTGAAGTCCTGAAATGGTTTCTAATTTCCTTCAAGAAGAGAAAGAAAAGTTGTTATCTTGTAAATTACAAGTAGTTTAACACTACTTCATCATTTACAACCACTGGATATAATTGAGATTTTTCAGGGATATTGTGGAACTGATGAAGTTCCAAATGCATGTTAAATAGTTTAGAGTTCAA
This sequence comes from Jacaranda mimosifolia, assembly GCA_018894105.1. Taxonomy (NCBI): domain Eukaryota; kingdom Viridiplantae; phylum Streptophyta; class Magnoliopsida; order Lamiales; family Bignoniaceae; genus Jacaranda; species Jacaranda mimosifolia. Next base: position 39,687,879 of record CM032124.1, read on the forward strand.
ATTCCATGGGAAAAGTGGTTGAGATCTTTTTAATTCCTTGAGAACTTGAGATGATTTTGAGTATTAATGATAGTTGAGGCAACATTGCTAGTTGGAGCATATGTCAAGGTCCTTATGTTTATGTGATCAGGAAAAAGATTGAAGACATTCCAGAGGAAAGGCGGCATCACCTGCTGTCCCTGCTAAACCCCAGGTTGCGTTTTAACCTTGATATATCATCCAGAAAAACATATTCCGAAGGCTGATTTTCTCCCCTTGAATCTCAAAATTTATTATTATTATTATCTTTTTCTTTTTCGTGTTTTTGTTTCATTGGCATTCACAATGCTTTCTTTCATCCAATGTTGGCTTATTTGATTCATTCAATTGTGATGGAATTTGGCAAGTATGCCAGTTAAGACACCAGCTTCTCTTCTTTTGTTTCTTTGGACTTCTTGTAGACTTATATCAAGAGCTTGGGAGGTAGCTGGAAGACGATATGATGATGCCAAGTTAGTGAAGAAAAGTGCATCTAAGTTGCTGTCTGATGGAGATTGTCCAGGTTCACTTGAGTTGTGGAAATGCCGAACAAGTGGAGGTGATATACTAAAATTTGCCACGATATTGATATGGATTTGATTACCTAGGCTGCAAACGTCGGGCTTACTTTTATAATTTTTCCAGTTGCATATATTTATTTGAACTTAATATTTTGAAAAATCTTATAAAGTTTTAAATTGTGCACGCTGTTCAGCTCCGCTTCCAATTGCTTGGATCAATTTTTCCCAGAAGGTCAAGTCGCTGTCCTTTGAGCTATATGTTGGAGTTTCTCAAATTCTTCATTTCCACCATCATTTTTGTGTGTGTGTGTGTTCGTGTTATTGTCTAGACTGAACTTCTGCTGAATTTTGAGTTCTTTGTTGTTTCCTTTCCAGGTAATATTTTGCTGCACCGATGGGAAAGCCTATGGACGACTTATTGGTATGTTGATTTATTATGACTGAATTACTTGCTTTTGTGCGACGTTATGAAATTTTTCTTTAACTTTCCAGAAGTTTCAAGATTATTGTGGAACTTTCTAAAAGCTTCTTTTCTCCTCTAATCTCTTCAAAAATGAGAAAGATGTCTCCCTTTGAACCGCTAAGTTCCATTTAATGTCTTCAAAAATGAGAAAGCATATGAGTCTTTAAGCTCCGTATTGAACAAAGAATGCATTTGTGCAGAAACAACATCCGGTCTAAGAGTCGCAGACTGTTGTTGAATTAATCTATCTGTGATGTTTTCTTACTATAACTAGATTGTATTGTGGCACAGGTGGATACCCTCTATCAGGAATCATCAACTCCTTTTGGCCTCTGTACTTTAGTGTCAGACAAGTCAATGAAGTAATGTCAACAGAGCAGCCTTGTGATTTAGCATATGAATTTGGAGATGGACTTCTAAACCTTCCCGAATATCCCCAAGAATTCCCTAAACCAGGTGGGGCATCTTTACCTGTCTAGCATGTGGCTTGCTAACTAAGATTTTTGGAACATGCATGTCCTTTTCTTGCTTCCATCTAAGTACTTGTCAAGCTTGCGTCCACAAACAAGAACGGATTTGTTATTTCCCGTATTTGCTTAAGGCACACTGGATAGCCAAACTATAGACCTGTTGAAGAAGTTGGATGATTGATTGCTCTCTAATATATTGTGAATGCTAATCGACCATCGGCTTCTTGATTTCAGCCAAACATCCATGGCCGTTCAACGATCAAGTTGTTATATATATTCGCCATGTTGGCCCAGGAGTGCTGGTGGGACAAGTATGGCAAGAGGGTAAGGCACTGCAACAAGTACCCAAGAAGCTGTGTGGTGAGATTTTGATGGTGAAAGATTATTTTGCTGATTGAAAAGACATGGGCCACAATCCACATAGCTGTAAAACCTTGTGCATATAGTAGTAGTCTTTTATGTACAAGCATGAGTAATGAATGAAATTTTGCGTTGTAACTAAAGGGAGATTATTGCTTTGAGACAATGTACCAAGTACTTAAAATTTTGTGTTGTAAGTTGCTATATGTCAAAAAGATGTACAAGTCGCACTTGGAAGATTTTCTTTTTTCCCTCTCTATTGGCAATTTGGCATAAACAATTTACCATGTATAATGAATCGCTCTTAAAAAAAATTAGTTTATATTGTACTGAACACGCACGCATTGAATATGATATATTACAATACTTTTTAGATATATTATCTACTTGATGTGTTCGTATAATTAAATAAAAGAAGAAGAACTTTGATGTGGCTCATTGAGCATCCAACATGATTCAGATAAATAAATATTCGTTTTGTTAAAATTATTGATATTATTATTACAAAAAGACCTTATTCTTTTTTTCCTTTTTTCAGAACTCATATACAAATCAAATCAATAGAATTCTGACAACATTCTCGACTTGAAATTCTATATATCTATAATTGCACTAATACTTTCGTGAATTTTGTTACCAATTATATATTCACATATTTGAAAGTATGTATAACTATATAGTTTTGTATCATCTTGTTCGTACATCATAATCAACTATTTAAATGAGATATCCACACTTTTGAAGTTATATTCATATGTGAATATTTGGTTTTGATATTTAAACTTAGGTGATTAAGACATGTTGGCTAATTATGTTCATAATAGCAAGATTTGTTTAAAGCTTTGAAACTTGATTTGATGCATAAAAAAGAAAAGAATATTTTATATGATTTAGGTTCCATATACTTAATCACACACTTGTGATTCTTCCAAGAATTAATAAGTAGGTGGGGATAAGATAAAACGAGTTGACCATCCACCCTTTTTTATGCTGAAATCCAAGCAACTTCCCTTCATTTACGCCTTTAATTACGTTCGTTAAATTTATATCACTCCTTAATAGTTAGGCACGTTTGATTTAGGATAATAGCAGCTACTGTGACTTTTAATATAGGATAATCTCTTATTTGATATGCAATATGAGAATTACGGGTCAGCCCATAATTTATCCAAAACTTACACTGTAAATCAGATTAATAGCTATTATAGTCGTAATCTCATCCCTTTTTGAAATGTGACTGAGTTGAAAATATCAAAATTATCCCTCAAATTCATGCATTTCATGACTCATCTAGCAAGAATTTTTCACCAAATCCAATTCTGTAATTACAAAAATAATAAATGTGTATCAAACACCTCGATAAAGATTATATAAGACTGACATAGTGGCTAATTCATATGACAATTTTCATTATCAAACATATTATAAATTTTCTAATCTCACTTTCTACCACTGTTACAATCTCTATTAATATTCAAATTTCAAATCAAACGTGCCCCTGAACTAATTTGACCTCAGATGGAGGGCAAATTTGACAATAGAAGAGAACTGGCTCTGGCAATATGAAAACTGCTCTGGCATCGTCACTATCCAAAAAGGATAGGGAATCAGACAAAAAGAGAAAGGAAATTAAGAGAGGTGGCTGCTGCTGAGATTTAGGAGCCCAATCGTTTTCCGGAGGACTGTCGGTGCATCAAAAAATACACGCAGTGGAGGTGTATTTGTGTGTGTACATGTACATGTGTAGATACACACACTGTATGTATACGTCATGATTAGCCAATCAAAGCAAGATGATTATTGTAATTATTAGAGTATTTATTTATTTAAATAAATCTAAAACATGGAAGAAAAAGATGGTTAAAGAAAGAATACTTAAGCGCCAAACTATAAGACAACACTCTATCTACTACTTAATCACCTCTCACACTTCACACTCTCTTTTTCTCTCTCTAAATCTATAGATACACAGTTATATATATATAGTGTGCGTGTGTGTGTGTGTGTGCTGTGGGGAGAGGAGTTGAGATCTGAATCAATGGCTATGGATCCGAGACAAGTACTGGCGGGAGTGTTGACGTTGACGATGTTCCTAATGCTCGGCGACATGATTAAGCGTGACTATTTAGATTCTAATCATGTATGTTTTTTTAGCATTTGCTATCTTTGCTGCGTTGTTTAGCTTTGTTTGTTTTATGGAATTAGTGTTTGATTTGCTTTTGTTTTGGTAAGTTAATCTGAGCGTGGACATAGCAATGTGCAAGTTTGTTGTATGCATTTACGTGGATATGTTTGTGTGTGTTGTTTGAGGTGTTTTGAAGCTTAGACGGATTGGATTTGAGATTGATTATCTTAGTTTTGTGTGGAAGCTTTGACTTTTTAGCTTCATTTGGTTGTGAATTGTTGTGTGGATTAGATTTGGTTTATTGCGTTGGATACTTGTCTTTTTTAGTTTGTGCATCTGGTGATGTGTGTGGATTTGTTCTGAGCTGAATTGGATTTGTGATGCCATTTTGGTACCAAATATGTAACCTTGGGAGCTTGCATCAGCATTTTTCTAGATTCTACGTTGGGTTTTGGGGACTGAGTTCATCAAGATTGTGCTTTTATTATGTGGTAGGACATTCATGAGGGTGACGTTTCGGGTTATCATGTGTGTGCTATGTAAGTGTCAAATCTGGCTCGTGGATTGATAGAACTATGTGGTGTGGGAGATTTTATTAGCTCTGATTTGAGTATCTTTTTCTGCTCACTGGATTTTTGAATTGTTGACTGAAACAGTTTGTTTTTATTGTCTCCCCCTTTCTGTGCTGATTTTCTTCTTCACAAAGCCAACTGTTCATAAGACAAATAAGGCTTCAGAGCACGGCCTTGCTAGTGTTGCAAAAGGGGCTGATGGTCCTTGGAAGGAGGATGGCTTGACCTTGAAGCCATGTTGGCAGAAGCCAGTCTTGGGTAAGTACAGTGCAGTTCTGAAAAATTCAGCGTAACTTACATAGTTTATTAGGTTCCTTTGCCATTTTGACTTCTGATTGTTTCTTGTGTGTGTCTTGATGTTTTGTTAACAGAGGAGGCAGATGAATCACAAGGGCACGTCACCTTCTCATTAACTAATGGCCCAGAATACCATGTCTCTCAGGTAGCTTGATTAATATAATCTAGCATGTTATCTTATATCAATAGTTATCCAATCTACCATGGGCACTCGGCGCCTCTCTCTCTAGCAGTTTGGATTTGCAGACGTAATTTGGATATAAAATTTGCAACTGTTACTTCTTAATGAGCCATTTGTAGACTACAATATCTGCCAAACTGAAGTCTTTGGCAAACATGTGTCAGACTTTCACTTCTCATTTCTATTAGAATAGGTCCCACAGTTGAGCATACATGCCTAGGCTCCAATCTTCTCAAACTTTCCATATCTTCTCCAACCTACCTGGTGAAACCATCACTTAGTTCTCAACCTTCAAAATTTCCCTCAAGCCTCGTTGTAATCATATGGAGGCTTCAATTCCAAAATTCTGAAAAAGCATGATACAAAGCTGAGCCAGAGCACAAACTGGTAGTGAAAAACTATAATTGGTTGCTTGTGCTTTAGTAATTATTCCTATTGGGGGGGGGGGGGGGGGGGGGGTGTTTAAATATTGTGCCCATGTTGACATGATTCATGAATGTATCCAGTTTCTAGCATTAGGCGTTTTGTGAATTCTCTGAGGAAGTGCTATAATTTTCCCCCTCTAACATTTCCCATTCCCTGGTAATTATCTTATTCAGATTGCTGATGCAGTAGTGGTTGCAAGGTATCTCCGAGCAACACTTGTAATCCCAGACATTAGAGGAAGTAAACCTGGTGACAAAAGGTTAGATGTCGCTTCTATCTCTAATAAATGGCATAGACCATGACGGCTGGCAAAAATATTAATTATCTGAGAGGAGAGAGGGAAAAAGGACGTAAAATATGCATATGGCCTCCTCTTCTCTATTTAATCTTCACCTACTTCCTTTTTAGCTAAGTTTCAGCTGGTAGCTGTTCATTTATGTCAGAAAGAAGCACGTATATTTTCATTTATACTGTCTTGGGTTGCCATCTTGGATATTCTGTAGCGACATATGGTCTCATAAGTATAGTTCCATTACATGCTTGGAAGATGTCTGACGTTATTACGACCCACTAATTTGATTGTTGATTATATTTATTTGTAACTTTCAGGAACTTTGAAGATGTATATGATGTTGAAAAATTCATCGCAAGCCTAGATGGTGTGGTCAAAGTTGTCAAATCGAAGCCTGAAATATCAGCTCGTAATCTTGGAGTAGTGAAGGTCCCTAATCGGGTTACTGAAGAACATATAGCAGAAAATATAGAAACAGTTTTCAGAACCAAGGGAAATGTAAGACTAGTTACCTACTTCCCATCAGTGAACATGAAAAAGAATAAAGAAAAGACCAACACAGACTCAATTGCATGTTTGGCCATGTTTGGAACCCTGGAGCCTCAAACAGAAGTTCGTGAAGTGGTTGACTCAATGATTGATCGCCTAAAAACCCTCAGTAGGAAGTCAAATGGACAGTTCGTGGCAGTTGACTTGAGGATTGATATATTGGAGAAAAAGGGTTGTCATAAAAATGGTGGCTCTGGATCCAAAAGCTGTTATGGTCCACAAGAGATAGCTCTCTTTTTAAAGAAGATTGGCTTTGAAAAGGACACCACTGTGTATGTCACACAAACAAAATGGCACAGCAGCCTTGACGCTCTAAAGGACTTCTTCCCAAAAACTTATACAAAGGTAGAATTTTTCATCTTGTTATTTCTCCTTGGAATAGTAGCGTTTCTTGTTAGAGTTTATCAAAGCTTTCTAACTTCATTGAAAACTACCTAAACGTTTCATTTCCTTTTATTGCAGGAGTCTATAATGCCCATGGAGAAAAAAGATAAGTTTCTAAACTCTGATACTTCTGAATTTGAGAAGGTAATTGACTACTACATTTGTTCCGAGAGTGATGTTTATGTCCCAGCCATATCGGGCTTGTTTTATGCCAATGTTGCTGGAAAGAGAATAGCTTCTGGCCGGACTCAGATACTTGTACCTGCAAATATTCCTACTTCTTCTGCAGCTCCTGAAGAATTCATATCGCATTATGTTTCAAAAAAGAACCACTTTGCATATTCATGTTTTTGCTAGTTTAGGGAATGGATAGTTCTTCCATTCGAAATTGAAAAAGGTTTGTTTGGAAATGTATTGTATTTGATTTTAAACAGAAGAGACAAATCTTCGCGTTTTGCCTCAGAGGTTTTTGTTAGGCTGAAGACTTCTTACAAAGTAATAGTTAGAGATTTGAATGTGTTGTAAAACATACTTGATGTTCCCTGTAACTAATTTCACATCCATGTTTAATACAGGTACTGAAAAAGTGCCAATTGGAACTCAAATATATCCTTAGTTTTGCTATATATCTACTACTGATAATAGATGTAATATAGAAAAATGTTCCTCTTATGGTTAACAAAAAAGGAAAAATCAGCTATAGGTACATACTTAAATGCATTTGTGGAAAGCAAAGTCTTAAGTCCTGTCAAGGGTTACTCACAATATGCACATAACCTACTGGGTTAACTCAACAAACAGTGCTGTCAAGTTCATTTGCTTATTGCTACTTCAATCATTTCCAGATGTCAACTAGCCAGCATTCTATGGTACACTTATCAAAACGCGATATCAAGAGTCAATTTTGAACTGTCTGTTCCTCTGAATTCCAGGAAAATTGGATTTAGGCTTCTTGATGAATGGAAATATGTGGTGTGATCTTAGTTGGAGTTACGTGCAGCAATGCAGCGCTGGTATGGCTTTATGAAGACCTTTGCTAGAGGGGTTTTTGGGACTGGAATGTATTTACCAACAACAGCAAGAGGCCAGCTGTAATAAGAAACAAGAAATCAGCACAGGTTCGAAAGGCGATATTCAGTATTCCGAACAAGTATACACGAACCTGATGAGGCCTATAACAAGGCAAATTATCCACTGTTGGATATTAAGCTTAACAGTTGAGGCAAACTTCCCAAGGAAATTGATGATGATTATCTAGTAGAAAAAAGAAGTATGTTAATGACCACCAAAGGGAAGAAGATAGAGGCCCAAAATCATAGAAAGCGATAGATATTATCGTGTCCTCACCTGAAGTATAAATGTAGTTCCCACTATTCCGATGAAGAGGCTGTTTTTGGTCACACCTGTAAAGACATTCATTTCTTCTGGTTTTCGAGCATTGACCTCATTAAAAATCTGTGAATCGATAATTGAAGTAGAATGATTGTTCTGGTAAATCTTGGCATATCCAGTAGAAATTTGTCAAGTTCCTCTGATTCGTTCATTCGAATATCATACTTACTTGACAGAGAACAAATGCATTGAATACCACAGTATTCTTCACCATGTTAGCATGTTCTTTTGGGTCATTTTTCAAGTTGAGAATAGTTATGCCACAGAAGTTGAGAGCTAGGAGGACTGCTATTTGATATACAGCCTGCCATGTAAAACCTAGTGTTATGTAGAGTTCTTTATAAACTAAGGAAAAGGAGACAGCCAATTATGAACAAGGCAAATACCTGTATAATCAAGTTCCTCCACATGATATTTGTTACGAGCGGCTCCCTGAAGGATCCAAGAACAATTGCATAACAAGTCATATTCTCAACATGCATATGCAGTTAACGTAGCCGGCATATGAGGGATCTAGTTGACTGCCGGAGCCAATAGGTCAACATAATTAAACTAAGAAACGTTTCCATATTGATTGCACCTATAAGTAATAATGGATAATTTGATGCAATAATGAGTGATAAAGGCTTCAAATTGGTGAAGAGTAGGACATCAAACCATGCAGCCAAGTGATGAATCCACATAGATATTAGGTGTAACATATGGTAAACCCGTGGAAAATGATGAGTAAGTTTTTTAGGTTGTTAGCTTGGCCTTCATGAAGCGCAGCAGTTGACCTTTCCAACTATGTAAACATCTCATTCGCCTTCTCATGCAACAACACCACTTAATTAAGAAAGAAAATCTGCATATTAAACGTGGTCGGAATTTCTAACCTGCGACCAACTGGAGGTCTATCCATAAGATGATCAGTTGGTGGTTCGGTAGCTAGTGCCAAAGCTCCCAGAGTATCCATGATGAGATTAACCCAGAGAAGCTGCACCAGAAATGGCAAACCAATGGAGTACAAGCATAACTTAAGATTTTCAAACTCCAACTTGAATTGTTTATCCACTTAAGCGAAGGTGCAGCCTTTGTAATGCCTTCAATTTTATGCATTTTCATTCAAAGGCAATATGTCCAGAGAGTGAGAGAGAACTCTACCTGCACTGTATTTAGAGGAACATCACCAGAAGAAACTGCAGCAACGACATTTATTACAAGAGCTGCGACGTTAACAGTGAGCTGGAACTGAATAAATTTTTGAATATTTGCATATACAGAGCGCCCCCAGCGGACAACCTGCAAGAAGTAATTGGCAACGTGATACACAAGGGAAATTCCCAAAGGCATTTGAAATAAAAATGGGGGGGGGGGGGGGGGGGGGGGTGGGGGAATTTAAAGATACCCTTCAACTATTTAAGAGCATACATTACAGTCTTTTGACATTTCCTAAAAAACAAATTGTCCCTCAACACTAACCTTCACAACTGAAGCAAAATTGTCATCCAAGATAATGATGTCGGAGCTTTCTTTTGCAACTTCAGTTCCTTGTATGCCCATGGAAAGGCCTATATCAGCCTACAAATACAGAAAAGGAAAATGTGTAATTGATGTCAATATGAATGTCAGTAACCAAAATTTCATATTTATATATGGGAAAAATGATGTTTCAGATGAGCTTTTCTCAGTTAAATCCCATATTTGATGTTGGAAAAAAAAAATGGCAAATCGACTAGCAGCTGACAAACCTAATGAAGAACACATATACAAGACCAAGGGCTTGATAAATGCAAGGAGATACATAGCTTGACAGGTGAATGGAGATACGTAAATTTGATGAAAGATAAGCAAACCATGATGGGAGCACATCAAACCTCATGCAGTGCAGGAGCATCATTGGTTCCATCTCCAGTTACAGCAACAACTTCCCCTTGTTTACGTAGCGTTTGAACAAGCAAAAGCTTGTCAGTTGGAGAAGACCTTCCCATAACCTGTGCATGATCGACAGAATGTTTATAAGTCTTCACAATAAAGTACAGCTTGCCATGAAATCAAAAGGGGATCTTCTTGTTAACACGCACTGAAATCTTCTTCACAACTTGCTCTCTCTCTTTGTCAGACAACTCACGGAATTTCTTTCCTTCAATAACATAGGGTTCACTTGTGTCTGAGTCTGGAGAGAGGATACCACATTCCAGAGCAATCGCTTTGGCTGTCTGAATATTGTCTCCAGTTACCATTCGCACCTAATGGTTGACAAACACCAGCATTGTAAGAAAACATCTTTATCAATGCAATGCCCGAGACATAAGTTTTCACAAAACAGGACATTTATACAATTATGCGGCAGTTCAGAATGCAAAAAGTTCAGAAAGATGCTCTCAGGGATGAGGTTATTCTCCCCAAACCAGCCCCATTTAAATTTAGGTGGGATCTTTTGCATTTAGACCAGAAGACCACTTAAAAGTTGGCTATAATATGACAGATGGATTTAGCAGCTGGATGTTCTTGCACATCATGCTTTGTTTTCCTATTTGTTTCCTGAACTAGTACAATCCTCTGCCAACCAAATTACTAAAGGTGAAAGAGTAAACAAATATTTATAATAGCTATAAGCAAATTAAGTAGATTTCCAAGCAAAAGCTCTTAGGAAATTTTACTTAAGCAAACTGTTTACAGTGAAGATTCATGTCCATAACATTGAACCTTTGATAAAACAAACTAAATACCTTAACACCAGCATGTGTGCACAGTTCCACTGCCTCTTTGACACCTGGACGACAAGGATCCTGTATAACAGAATGTGATTAGTGTACAGGAACTCATTATAAAGGATTGATCAGCAGAGAAATGCACCAAGTTAATATTTCTAGTTGATGTTGGAATAAAATGCATGATCATAACAACTGTAACTTGTGATGAAAGTAAACGCTCTGACACATGCAACAGCTTGAATCAGGAAAGACAAAGCAACGTTTACCACAAAGATCCAGCCTATAGATGTGTTCAAAGGAAACAAGAGATGGGAATTCAAATAATAGCTTCTTAAGAATACTACCTTTATACCAACAATAGCCAGCAAAACAAGATCATTTTCTGGTAAAGTCCACCGTGCGAGCTGTGGTTCATCAGTTGGAACCTCGTCTGCTTCACATGTTCTGTAAGCAATGGCAACACACCTCAAGCTTTTTGCGGCCATATCATCAATTGCATCTTTAAAGAAATCCTGGAATAAGAAGGCCATTCAAATACTAACTTTAATAGATGTTCATATCTGGACACAATGATGGATGTCATCAGAGATTTCCATGCTAAACAAACGGATTACTAAACATTCTGGCAAATCCTTCAGTTCATTTTCTCTTTATCCTGTGCTTTTGCAGTCCAACTCCAAGACACCATAACTGTTATTTCTTTGACTCATATAAGTTTTTAGCATATTAAATTTCAGTTTGGGACACAGTGAACCAAAAAAAGTTCATGAAATTACCTACCTCATCCTCATCAATGGACTGCAAGGAACCATTTACATCAACGTACTGTGAACATGAGGCTAAAATTATTTCAGCTGCTCCCTTCCAATGTATATGAACTTCAGATCCAGTCTGCCAAGTTAACAAAAAAGGTTTCCCAAACTAATTTTATGAAATTGTTGAAAATAAGTATAAGCAGTAACCAATAATCAATAAATTAAAGATATAAATTAAAGATCAGTAGATAAATATTTCAAAATATCTCATATACTATGATGTAATCCTGGATATGAAGAGCACTCAAGCTATGCTCCCTTCTCACAGGTTTTGCACATTAATGCTACTTAGTGCAGCATTTAGCAGCTCAACTGCATGTGTGTTTACCCATTCCAAATGCTGAACCTCCCACTTGCTTTCGGGCAAATGGTACTTTCAATTCACTATGTCCAGGTTCTCGACATATGGGAGCAAATCACATGCATAGGAAACTTTAAGTCCAATAAATTATGTCTTCCAAGAATTTCTCCACTACGGTATGGAATTGGCCCAAAAAAAACTAACTCAGATATAGTTGCATTAGCATTATTAAAACCTAACAAAATAACTGCGGAGATACAACACCTAATGTTAAGTCTGTATTTGTATGATGTTGGGAAGAGAGGTGGCTGGGATGTGGGTGAGAGTGCGGGTAGCCAAAGATCATTGAACAAACTGATAAATTACTTCAGCAGTAAGTACATTGTCTCAACACAATGTAAAGTTTCAGTAAAGAGTAGTTGTTAAATCATGTTTCTCATTGCAAGGTTAACTAACATAAGATGTGCTTTTGCTCAAAATCTCTCTCTCAAATCATTGTCTTGAGATCTATTTGTGCAAACTCACTGCAAAGTCTCACATCTCAGTCATACCTAATGCGGGAGTGGGATTGATTTCTAGTTTTTCACTTATAATCCATTATAAGCTCAAAGCACAATTTTCACAAGTGTAATTAATTAAGGAGGCTGATCTGTTGCTTTTCTGACTTCACACCTTTATCACATGTTTAAACATTGACTAGAAAATCAATAATGACGGAAGTTGTAAGAACAAAAAATGAAGAATGATATACTAAAATTATGTTTTACAAGGTTAAAATCCTTAAGTTCCATGTCGATGTTCATGTGTTGGGAAAATATATAGGCTGGCAGAAATGTCTAAGTTTCTTCTCTGTAATTTGGAGTTATCTTAAAAAGAATCAAAGAAACACATCTTGATGGTTATTATTGTGAAATCAAAATGATTTGCGACATAGTAAGCTCAACACTCTTGTAATCAGACCTCAAATTTTTATCCTAGTATTCACAGATCATACCACTATTAACAAAGTTGAATTAAAAAGATTAATAGAAAACATCGATAAGTAAATATGAATCAATTACCCGCCCTCTGATTGCAACACCCCCTCGCTTCTTGGTGGAATTAAAAGGAGAGACATGCAGAACTATGGATTCTGATTTCACAACATCAAACTTCATTCCCAACTGCAAAATATTTGGCTCTTACTGGTGATCAATGTGATTTATTGATAGTTGAAAATATAGATGCTAGAGAATAAAATGAAAGTACCTTGACACCCCATTTAAGGATAGCTTTTTCAGTTGGAGATCCAGAAACCTCCAGTTCACCATCCTTTAAAAAAAAAAATGGTGAACATGTAATAAATTAGCACACAATTCAGTTCCAACTCCAAAGGGGGCAGGCAGTTATCAGCAGCTCTAACAGAAACATAATACTAAATACAAGCACACTTACTTCCTTCTGAAAGTACAACTTGCAACTAAACTGAAGAAATGGTAAGTTTCACTCAAATGTGAAATTGCAAATGCAGCCATTATCTATTAACTACGAAGGAATATGCTCTACTACTTTTGCTGTGATAGACTTCAAAATCCATTGCAGTGGCTCGACATCAGCCCCTGCTGACTGGGATTTGCACAAGCACTCACATACTAAGGATAGGAAAGAGTACCTTAGCTAGAAATACACTGCCAGCAGTGTTCTGTGCTAGTCCCTCATCTAGCAGAGAGGAAATTGTTGCATGCAACCGAGAGCCATCTTCAGTAGTATCAATCTTATTTTTCCCAACAAAAGCCTCAACTACAGTCATCTGTATCAACATGTAGTTTTCCAAGATAAGTTGCCCAAAATAAAAAGGAAAACATAAATAAACAATGCAGCCATTAATTTCATTCTTAACAGACTATAGAATAGAAAGTAAAACAACCTGATTCAGGGTTAAAGTTCCAGTCTTATCACTGCAAATGGTTGTTGCAGATCCCATAGTTTCACAGGCTGATAGCCTGCGCACCTGCAGACCAGTTTCAGTTAACATTTTCGTGGAATATCATATGATGAAGAAACTGAAATACAATTGAATAAACTGAATCTGGGGGAAGACGAAAAAAGTTCACATACCAAAGCCTTGTCGGCCATCATCTTCTTCATGGAGTATGCTAGGCTGTTGCAAATCCAAGACAAATCAAACCCAAAGAGCACTAGAGTGGAAGACAAAAAGGCAACTGTTGATATATAAGGATTACATTATATGATACTTACGTCAAGGTTACAGCCAAAGGAAGCCCTTCTGGGACTGCAACAACCACTATTGTGACCTAAATAGGACTTCAGTCAATGAAGAGAAAAGATACTCTTAAATGTAATTGTTCATTTCAGAATGACGAAACTTACAGCAGCAGTTATAATATGAATGACTCCATTAACTGTTTCGCCAACGGTGGTCTTCCCACGGATGAACTGAACAGATCCATCAGGATTTTTTGAAGTCCCAGTGAAAAATCTGAGGTAATTAATTGTCAATGTAATTGATATTTAGAATGTGTTCATCATAACAAGATACGAGAAACACAACCCAAATTACCTAGCCAAGAGAACAACAAGCACAGAGAGAGCCACGGAGAGCCCAACGATGCCTATAAAAGTTGCAACACCATTCAGGCGCACCTGTGATGCATCATCACGATACATACTTAGTATGATTATTTTCATGCTGCAAAAGATGACCAGAAGAACTAGTATCCATTAAAGTACCTGCAAAGGAGTTTCTTCACCAGTATCTTCTGAAATACTAGCCATCACCAATCCCCATTCAGTGTTGATCCCCACACCAGTTACCTAGAATAAAATTATATACTAAATCATGCCAAAAGAACCAGATTCACCATCATTTTACTGCTCACTGCAATCCAAAAAATAACTAACATAGGGACATAAGAAACATCAGCAAATGACAACAGATGCAAAATATACCCATCAATGTTCTGATGAACAAAGTTATAAAAGACAAGCATGTTTGTGTATGGATATATGTACTACACATCATTGACAAATATACAATTATATTAATTCATCATGGAAGACATTAACCAAAAAATCAGTTGGTTTACACTCAACAAATAAAACAAAACATTGACTTGAACAATCTAATAACTGGTTCTACATCAGCTGATGATTGTGCTATATTAAAACTATAGCTTGAGACATTGAGCAATGACTGAGCCACGTTTACAGGGGGGGGGGGGGGGGAACAAAATTCAATGTATTAGCATATTTAGTTACATGAGGCAAAATTTTTCTATTTTACCAGCATGGTTCCAGCACCATCTGCTACCTTGCAACCCGACAATAAAAATGGAGCTTTGTGGTCTTTGTGAACCTACATAGTAGCATTATTTGTGAGAGATATAAGATCAATTATATAATATAACCGGCACAATAAAGTCTAACCAGCTTACAATCTTGCTTTCCCCGGTCATGCTGGATTCATCAATGGCAAGAGAATGGCCACTTATCAAGATTCCATCAGCAGGAACCTAGGTGAATGCACCAAGAGATTTTCAGATAATGATGTATGATCCAAGAAAGCAACTCAACCAAATGATTTATCACCTGATCACCTATCTTGAGAGGTATGACATCCCCAACCACAATCTCATATATTGAGACATTGTCTCTTCTACCACCTCTGATCACCTATACATAAGTTTGTCCATTAGAGTATAAATTATCAATTACCTACCTTAAAGAGAATAAATAACAAGAAGGTACAAATTTGTATAACTTCATAGCCAAAATTACCTCCAATTGGATATTTCGCTTTTCCTCATTTAAATTTTGAAACTGGAGGGATTGCCGGTAATCACTAGTTGCTAAGGAAGATATGAAGAAGAAAGAGAAAGAAAGTAAAAAGTCCACCATATACTGCATACTAAAATGAATCCAACTAATTGTCCTCATGGAAAGACAAGGGATTGCAGCCAAATGAATTTAGCAAGAATTCACCCCACTGATTATATCAAAGATCAGGTTGAAACAGACAACGTTTCAGAGAGAGAGAGAGAGGAAAAAAGAAGCATCGGATTATATAATATTATAAGAACTAATAGACGGCACCGTCCTAGGTTCAAAACATAATTCCTTTTGTTATCTTTAGCAATTTATGAACAGTTAGACTTTTTCAATGTAATCAAAAGTGACTTCAATTAATGTTATTAGAAACAACAGAAGCCCATGCCTTAATTGATAATAATTCTGATAGTTGGCGAATCAATCTTAACAAAGAAGAGAGGCATTCCACAAGAGACACCGTTACACTAACATAGTGAATTGCACATTATGCCTCTAAAAAGTACAAGATATGTGCATGCTGATAATCCAAACTGAAGAACAGAAAGGAAAAAAGGTATAAAAAATTTTAAAACACACACACACAACATGAAAAGCATTGCAACTGACTAAGAAAAGACTATTATTAATAAACAGATAGTCATGACAAAAATTGCTTATTTATGATCCCAGGCATAGAACACACCTAAAGGGAGAATTTTAACTTAGGTTTTATAAGGAAAAAAAACCAAAATTATTCATCTAGCCAATACGGATCAGTAATTTTCTCAATCTTCCATGGTGAAAATAATAATATATTTACCATGGATATCTTAAAAGGAAAAGAATGGGGAAAAGCCAAGGAGCACTAGATTATGCAAAAAGTCTGAATTTTCTTACCAGTAACAAAAATAACAAGAAGAACTGCAAAGGTAATGCTTCCTCCATCATACCATCCTTCTTGCAGACCCTGAAAAAACAGAACAATTAGTAACTTAGACTTGAAGCAAGCTAAGAATTAAATATCTTTCATTACATTGTGATGGAATTAATTTCAATGAGTATGCAGCTGGTAGAAAAAGCGATGCAGGCCTATGAACTAGATGGTGTATCTTTGGAATTTGCTTCATAAAATTGACGAATGTTCTACAAGATTTTTTGAAGTCCAAGAAAAACATGTGTAGGATCAGTCAATGATTTCTCAAAAATGTGAGTTGAATGTAAGATAATTCTAATACTGATGACAGTTTTCTATAGTGGTTCCAGCAAGCAAATGAAAAGACAAGCATCAATCAGAGACACCAGTTATACTTAAATAATAGATTGGGAGGTTATATTATATAAATGTGTGGCAAGTCCAAACAGTTCCCCACACTTGAAACCCCTACTTACACATGAAAATGAATTCGTGGTCTTATAACATACACAAAGGACAACAAAAAATTAATTGAAGAACATAAAATAATAGAATTTGCCTAACAGCTTATGTCAAGTGCAATACTATACAACTCAAACAAATTTATGTCAACTAGAGCGGCTTATAACAATCCGCAACTTTAAGCCCCCCAATATCATTTTACTTGGATGCATTCTTGCTTAATATGAGCTTAGATTTATGAAAGGAAGTTGATCTTTTTGAATAGATTGAAGGAGAATAAGAAAAAGTTTAAAAAAAGTCCAGAAAGTTTTACATAATCTTCAAAGCTAGATGTTCCTAGATGGTTCTAAATGGTCCCAAACCACTCATGCATAAATGTGAAAGAAGTTCTATTAGAAAACTATAGTAGATGTATTTAAAGATATATAGATGTCTAGGGAAGCTTTTAGGAAGTATCTTAGGGATACCTATTTCAAACATTTTAAGGATATTCTTGCAGCACTCAATTGTTAAAGATCTTTAATGTACATCGTTCATTTAAGGGGATAGAAAGCATAAATAGGGGATAGGGCTGCGTTTATAAACAATTTAGTTTGAGTGAAATGCAAGATAAGTAGAATTAACATTTTATAGTCCAGATCACCTCAGTTTTTATTCCAAGAGCCAATGATGCCACGGCAGCCACTATTAAGATAATAAGGGTTAAATCTTGCCAAGACTCCCATAGGAACGTCTGTACAAAAATCAAATGTCAAAAAAGTTAGAGTAGATATATAAATAGGAAGAAAAAATAAAATACCTTAAGAACATGTGATGACACAATTAAACAAAATATTACCAAGAAACTACGTCCCTTTTTCACAGGATATGTGTTTGATCCAAATGTTATCTTTCTTTGTGATAACTCATTGTCATCACCACAAATCCCTATTTCGAGGTCTGTTTTCAGCATATCTGATAACCCTTTTACCTATAATGTTGAGTAGATTAGTTTATTTACGTGCACATATGTCAAAAAACTAGGGAAAAGAAAAGATAAAGTAAAGGTCTTACCCCTCCATATTGTTCTAATGTAGAAAGATTTTGGTCTCTATTCATTGAAGCAAGTTGTTCGAGACCAATTGCATAATCTCCACTAGGAGATGGAGGAGCTACTGTTGAACCTAAGACTAAATTAATTAAAAGAAGTTAAGTTTCTTACAGTAATAAAATGTGAAAAGATAAAACTTATACAAAACTTCTATAAAGAAGCACAGCTCAAAGTGGGGAAGAAAAAAAAAAAAAAAAACAAATCTCTATTGCCAACAACAAGTCTTAATTTTCCAAAAATTAAATCAACACCTCATTTGAAAGAGAAAACAATGACCAACAATGAATATCTAAGAGAAACAACTATAATCTCTTGGTCTGGATTACAGTAAGGAACTTCGGAATATATAATAGTTCTAGCAACTGGCCTTACAGTGATACTAAACTTTGAGATGGTATTGTTCCACATATTACATGATGTTTCATCATTGACCGATTATTAGAATCACTAACAACAACAATGTTAAAAAGTAGATACACACGTTTGTAGAAGATCCTAAATCTGAAGCCAAATTAGTTTCAGACCTTGTAAAACAATATCATATTAAATTTGCTAAGAATTGAAGATTAAATATAATTATTCAACATGAAGCCAATAATAGTAAAAAGGACAAGTAGGAATGTTGATTTTATAGTACAAATTACATATCATGGAATAAGTGGCAAAACAATAACCAATGGTTTATGATGATCAGTATGAAAAATTGATTAGCTTGTTATCATTTCCTTCCAAATATCATATAAAGTATGCGCAATCAAATTCATTTCACTCATTAGTTGTGTTTTCACGTTAACTTTTTCAGGAATGTGAAGTTTATACTTGTGAAGTAAGCAAAATCACGTAAAATCACTTATATAAGCACAAATATCCAATCCCTAATGCAAAAGAAGGATTAGACAAGCAAATACCTATTGCTCGTTGTCCAGCTAATTTGAAAAGCAATGCAGCCTACAACCAAAAATACCGAAATGTTAATAATTGAATTTGTACAATCAAGATTAAAGTGTTTGTATTACCCTTATGACTTGAGCATGTGCTCTAATCATCCTTCTTCTTTTTTCTTGTTCTTCCTCTTTCTTCAAGTCTAATGTATACCGAAACCGGCGGGAAGCATTAAGCACTAGTGCAGCTTGCTGTAAAGGACCAAGACTTGCACAATCAAAAGGACTCACTCGTGTATGTTAACTTACCAATCAGCAAAAACATCATTATAATAAACTCCTTAAGAGTCAATGAGTCCATGTATAGTATCCTCAATAGTGGTTACCTCAATAAATTAGTTCTTGTACTTAAAATTACAAAATATTGTACAACAACATCGGTCATTCATGATTCAAAAAATTGAAATAGATCAACGGCAACTCACAAGATGTCTCAAAAACTAAAAGCATGGAAAGATCACAAAAACATGATATATATGTGGGATTGAAGTAGCACTTATGAGACGCCAAGAATACATTCTTGAAATGCGAAAATTCCTGAAAGAATGGTAGGAAAACTTTGACTTCCAAGAAACTAAAGAAAGTAGAACAATATCAACGTAGTTGAAATAGCTTCTAGATGATGGACAAAATTCTAGATGAAAGTCCAAAATATGAAATATTTTCATGCATCTTTACAGTTTTGAAAGACAAGTATTATTAGACTCCTCCGAAATTAGCGTTGTTGCCGTTTGCCATGCTCATGCACAATATCTCAATCCATGCCTGAGAATTTTTAGCCTTATCCAAATATTTTATACATCAATATCACCAAACCATCGAACCATAAGAATCTCATAAATTCAACACCAACTTTATATAAGCTAAAATCGATACAATAAGCCTAAGAATAATAAGGTCAATTTGCTCATTCACTCCACAAAGAATTCACAACAGCAAACGCCCCACATCACCTGTATTCCAAGTTGATTGATCATTCTACCTCGAATTTACCATCGAATCACACAAAGTTACATTACCAAACACGCTTTCATGGGATCACATGATTAAAACTTCACGTGCATAGACCAAAAATAGAGGCCATAACATCATATTTACAAATGAAAGAGCTGATTACACGATAATTAAACACATGCCACACATTACGTACCCTCCATCGCTTGAGCAAATCATGCGAGGCATTCTTCGTGTTGGCAATATCAAAAGGATCAGAGAACTCAGCATCGCTGGCCCAGCCACCCGCCTCCACCGCCGCCGTGGATGTGGAGCCATTCTCTATGTCGTGGTGCATTGCCTCGTCTTTACCGGTCGTCATATTGGCCTTGGCCGCTGCGCAGAGAGAGATGGCGCCGCCGCTTCAACGGAGCCACCACTCCGTTATAAGATAAACGGAGAAAGAACGCCGGAATTATAAGCTGAAAAATAGTAACAACATCAACAAAAACAGCTAGCTAGCAATATGCTTTGCGAGAAAAAAAAGATCAAATCAAATCAAATCAACCGCGCATTGAAGAAGAAATGGAGAATACCCATACATTGTCCTGCGTTTATTGAGTGGATCTCAGTACTACCTTCTTGTACGATCAATCTGCGGGAATCCGATTCGATCGCGATACCGCGAAAGAGTAAGACAGAAGAGCTATAATTCCGGTAATTTTTCTCTGAACCAGAATTTTTTTCATTTTTTTTCCAATTATATTCTACGATTGTAATCAACAATTGTCGATTACATTTATAAATGATCATGAATCAGTCAGCGAAGCTTCGATGAAATTTCCCGCGCGAAGAAGATGGAGGTAGTGCAGTGCAGTTGTTAGTTGTCCACCAAATGGCTTCGAGAAGTTAGCTGAAACATCATATAAGCTCTTTAATATTTAATATAATTTAAAAGTTAATAAGATGTTAAAATTTAAATTAAAAATAAATATTTAACATTTAACTAAAATATAATTTATAATGATTTTATTTTATTTTTTAATATTTTAAAATAAATCAAAAAATTATATTTAAGAAGAGAAGTTATAAAATTTTGAACTTTTGTTTAGAAGTTTGTAAGTTTTTTTTTTTTTCCAAAAAATTTTACGAAATACTTGATGATGATTTACTAGCTTTTAATATGTTATAAAATATTTTAAGAAACTTATAAACGTATTAAGATTCGGTTTTATTTTTATATTTAATTTTGAAAAATAAAAATTATATATATTTATTGATTTGCATTTCAATGTCTTGTTTTTTTTTTTTTTTTTTCATGATTGATATTCTTATCATTTTGTCCCAAAAGGGGAGAAGGAAAAAGAAAAAAAAAGATGGAGAAGAAAGAAAAAGAAAACGAAAAAGAAGATTGTGATCACTGAAATATAAATTATAATATGAATATCCACTCATGTTATTCATACAATAAACAAAGGTTGATAATATATGTTAAATTTAGAGAACCAATTAACAACGAAATTTTCACATTTTCATCAATCACTGAGTCATTTAAATAGAACAAGCAGTCATTTGCATGCAGTTTCTGTGCGCATAAAATATTTTTAAATAATCATATTATTTATATATATTTTCACATGTATTATAGTGAAAATTGACATACATCACAAAAACACTTATAATTTGTATAATTATGAAAACAGCACACACTTAAAGTAAAACTTTTATAATTCATTACCAAATTAAAGAAAAAAAAATTAAAAAAAATTAAAATAAGAAATAGTGGAAGTTTTTGAATAAATTGTGGTTATTTGTACATATATAAATATTTATTGAATATTGAATAAGAAAAGGGGCAAATTGGGTATATTAAATTTTAATATCATAACTTACATTTTAGACGCAAAATACCTTTATTTTTATAATAGTATAGATATATGTGTCTAATAATTATCGTAGAATTTAAATATAACATTGAAATATATAATAATTTAATTGAAAAACTCCAAAATAATATTTAATAAAGAAATAGGAAGGTGGAGAAGACATTGCATACATTATTTTCAATATAATTAGTGGGGAAACATTTTTTTTTCATAACAAAGTATTGTGTGCCAACCAAAATTTATTAACATTTATTAATATCTCATATATGAGTACTTCATTTATTGATATCTATTGTCAGTATTATTTTTTTAAATTTACGAGAATATATCTAGCTCAAAATTAATTATCCTACTTATAGTGTTTATGAAATCACAGCCAGCTCAAATTGATTGTAACCTTGTACGATACTTTGCATTATTAATTGTTATGTCCTCAATAACAGCTATTCCTTTAATTCAATGATATGCGTTAAATTCCAACATAATTTAAAGACGTTGGAATTCTTTCATCAATAATAGTACTAAAATGCATAGTTCACAATAGATTTTCCACTTGGAAAGACTTTATGACTCTAAATCAATGCATGATAGCGTAGATATAGAAGATTGGTGCAAAGTTGACAAGACAAAGCATTCCAAAGTTGGAAAAATGAAAGAAAAACTAAAAAGGAGGAATGACCAAGACAAAGAATTCACATGTGATTCATTATTCTATTGGGCCTCGTTTGCTTTGAATAATGTGATTAGAAGAGATATACAAATAAATAAATAAATATACTTTAAGTCCATTAAGATATAATATCTTAATTTTATGTTTGGTTGGTAAGATTAATATATAAATAAATTAAAATATAATATATAAATTTACTATTATATTATTTATAATTTTTAATAAAATTTTCACAATTTTCTCATTCTTCCCCATTATTAGGAACAAGGTTTAATTAAAAATAAGATAAAAAAAAAAGGCCATATTTGATATTTGTAATTCTAATCACACCAAATCAAGTATTCCCCCCCTTGCTCCATTTTCCAAAAGCAACAATAAATAATGTTAAGCATAGGATTTATCAAGGACTTTTATTAATTGAAATAAATATTAAAAGATGTTTGATTAGTTATATATCACACCTTATCAAACAAAGCAAACAAGGCCTTGTTATATTAATATAGATGATTTTGGCATACTCGACACATCGAGGAAAAGGGGAAAAAGAAAAAAGAAATATATATATATATTTCTTAATATTTTTGATATAGACATAATATATATATAAGATAGAAAATAATGTTTTTTATATATTGAAAAAAAAAATATTTTTGATATATATATATTTAATATTTTTTAATTTTATCAACTAACTAAAAAACACATAAAGTAATTAGTCCAGCATGATATCCACATGACAAAATAATTATATTTGGCCCACTTAAAGATTTTATTGGGCGTATAAATATTTTTGATTTAATAATATATTTTAATACTTTTTAATTTTATCAACTAACTAAAAAACACATCAAGTAATTACTCTAACATGACGTCCACATGACAACATTATTATATTTGGCCCACTCCAGATTTTATTGGGCCTGTGTAATTGGATTTGTCCAGCTTATAACAAAAGCGGGGCTCAATTGGCCCAAACCTAATGATTTTAGATATTTGTAATTTTACATATTAAATTTAATTATCATAAATTAAAATGGATAATTCAAAACGTGCTGATGACACATTATATTTAATTGTAGTAGGACCAATTCTAATTTCTAATATTTTTGAATGTCTTTTTAATAAATTATTACCTCATTTACTGAATAGACATGAACTAGTAATTTGTCGTATTTAATGCATGTGTTAAAATTTGTATAATATTGATATAAGATATAGCCCAATAGGCCCAACCTAAAGACTATAGACCCAAGAGTATAGAATCAAACCCATTTCATTTGCGGGGCCCAACCATGTTATCGACCTCGGTTGACCTCTCACACCTCTTTTCAGCAAAGCAACACTAATGTAATTCGACTAGGCCGCAGACCAAGGTCAAACGCTCGATTCATCCGACCATAATATTCGGCTACCTCGTCCACCGATCGTCAACCCCCCTGAGATCAACCTCAATGTTGAATATCCTGACATGTGGCATGCCTCCACTTTAGTGGTGCGTGCCGCCCCAGTACCACCCATGCTATCGCGCCAAGCTGAGGGCAAGCCTTCGGTGTACTATTTTATCCATGAAAGTTGGAGATAAAGCCATATGGAATAGTATATGAATGGGAGATGACCTAAAGCCTTTAATGCAATGACAAGAGCCCTTTCTGCATGGTAGAAGCATCTCAGACAAATCTCTCCCCTAGGGAAAGCTATAAATACCCCTTTTCCAGCTTCATTAAAAATATGTCATTCTATACTACAAATCCTCACTCTGCTGCTCATTATATCTGGTTAATCTCAAACTGACTTGAGCGTCGAAGTACTATAGCCGATGGCATTTCGGCTAGCTTGACGTTTGCTCATGATTGCAGGACTCAACCCAGCTATCTATTCCTCAACCAAGTAGGTCGACACATCCATATTCTATCCCAATCCAAGAACATACAGTTTTTGCCCTCATCAAATATATATTTTTATATATAATAACAATATTCGTCTATTTTTTTATATGATATAAATTTATTTTAATAATTTTAATATATTTATTTAAATATATATATATATATTGTAAATAAGAATTAAAAGAAACTGATAGCTACATGCGTAAAATAGGTAAGTTACAAAAAGGTGTGTAAATAAGATGAAACGATTCGCGAATGGTTCGGGTTCAACCTGATGAAAGCTCGTATTTGGCTCGATCTTGTCAAGCTGAGCCAAGTCGAGCTTAATAACATTCGACTCGAAAAACTTGTGAGTCTAATCAAGCTTTTTTATTATATATATACATATATAATAAAAAATTAGGCCCATATAATAGAATCCATAAAATAATAATAATGATAATAGTAGTTCGGTTTTTTATTTAGAAAATATATAACAAAATCATTTAAAAATTTTATTATTATAATTTTTGTTTTGAGTGTAAATGAGCTCGAATTAATCTAAACTTATACAAGCTTGAACTCATCCGAATTTATACGAATTGAATTTTTCTGATTTTCTAGGACGAGCCTTATTAAGTCAAGTTCGATAAGGTTTGCCGAGCATTCGTCTATTCTAATAAGTCGAGCTTAAGTTTGGATGTTTAAGATCTACTTGAGATCGAGCTCACGAATTAATACACCAGCCGAGTTTGAACCTACTAGATTTGGACTCATCTCATCTCGTTTACACCCATAGTTATAAATAATAGTTATTATATAACTTCTAGCTAGTAGAATTAAAAGAAATGAGCCAAGAGATTTTAGGTAATCATTTGAAAATACACCAAAAAATGGATATGTACTTTATTAATAGTATGGATAATGTTTCCTAATGATAATATAAAAATTAAATGTTCTTTGTTTTTCAACAAAATGAAGGTGCATTTAC
Organism: Jacaranda mimosifolia; assembly: GCA_018894105.1. NCBI lineage: Eukaryota > Viridiplantae > Streptophyta > Magnoliopsida > Lamiales > Bignoniaceae > Jacaranda > Jacaranda mimosifolia. Next base: position 39,713,299 of record CM032124.1, read on the forward strand.
TAATAATTTATTATTATTTTGTTTACAATTGTAATTTTGTCCTGCAATGCAATTACTTTTAAATTAATAGGGGCTAAATGAGAAAAAGCCACATTTTAGAGCCAAAAGAGCACTTCATCTCATCAACGGATAGGATTTAAAGCACTGTCTTAAGCGAATGAGAACCGTCCGATACGTTTCAGCTTCAAACCCTACAAAACCCTAGTTCTTTTTTATCTCCGCCTGAAAACCAGCTCTCCACCAGCCGCTGGACATAAGGCAGCCTCACCTCCCCCCTTCCCCCCACCCAACCATCTCCACCACCGCCGGCGAATCTTCAGCCAAGGACACTGTAAGCTCATTTTCATTTTCTTCTCCATTTTGCAGCATATGTTGTACGTATATTTGTATGTGGACGTGTGTATGCGTATGAATGCTTATTTAATTTGAAGGTATAGATATGAGTTTCTCCATAAATGCATTTAGTATTATGCGTATGAAATTCAGTTTGTTTATATATGTAATAATGTGCAATCTGTTTTTGACGGATGAACGAGCTTTTTGTAGATTACATATATATTGTTTTTGTGCCTATGGGAGCTGAGCTCGTGCATTTGGTTTTGATGAATAATCCGTTTAAATTGGGAGGTAATTTTAATTTCATGAGGTTTAAACTGTTGATGTCAAACATTTCTGCTATGTTTGGTCTGGGAAGAAAAGGTTTCGTCTCTCCAAATGTTGTTGTTTCTGATTTATTTTTTTTAATGTTTTTCATTTCCCTTTTCCATCTCCTCTTTGAACTCGAAGGTCCAAAGATGGCCATATGAATGGCAGACGTAATAGGAAAGGTGAGGGAAGGGAGAAGAATTAGATTGGGCATAAATTTCTGAAGCAGGACTGTAGATATGATTTATATGCGGACATCTAGTCTAGTATTGGCATCTGTGTTGCTGTAATATTATCAAATAAGTCTTGATATTTAGAAGAAGTAATCAGTTTAGTTATGTTTGGTGTACAGATGGCTGAGAAGGGAGGACCAATTGTTCCCGAGTCTGTGTTGAAGAAACAGAAGAGAAATGAGGAATGGGCTTTAGCCAAGAAGCAGGAGCTTGCTGCTGTGAAGGAGAAGAAAGCAGCAAACAGGAAGCTGATTTACAGCAGAGCTAAGCAGTATGCTAAAGTGTATGAGGAGCAGGTATTATCTATGACTTTTGTTTGCTGTTATTATTAGTGTTGTTACTATGTAATTTTAAGTTAATTACATTGGATTCTTGGCTTGCACTTTAGGAAAAGGAGCTGATTCAATTGAAGCGTGAGGCAAGGTTGAAAGGGGGATTTTATGTGAACCCTGAAGCTAAGCTGCTATTTATCATTCGCATTCGTGGGTATGTCCTTAATGTTATTTAGTCTGACATTATATGATATGTATGATATTGTATGGCTCACATCTCTTACTCTCTGGAACTCTCAGTATAAATGCCATGCACCCAAGGACAAAGAAGATTCTGCAGCTGCTGCGTCTTCGACAGGTGATACTGCATGTCATTTTATGTGGCTTTGATAATTGTTTTCTGGAAAGCCTATTAGGCAATATTCACCAATCATTTATCATTTCTAACTTCTGAAAAATCAGTGTGTCAATGTTGAATGTAGAGATGATTTGTTTTACTGGTGAATGGTATGTTTAACAGAGTGCATGATGGGCATGATTCACTTATAATGTTCATCTACTCCTAATTTGGTTGGAAATTGTTTGTGATTGTATGTGCATTAGGCTGGCTACACAAGAGGTAACAAGTTTGGCTTCATACTTTATGGCATATGCTGTTGATACAGCCCACGTTTGACTTTATTTCCTTTTGAGTCTCCAACCTCTCTTGTTAATTATTTTACAGTTTAAGACGGTAACCTGATGGTGGTTTTTATTTCTTTTCCTTTATGTGGTCCTGAAAGCATTTTAAATCCATATAAATGTGAGTATGTGAAATTTTTGAGTGCAGATTTTTAATGGCGTTTTCCTAAAAGTTAACAAGGCAACAATGAATATGCTACACAGGGTTGAGCCATACGTGACTTATGGGTATGCATCTAATGATACTCCCCTCCAATATATTTTCTAATTTCTGTACCAGTCTGAATGCTTACATGAGGGGTTATGGCAACTTGCTTTCAGGTACCCCAACTTGAAGAGTGTGAAAGAATTGATATACAAGAGGGGTTATGGCAAGGTCAATAAGCAGAGGATTGCTTTGACAGACAATGCCATCGTTGAACAGGTTCGTTAACTTTTGCAGGGATTGGCTCATAATTTCTTTCTGTATTTTACTGAGGCCTTGCATCTATTTCAGGTTCTTGGTAAATATGGTATTATCTGCACGGAAGATCTAATTCATGAGATCATGACTGTTGGACCTCACTTCAAGGAGGCTAACAACTTTCTCTGGCCATTCCAACTTAAGGCACCATTGGGTGGTCTGAAGAAGAAGAGAAATCACTATGTTGAAGGAGGAGATGCTGGAAACCGTGAAGACTACATCAATGAGCTTATTAGAAGAATGAACTAGATTTCATTACCTTAGTATTTTTGAAAATTTGAGGTTCTATTTCTTAAAACTGCAAGGCTGAGGAATCATCTGCCAGTGTTTTCTTTTTTTTTTTGTGCTTCTGCTAAAGCTGTTGATTTCCTTTTTGTGGTACACAATATCAAGCATTTTGGTGAGACATTTGTCTTAAAGATTTATATGTTAGATCTATTATTGTTCATTTCAGTATCAAATCTTTCAGGCAAGTTGCTTTGGTGATCCCTACTTGAAGACAACGTATATTGCCTATGTATTCCATCATCTGCTCTTTCTCAATGCTTGCTATTTTCTCTGATGACATTTTAGGTATTTGTATTCCTTAACTAGTGTTTCTTTTGCTCTTGATAAGGTTCTTAATTTGTTTGATGCGCATCTATTATCAGATGTAATCTCGTGTGGGTGAGCTCTTGGAGGATAAGTAAATATTAGGGGTGTTCGCGGTTCGATTTGGATTGATTTTGGGACAAAAAGCCAATCGATCAAAATTATATAATGTATATTGGATCAGTTTGGATTGGTTGGACTTTTATTATAAATTCGATTCAATCCAATTCATTTTAAATCGGTTTGGATTGGATTAATTAAATTGATTTTTTAATTTAAAATTTTAATTAAAATATTTGAAAAATTACTATTGATAATTAAATTAATTTAATCAATCAATTTGTAAATTTTATTTAGCTATCATATCACACTAATATTGTGAAATTAAGTTAAATTATGTAAGAACATACAATTATGAAGTTATTAGTCCACAATAATTATCCCTATATATTTTATTTTTGAAAGTGAAAAAATCCCAAGTTTAGTTCAATTTAATTTATTTGTGTATTTTACAATTAGAATATATATTTTTTATATTATTAGTATATAAATTTCGATTTGGTTTGGATTTGATCGATTTTTTAGATTAAAATCGAATTGGTTTTAAAAAAAAAATCCAATTCAATCCAAAAAAGTCAGTTTTGATCGGTTTTTTATTTTTTGAATCGATTCGTCTTATTTTTTTTTTAATTGAATTGGATTTGAACACTCCTACCCCGTTGGGTTAAAATGATGGGCAATTATAAAGTTAAGCAGTTGGCTATGCCATACGTCTTAATGTTACTAGATTTTGTAATACTCATCTTATATGCATAAAGTGCAGACATGTATTATATATATTTATCACACTCTTCAGAGGAGAAAGGTGAATTTATCACCCAAACACATGACATATTTTGATGCATATTACAATATACTGCAATAAAATGAATGCTTGAAGGCTATAAGCGGAACAATAACTGGTATGTCATCCCTTGATAGCTTGACTGGAGGAAAATAAAAACCACTCTTATCCCTTCTTCATTATGAGGAAGAGTAGTATGCAACGAAATGGTAACTTAGTGGGAGAAGGTTAGGCGTCGGGAGCAGACTACACAGCAGTATCTGCGCTTAATCTTGTGTGGAAAGGGCACACAAAAGATTACTAACTGGGTGTCCATTTCCATAGCCAGGACAGGGCCTCCGCAGCAGGGGCATCCTGTCCCTTTCACTCCTTCTCGACTAATTAATTTCTGCCTTTGATTTACTATTTGGAATATGCCCATCTCTCTCTCTTTTTCTCTCTCCCAGCCTCAGGGTGTGTGATCCATGAATCCTTCCTCTTGCATTTATAGACTACACAGTTTGTAAAATTCTGGGAAGTTTCCTTGAAGATAGGTGGAAATTCTACTAAATTAAATTGCATGGTGGGGCCACCCAACCACAGGTATTGATTCAAAGGCAAGCCAGCTTTATTACAGTATTGGAGGACCAGGTCAACGAGGTGGAAATATAATAGAGGATTGCTGGAAACTTTGGGGTAGAGATTGGTCCTTTTCATGATAAGTTGCTGTACCTGAGCTGTTCTGACTGTATTGTTAAAAACTAGTTGCAATTGCCAAATAGTGGAGAAGACTTGAGAGCTAAGGATGAATTTTGGGTATCTAGTTCCTATCTTTTTCTGTTAAAGTCATCAAGAAAGATGATATGTCCAATGCAAGAAGCAAAGTTTCATGACCTTTTACCCAGACATCAGGGATATTAACAAGAAAGGTCTCACTATTCACATTATGCTGACCGCAAGAAGACTGGCTGGCTTCCTGTCATAAGCCCGGAAGCCAAAAAATATATCATCCAGTCTTGATTCATGGAAGTAAACAATATTTGGTAATTCTATTTTGGAAACAAAACTGAAAAAATGGTGATTATGATTCATGGCTATGGGACTATAGGATTGTGGGCTTCAATATCCACATGTTTAATACCGGGAACTATTTCCTGGATCTCTTTTTCTAGCCGATCTACTTCACTCCCAAGAGCTGTGACCACCTCTTCACCTGCCAGAACATAAAATTTAGTTCTTGGAGCGTAGCAGGAAAGAATAATTGCTTTTATTGTATTACATACCATAGTTTGACATGATCTTGAGCAACGCAGAATCATCCTTTTCCTTGGCAGCGTCTCTAAACTGTTTATGTCATTAAACATATATTGATTGCTGTGAGATACATGCTGCATCATTTATGCTCACACACACATAGAAGTAACCTTGACCCGAATCAATGGAAGAGAGCTATTTGCACAAGGAGAGATCCAGAGAATTTAGGGACAATGGAATCACCTGTTTAGCCCACTCTTCACGTCCAGTTCTGCATAGATAGTTCTGCACCAGCACCACACCATTGAAGTCTACAACACAATATTATACTCTATCACATTGATGATCCCAGACACTTGGGGAAACTGAGACAGTACAACAACCGTATTTACTTCTAACAAATTTGTAATGTCAAAGGTTAATGAATCAAAGTATCACCTATTTCAGCCTTGAATCTGAAAAATCCTGGTCCAATCACCTCACTCTTGCAATCATATACGGCATCCACAACCTACGACAAAAAAAGTGCACCTTCTCTTAGACTACTTTGTCATTTGTCATAAATCAGCAAAAAAAGAGTGTGATATGTTGCACAATACTGGGTCATTTTTCAGTAACTCTAGAACTCTTTCCATATCTGGACCATCAATTGCTCTACCAATCAAAGCATGACGATTCCTCTGAATCAGAAATATCGCGACCTGCAGTAAATTAGTCATTTAATTAGGCTCAATATAACAATTTTCTACATCATTCTTCAATATCATCATGCACGTGGAAGAACAAAGAATGAATATTTTATGTTTTCTGTGCACAACCCAGCATGTTTTTTGATATTCACTGTGAAGACATTCACCAATCATTGAAGATTAATTTGTTAAATCAAGTGATTCTACTTTAGTATGAATACTCATAAGAATGATGTCTTTCCTAATAGCAAAATGCCAGTGTCACCTAAACACTAAAATCTAAAACAGGTATGTGTATCTACTCAAAGGCACCTATGTTTGATTATGTCCTGATAACTTTTCTTTGTTTTCCAAGTGCAGTCTTTCTTTTTCAAATTTCAAGTGAAGAACAGAAGCATCATCTCTTCAAATCTTAAAACCCGGCAGCTCATAACACGGAGTTTGATGAAGCATATACCAAATTTTTTTATGAAGCCCAGCAATTAAAAAAAAATCAATATACACATCACCTACCATTCCCAAAAGGTTTCCCACAATAATTGAACCAATAGGATCATAAATTGCGTTCCCTGTTTTATTCACTGCCACCAATGATGCAGCAGCGATGGCAAGGCCAGTAACAGCAGCACCATCCTGCATCATCAACATGATTTAGCATTAACTAAAATGGATATAGGGCAGATGTATAGCTTGAGAAGGCTGCTTGCTTTTTTGAAGATTGTCTCAAGCTAGTTAAGAGTTTATTTCATTGGCCACTTGGTGAAACTCTAAATAACTATAATTCTAACCAAACTGTGAGGAACCTTGAATATTTTCCATGAATCTATATACTAAAAATTCCTGAAAGAAAAAGCTAAGACAACTTTCCCACTTGCACCTCGCGGGTATTAATTATGGAGAAACTTATTTTGTGGACCCATACTCAGTATCAATATTTTTGCAGCTAACTGCTTGAAAATTATTTCATAATATTTCAGTATATCATGCAAATAAAGTCAATTTATGGATAGGTTTTCTCTATCCTCAATCTAGCATGCTAAAATCTTCCCAGACATGTCTCTGTTTCTTCAGCAAATCATTTTGAAATTTCATTGATCCTTGAAGGATATTTCACAATGGGCAAATATTAGACCAGCCCTAAAGAAGCATCAATCCATCCAGGCTTTATATTTGGAGAAAGCAACTGAAATCCACAAAGGATAGAAATTCCCAATTAAGTGAGCGCTTGAGGTATTCAATTGAAAAAAAAGTCCTCCTAGACTCCTAGTTACAACAAAGAAATGGAAGATGGATTATTCCAAGGCCTTCCTACTCTGCATTCCTCTTGGTTTTCTAGAAACAATGCAATATACCAAAATTTATTCCTCCATTGTTATATTATATAGGTCCAATGTTTAAACTAACAATTAGACTATAAAATCATGCATAAGAAGACATGATTAATAGAAATATCAGCCAAATTATTTCCTAACCATACAGTGAGAATATTTGATGCTCCATATAGTAATTTTTCAACTTTTGAACTTATGAGACAACTTGATGACCAAAATACAAAAGCTATCACCTCTGTCATCACAGCAACAGCGGTTGGGTCATGACCACGCCAGACATAGTCTCTCACTTTCATTCCTTCTGCAGCAGCACCTTTTCTAACAGCTTGGATAGCAACAAGAAGGGAAGCACCTGAGACAAGTTTACCTTTAATCATAATGAAATGTGAAATAGCAATAAAAATACTGAAAATGTTCTTTTTCTGAGCCGACAATCTTAACAAATAATAACGAAATCCACCTTCAATAAGGAATGAGCCACCAATCACTAGGGCAGCATACTCTATATGTACAGGGGGCTGAAGAGAAAATAATATCAATCAATAAAGCTCCATTGCATATCCCGAAGAAAGAAATGCTGTTTTGAGATTGTTAAAGTGAAAACATTTCAGACATTCTAAATTGAACTTTAACATTATGCTACCTGAGTAGTCCACAAGTTTTGAACACCATGAACAATTGTAGCGCCAGAACCGAGGCAAAATATACCAACAGCAGAAATCAAAGACCAGACAAATCTTTCCTTGGAATAACCATATCTGGATCATACAAACAAGGTTCAGCATCATTATAAAACCAAATGAGCCTCACAACATTACATGTGTCTGCGTTTATGGATATTAGGTTCATCACATATAAAATCCAAATGTAGTTCAATGCTATAATAGTTCTAATAATTTGAAAAAGAACAAATTACTTTACATGGTAATAAAATGGACACTTGAATCATTGCATTTTCTTTACTTCAATCAGACAGATAATTGATTAGTTGATGAGCCATTTTAAGGCCAGGGGGTATTGGAAAGCAAGATAAGGAACTTATTTTTGTGCTACTTGAAATGATCCTTACGACTTTTATGATGAGGTTAAGGTAACTTTCAGACACCTTGAAGTCTGACAGTAAGATGCTCTACATGACAAGGCTAAGAACATATTTTTTGATTTCTAGTTACAGAGTTTGGATATAAATATCAAATGAAGACTTACGGGTGCAGAGCATCTGGGGCACGTCTTGAACTACTCAAACCATAGGCAAGAAGAGCCTAAAAAGTAAGCATGAATTAGTTTACCATATTCATTGATCGACTAATAAAGTCAACTTCAACGAAGAAAGAATGATTTTACAGCAAGAATACCAAAAATAACAAGAAGTGAAATACCTGATTTGCAAAATCTGCAACTGAATGCACAACTTCAGCCAACATTACATGGCTTGAGGTGTATAACCAGACCCCAAATTTGAGAGAAAAAACAAGAAAGTTGCACCATAATGCTGTTGTGACTGCTCGCTGGCTAAATTAAAAATTATAAGGTGTCAAGGAGAAATAAACCTAAAGCTAGACAACAAAGCAAAGAGGCATTGTACGAAATGGAAAAACAAAACAACTTAGAATAAGGTAAGAAGCGTAAACAAAAGGAAATTACCTATGATCATCCACTTCAATCTTCTTAATCTTTTTAGCTCTTGTCAGAAAACCTGCAATCACCACCATTGAATTATAGAACATACACAAGATACTAACTTTACCTCAGCCCGACAAAAAGTACTCACTTCGCGTGAAGTTGAGCTGGTGGTGGCAACTGGAACTAGGTAAAATCAAGTTAGACAGAGGAACGACTCTCGACGAAGAATACGCCGTTAAGAAATTCCTAAATGCTGCAAAACCCTGCCGTTGAGTGAACTGATGAGGACAAGAAATATCATACTGAAGTATTCTTTGATTATTAACAAATTTATTTTCTTGCAAATTGGGATTCTCCGGCTCCGATGAAGGCAAGCGGTGATGAATTTGAGCAATGGAGCAGCTGAATGGAGAGTAATGATATCGGTCATGGAGAAGGCGAGAGAGAAGACGAGACGTTCGCATTCCTGCTGAGTATAATAATATCAATGATAACTAGAATAAATCAACAATCAGCCAATACATGAATTGATATCCCCCTAAGACTTAATGAAAAGGTAAGTGCGAGGTAGACAATTTTATCCCATAAAAAGAGGCTTAGGGTTTTGCTGTTGGTGGTGGGAGTTGGGAATTTCCCGGCGATGGGCGGCGGAGGGGCGGTGGTTTAGAGTTTGTAGGGGTTGTGGAAAGTGGAAAGTGGAAAGTGGAGGAAGGATTTTAGCTTTCAAAGCAAAGTATATTCTTCATTCCCCACTGTTGGACCGGGAGACTAAAATCGTTATTACAGGCCAAGATTTTTGGGTGCGACAAGCGCGATTTTAGGTCAAGCTCCTATTTATTTACACACACGTATACATACCAAGAGCTCGTTCGGATTCGTATTTCTAACCTCCCACATTAGATGATAAACTTATGCCATTAAGTCACAGACCACTCGACAAGTCAAGTTCCTATTAGTAGCAATTGTTTGCCAAGCTATTGAATTGCAATTTAGCATGGCAAAAATCCAATTTGTTAGGCAAATATATTTTTGGCTTATTGGTATGTAAAAAGTAGGATTATCAGCCGAACCTGTCAATTTTCTTGCCCAGGCTCCAGAACAACTCAAGACTAATTGCGTAATGGGTCCCTTTTCAAGCTTTTTTATCTTAAATAAGTGTACTAGTGTTTGCTCTATTTAAATTATTGTCCTTCAAGAGTTCTATATTTTTTATTATTGTTTTTAGAAAGATCTACCGTCTGTATTATTGTACTAAAAGATAATGACTTTGTATTATTGTCCTTGTAAATAGTAAAAATTCTCCCCTATATAAGGAGAAATAATTTGTATTCAAAATTAGAGCGAGTTTAGCAAATGCCTCTTTCATAAATAAACTTGTGTGATAATTTCTATCTTCATCATTATTGAACTTCATTTCTTCATATATTTTCTTTTTTGCTTCCTTATAATTTTCCTCCGAATCTACCTAATTATCCTCAATATTTAAGATTAAGTATGCTCCGCAGTTGCCTTTTATAAAAACATTTTGCATTAGAAAAATTTTAAATTAGTTTTAATTCTAAAAGGTATTATAATTTCTTAGCATAAAAGAACACGCCCCTCTTGTTGCCCATTGTGAGGACACCCCTCTTGTTGCCCGTTGTGAGGCTTATTTGGCGGAATCATACCTTGCTAAGTTACTGATTCCACAAAGTAATTCATGAAACCATTTCAAAGAAAATGATCAACATAAACTATCATTTAGCATGACACAAAAAATGTTATCCACTTCAAGAATTCCAAAATTATGAAGCTTTTGTAGGATCCCTATCATTTATATTTCAATTTCTTCTAGTTTGGTTTAATGAACACATAAATTCAACTTGGGCCAATAAGAAATAATACCATATAATTCAGCCTAAGCAATGATCAAATGTTTGCATCTTCAACATACAACAGCCATGCCAAGATTATAACTCTTGGTTGAAAGAAAATTGCCACTAACATACAAAACGATACATAAAATCAAAAACATATATCTTGTTACCTATGTTACAAATCAAAAGATATTCAAGCATGTGGGAGCTCAATTATGCCTATTCTGAGGTAAAGCAATCCCCTAAGACTAAGAGAGACTGTATGAGCCTCTATTATTCATTCCCGAGATCTCTGGTTCATAGAGGCTCAATCAGTTTCTTCAACCTCTTCAATTCTTCTACTTGCTAGGGCCTCAGTAAGATATGCAATAGAATGCATCTATACTTCCTAGTTGCCATGAAATCGGCCTTCTTTCCTGGCACGTGATCGAGTTTCCATATGTTTTCCATCCGCAATTCCCTGGTCATGCCGGGTGATGATTTTTATAGGGTGTGCTTCTGTGTTAAAAACCCATTCGTCAAGTGAAATGACTGAAGAAGGCGAAAAGAGAAGATAGAGATACTTCAGCGTCTCTGCCAGAAAAAAGCTTTGCATCATGTTGTCTTTCACCCCGGTATTGACCTGAGTACAGAAGGCACAAAAAGTAGTCAAGTAGGGGTATGAGGATATTGAGAAACAATTCTTCCACATGCCATCACATTAGACCGATCTCTTCTACAGAAGTATCAAAGAAGACCACCAGCAATATATTATTTGTTTTCCCACCATAAAACACTAGAACAAGAAAAATTTCAGAGTTAAGAAGTGCTCACATCCTTTAATCCAACGTATCCTGACTCTATGCGGGAGTTCTTCTCAAATGCTTGAAAGATGTTCCATCCCCACTCTTGATATGTCTTATTGCCAGTCAAACGCCAAAGGTAAAAGAGTGACTCAACTGTCTCTGGCCTCAATATGTTCCATGACGTTCCAACACTCATATCCTGAATAATATAAAATGAGCAAGCAATAGAAAAGAAATACTTATTCTTCATCATGACATAATTTGAGCATCATGAATGAATGCTAAAAACAGTGAGCAGAAGACACTTACCTGCCCTGAGTTAAAAAAGTAGTTCTCTCCAGCCAGTTTTGTTGGAGTAGACTGGTAGAAGTTATAGCAGGTCCAAGCTAGCTGCACAAAAGGCTCAAAATTATCCACTCAAAGCACTAAAAGGCTCACTACCTCACATTAACCTGGCAATTGGGTAAATTTACCCATGGGTACAAGATAGTGGACCCATTACCCATGAGGATGGATAATGGGTAACCCATAAGTACCCGTATTAATTTTTTATTTTTTTAATATTTAAAAAGTAAATTAATATCCACCTTGCAACTTACATGATGTTATTAAATAAAATTAAAAAAACAACGAATTTATTAAATTGAATAAGTACTTAAAGCATATTAATAACGTTGTAGTTTAATACTTGCAACTTAAGTATTCAAAATCCATCAAATTTAAAGTACACTACATTTAAAAGTTCAAATTTAAATCTCATTACACTGCCAAAAGTTTTTTGAATTAAAAGTTTAAAAATCACTCAAACATTGTTGTCTTTGTAGAAGAAGAATAGAAGATGGTACATCTATGAAAATATGCACAACAAATTATTTATCACTTGACTACATAGGTGGCCGCTATTTGAGAAGGGTTTTTTGTTATACACTATTTTGTATTTAGGGTATTGCTCTAGGGTATTAGTTTGTTGTAATTTTTTGATTTGTAAAATTCAAAAATTAAAGGTTAGATTAAAAATTTTAAAAACATAAATATATATACGGGTATCTCGTGGGTACCCATGGGCTGGGCCAAATAACGGTGGGTAATTTGAGTATCAGTAAAATAACCCGCATTTTATTAGGTTGGAAATATAAGGCCCATTACCCGTAAATTCTTTGGGTACCCGTGGGTATGGGTACTATTTTGCCAGGTCACAAGCATATAAACACAAGAGACTTGAAGGTAAGAATTTGGTATGTATACCTCCTCAGCCAGAGACAAGAATTTCTTAGCTTCATCAGGACCATAACCACTAGACCCCAATGCTAACATTCCTGGAGCAAAACATGCAAGTTCATCCATCTGCAAATATGTAACTAATGAGCGCAACATCTAAAACACTTAAAATAATATTCATGTGCTCGTTATTGCCCACAACCATAGATATAAACCACCTTGTCTATTAAAGAATTTCCAATCTTCTCACAGATGTAGGCAAAAGAAGATGGGGTAGTTCTCCGCACCAAGCTTAGAAGACCTTTCATTGATGTCTCCCACATTTCCCTGTTGGGAATACATATTATAAAAGTTGTTTATCAGACAGTTAAGGAAAGGAATACCATCAGCTGAACTTAGCAACATTTAAATGCTTAATCAAACGAGAGTAAGCCAACAAAAGCAAAAAAAAGAAAAAAAAATAGTGTTAATCTGAAACATGACAGTAGTAATAACATAATAAACATGACGCACATAGAAATACCGAAGACCTTCCATATACTATTATGTATATTATACATGTGTGTTCAAGTTAGGACGGATAAAGCATTAGATAATTACCTGTAATGATTCATTGCAGTGGTTTTGTTTCCTTGTATCCAGACCTTGAGTAAGTACTCATAAAAGCTGCACAGTTTTGTTTCTTTCCATTAAATATTAGAAACCTCATAACCACCACTAGTGACAACAAGAGTTGATCCATACTCCAAATTCTTTACAATACATGCTAGCATAGCAAATTATAAAAGAGTCATTAAATATTTCAGATATGTAAAATGGCAATGACCTGTCACCCATGGCTCCAAAAGTTATGGTTGAATACGATCTTGTCCCTCTGTGTGGATTAATATAAATGGGAAGCAAACCATCAGGAGGAAAGGTTTTATTAAGCTCTAGAATGACATTTTCCACCTGAAACATAAAGATGCGGAATTCACTCCATAGAAGGAAAATAAATCTCATAAATTTACAGGGAAGCAGAAATCATTCTGACTCCATGCCATTGGGATCTCGATGTTCCACATATAGTTTTGAGCTCCATAAACACAACACACAGTTACATCATTACTTATGCTTCAAATAAGTTACTTCTGATCTCCTTCTTCAACAAAAAATTGCCCTGAATGCTAAAGATAAGAAGTTAGGAGTGTATATATGTACAAATATATACCTTCTGCTGATATTTGGGGTCCCCTGTCCTTTGGGAAAGAGCAATAAATTCCAGCTGCTCTGTACCAGAATCTGCCAGGATGCTGTCGCCCTAAATGAGAAAGCAATAAAAATTATCTCTAAATCTCATACATGCAATAACGTAAAAGATAACACAGCAGCATCATGAGTGTCGGAAATGCACCACAGAAATACAAGTAAAAGAGAACATATCTGATCAGCAATGAAATACATGTAAATTTAATAACAACAACTAACCCCTGTCCACCCAGGATTATGCGGATTCCCATGAGCCAAATTAATAATATTATATGGGATACCAGAAGGAGTATCCCATGCAGGCAGCAGTCTGTCAGCAATATCTTTAGCCTTTTCAAGGAAAACTTTATCTCCAGAGAGATCATAGGTGCTGAGAAGTCCACCAACAACTCTGTATTGTCGCAAACATACATGAAATATAAATATAGATTCAAGATGTTTCTTTTCTTCCTTAACTGAAACAATGGAGTCATACTCGCAAATCTTTATATATAGTCCAGATCAGCAAAATAACTAAAGGAACACAAAAGACACATTAAACCTTATAAAGCAACCTTATGGTTGTCTCAAAAACGCTGGCATCATAGTTCTTGTTAAAATCCAAGGACTCTGCAACCCACCTGCCACGAACACCTTTCTAAGCGTCAAACAACAGTTGCATAAATGCATAGTGAAATTATCTATGAAAAGTAAAGTTCCCCAATCACATATTTTAAGATACCAAATCTCTTACAAGGACAAACACTGAAAGCTAATAGTTTTCATCCCATTCATTTCTCTCTTACAATGTGTATAATTTTTTGTTTATATTCTGGCCTTAAATGCACATAGTGATGTATATCTTGACAATGCAAAGAGATAGAGCATAATTTTTTACTAGCTGAAAGGTCACTTTTTGATAAGAAAAAACAAATACATAAGATTTTGGACTTTTCTATAATATAATCTCCTGTTGACCATCACAATCCATCTTAATAATTTCATGGTACGCAGGTGTTCTTGCAGTTTTCTTTCAGTCTGATCTGGATATATAGAGGAACAGGCCACTGAATAGTGAATACGGGCTGGTCACACTAAGATACACACTTCGCAGATGCCATACGCAAAAAAATCCTAAACCAGCTCGCACTGGCAGGGTCCAGCTAGACAATGACCATGATATTACTAATTCCTTTATGTAGAAACAAAGTAAAGAAACGTGGAAGAACAAGAAATTTTAAAGCAAACAAACACAGCGATAACCCATTTAAATGTAGAATAAAAATATCCAGCAATAACCCATAAATGGCACCCTAAACTTACTCTCTAGCCCTTTGGAACTGCTCATCCAACCCCATTATGTACAGCGTGTCAAGAGCATCAATTAAAGTTGCTCCAAGGCCACCAAAGCTATCAACACCATTTTTCGATTGAGGCTGGCAACCAAAAATTTCACAAAAATATTCATCAAAAAACGATTTCAAAGACATTTTTACTACGGTTCTCTCTAAAAAATTATAAAAAAGTCAAGGATAGCATATATGAGCCACCTAAAACACTTGTTACCTAACACTATCAAAATTGGGTGCTAGAAATTGAAACAAAAGAAAAGGCAAGTAAGAGGAAAACTTAAGGCATATATAAGTGTTATTATCTCTATGCTGGTAAACTAGAAAATAAATAAGTAAAATTAGTTCACAGAGATAAAATACAATCTTTTATATTTGAAATGAGGCACAAATAGAAGCGAAAACCATACTTGGAGTTCATCATGGCCCCAAGCATATTTTTCATATGAACTCCAAGCATGAACCATAGCATCTTTAACTTTCTCTCTTCGCTGAATGTTGATTGAGTCATCTTGAACATCTGAATTCCTATTGGCATCATTGCCTTTGCGAATAATATTTGCCTTTCCTGCAGCACTTTGACCGGTCTTTATTTCTTCGAGCTGAAAATATTAATCAAATCCTTAGAACAATGTTTAATAAAGATGAAACAACGAAACAAGTATTTAGAAATTAAAACCATTCAGGAAAAGGAAGATACCTCTGAAACAAGACCAACAGTCCTGAGGACAAAATGATATGAAAGTAAATTTATCTAATGGAAATAAGTTTCAGATGCTGTGATTTGAAAATGAAACTTCCATAAATCGAACTAAATGGATACAGGTATCCACAGAAACCTACAAACAATCCCAAATGAAAAGCAGTTCACAGTGAAGCAAATAATATTCTTGTTCACCTAAAAAAGGGATATAGAGGATTAGGGAGCACAGGCAGATTCAAGGCATCCGCCACTAACTGAAGTATGAACAACAAAGAAATCATACAGTAATTTTTAACAAAGAATTTACAATCTCAAACAGAAACCGACATTTAAAAAGCTTAGAAAGAAAGCAAAACCATAAAATTCAACACCTTACCAGATCTTTCAAACGAGTAACTTCATCATTCAGTTTAGACAACTCATCCTGCATGATATTATAATAACTTGTCAATAGCAATAATGACATATGTCATTCTTTCCCCTAAGAATTAAATATTAACAACAAGGTCCAATTGAAATCTGCATACAGGCAATGTATCACCTCTAACAAATATATATTACACTACTTATTATAAAACAATGGCAGCCATGTAATTTTCCTTGTTGGCACTGGCATCCATTTGTATAAACGTAACTTGCAGTATGACATTTTCTATTTTAAATGTGAGAGGATGAATAAAGCATGAGCAGCAGCTGCACAATGCACAGCACCTAAAAAGATGGTTACTTAGACTGGAACTAACCAATCATCATGACAGCCCATTTGTAGAAAAGAACCAAATTATTTTAAATCTTAGGATTTCAATGTCACTGGACTTTCCATATCTAAAATAGGAAATAATTTTGAATTTTATTTCATCAGAACTGTGTAGAACATAAAAGACATCCTCTAGATGATCTAATCAGACAAAAGATCCAACTAAATTCAGCTGGAAACAGTTATGACAAGAGACCTTCTTGAGAAATAGTGAATCAATGCTGAATTCTTGGAGAATGCAAAGCCTCAACATTATTTCCAAGAACCTGGTGCCAGACCAACTTCGGAAATGCATCATACCTCATTCATGTTTCAGAACACGTGCACAAATGTAACCTTGGTTTAATAAAGCTAGGTGTTCATTTCCATTAAGGGGGTGCGGGGTGCCAAGAAGCATCAATACTCATAACAGAAATTGCTACTCTAATTTTAGGCATCCACCACAAAGAAAGTCCTAACTTTGCAAGTAACACTGTCAACGCCAGCACCAAATAATAAATGAAAAAACAAAGACCAAAAGGGGAAGAGCAGAAACTAACCAAAATAAAGAAAGTAATCAAATTATCTTCAGATCGTTTTCCAGACATACCAACAGCAACAAAATGAAATTAAATCTCTTTGTATTCAATTTCGAAGAATAAACAAAACCAATACATTTCAAAATCATATTTTCAAAAGACAGAGTAAAATGTACCTCGTGCTCGCGGACTAGAGTCTGCCTATCCCAAACAACTAAACTCGCGCAAACAAATATTATGAAGAGCAAAGCTAAACGCTTCGGTCTCTTCAAATAATAGGCCGGATTTACATATCTCCACCTGCTCAACAACGATCTACTCCTCGCCATTTCCCCTCAATGGTTCCAGTTAATCTGGCGAAAATTCAGCGGCAGTTCAAAAATTGATATTGAAATATAAATGAATGAACCGATCGAAAAGATCTCAGAGCGATCTAATCTCCACAATCTCTCTGAGATTTTTCGATCACCGGAATTTTCGCCTCTGCGGACTTGAACTACCTCTCCTGATAAACAGAGTGAAATACTGAAACAAGGGAGAATTGAGGGGCCGGGGGGCGGATATTTTAACAAATAATTAATAAATTAAATTACTAAATGGAAATGTAGCCAATAAGACGCTGCCATCTCAGCGTGTGAGGATCATTGTACCAAATGGTTGTTCTTTTCCCTTGACTAATCTCTTTTTTATTAATCATAATAATAACACAATATCGAATATTAGGAATTCAAGCCGTAACAGACTCTTTATGTATGTATATATATATATAAATAAAAAAATCCATAATAATAACATAAATTAGCCGGCTGATTTAATTTTTAATATTAATTTATGTATTTATTTTTTGCTTTTTTGCACTATTTTAATTTCAATCAAAAATATTGCGATGATTTAATTAAACAAATTTTCTTCTAAATGAACAATCTAAAAACCTTTTAATTTTAATATTATTCGAGTCTTTCTATTCATAAATATTTAAAAATAATCATATTTTTAAAATTACATAGAAAAACAAATGTAAGATATGAAAATGAAAATAAAAATTTTATGACACCATTTATTTACGGTTTATTTTCAATCTCTTTTTACAGAATTACCAAATATATACAAGTTCAAAAAACTACGATATTCTGTGTAACCATTTAATCGAGTAATATTTTATTTAAATTAATATATGTAAGTTCGAAATTAAGATTCTAATGAACTATTAATATTTATGTATAAAAAATAATAATTATTATATAATAAAAACTATTTACAAATTTCAAATTTGAGAAGGTAGCTCCAATAGGAAAATTTTGCATGTGTATGCCGTATTATTCAAGTCTAAGCAAAATGTAGCAGACTTGACTTGGCAAACAACCCCTCTCCTACGTTTGAAAGATTTGTCCACACACTTGACTTTATATTAAAATATTTTGTTTTGAGTAAATATAATCAAACATATCCTCATTTTTTATTTCAAAATTCAAATTATAAAAAAAAAAAAAAAAAAAAAACCCAAATATCCACTACCACCCTTTATTATCCCTAAACTTTTCCATTTTCTAATATATATATTATATACATTCTATATTTTATTATTATTCTAATAATAAAAAAATCACCGAATTTCATTTTTGCCCATAAAATTCAATAAAAAAGCATTAATTTAATTACTACAGTAAAAAATATCTTCCCAAAATATAAACAAATATACCAAAATTCTCCAAAATTAATTTTTAACTATTCTCCAAAATATAACCAAAAATTAATTACATTCTCCAACACAACTTTCACATTCTCCAATAATTCATTCTCCCAAAATACATAATAAAATCACACAAAAAAAAACATAACCAAACATTCCCAAAGTGTGCCAAGATTCACACAACATGAAGAGAGGAAGAGAAGAGGGCAAGCCAACTGATTATGTTACATCTATTATCAACTCTGAGTATCCATCCAGCCAATAAAGACATATAAAAGCAGTCCCTCTGGCAAAACTTTTTACGTCTCAAAGCCAATTCCAATATCACATGAATGGCTTAACCCAGGCTAGTCATTTTTGCATTAGTACCATAAAGCTACATGAATTAATGTTCATGATGAATCATTGCCGTTTCCAGCAGCGCTCACGACCATTTCTTCTGCCTCGAAGTTTCCATTCTGCCAGAAGATGGAAGTAAATTTACAACAAAATGAATGCATACATCCATACGAATTTGTGATGGACATAGTTCAACGCATACCTCCTCACTTCTGTTTCGCAGAGGATTGTTTCCCAGTGGAGTTGTTGCCTTTGAGAGGTCCCTCAAAGTTCCCTAACGTGTTCAAAGTTTGGGTAAAACAAAGCAAAGAAGTGATAAGAATTATGCTGTTTTAATTGAGAATTGGGAGATCAGCAGCAGGAAATAGAAAAAACAAAGTAGAAGCATGCATAAAAAGGCTAAAGATATGTAACAATGTTACAGATTAAGAAACGAACCATATTACAGTAGAACTAAGCAAAAAGCGATATTTCTCAATCAATCCCCTCATGTACCTTATTTGCCCACATAAGTCCACATGCATTACAAAGGGTCCTCGGTCCTTCTGGCCCACGGCGCATCATCGGGGTAGACTTCTCACTGATACCACAGTGTCGGCAGCTGGTACATTAGTTAGAAAACAGAGTGAGATAAAACTGCATGGTCGATATGCGCATCCGTATCTTAAATACAATTAATCACTTAAGACATAAATAGTGTCCATGAAGACCATGCCAAATGCAAATAATGCTTCTCCCACCTAGATAAATTATGTTAAATCCTTACTTTCTACAAATCCAACCCTGTCGAGGATACTTTGTCCAATTGACTCCCAAATAAATCTACCTGTTGCCTATGAAGCAATATTCTGGAATGAGACACCTGGAGAGAGAACCAGGGGAATTGAAAGCACCAATTTTTGGTCGCGTCTCTCTCAAAAATTTTCAAAGTGACTATCTTGCTTATCTAGACTAGAATCTTACATAAAATAAGTGTCTTTACTTGCCTCTTTTTCATATCTGGCATTGCCAAAAAAAAAAAGTAGATATAGTAAAAGTATTCAGTAAGTATATTAAGTTTAATTAAAGAATTCAGCGCTTAATTCAGAATAAAAGAATCCTGAACTCAACGAAAAGTATTTATTTGTAAATATTCTGGTAGAAAATCACCAGAGCTGTCCTAAAAAGTTCTATCCAGCTATAGTCCTCCATATTTATACATCATTAGGCTTAACTAAAGAATTCCTATATTAGCTCCATTAATCATTCAGCCTCCCTGCATATCTCATACAGCAGCCATTAAATGACAAAACACAATGAACTCGAACTTAGGAATCAATGGTATATTTCCCAAGACAAAATGAGAAAAGGAAATTTGAAAAAGGCCATCAGCAACAGTGACCAAACATGTTCTAGAAAAATGTCTCCCTCTAGTTTTCCATGTTCAAATATCATTCAGCTTAACTAAAGAAATCCTGTGGCGGCCTTATTAATCATTCAACCTCCCTGCTTATCTCAGATAGCCACCATTAAATGACAAAAGCATCAAGAGAAAAGGCAATGAAGTCATCCTTGGGAATCAATGGTATATTTCCCAAAAGAAATGAGAAAAGGAAAGCCGAAAAAAACACTGTCCACAATGCTTAGCAAGAGGCGCCAAAATCACAGTTATATGTGTTTCAAATGTTACTTACGAAATATCTTGAAGCTGTGATCCATTGCCATCAACTCCCCAGCTCTGGTTTGAGTCCCAACTTGACACTGCTGATGCAGAATCATCATGAGTTGGCTTTGAGGAAGTAAATTGACCTTTGTTCCGTTGCATCCTATAAAAATTAAACCAAAATATAGCAAATTTAATAAACATATTGAGGAAGCTCCAATATTACAACTGCAAATGTAAACTCTGTCAATACGTAGTGAAAAAGGATTATCATACCTTAGAGCAACTTCCTTTCGAACAGTATAGCGTATTTTCTTGTCAAAATTCCGTTCTTTCCGCTTCTCACGGAATCTTATAAGTGAAGCCAATCTCTGAGGAACATTGAACTTCTGCGGAGGACTGGATAAGCCCTGCTGACAAGATCGATTAAATAGTGAACGCACTGAAGCCAAAAAAAAGGTGAAATAATAATCTCATTTGTAGAACATACTCTGTTACTTGAAGTAGACACTGGAACAGCAGGAATATTAGGAGGTACTTCACGCCCTCCTAGTAGTAGAAGTACAGCTTGAACCTAAAGAACGTATCCACAATTTGAGTTAATAGTTCAGGTAGTCGGGACATAATAAGAAACTAGAAAAACGAAAGTAGACCAATCAAGACCGGTGAAGATCCAAAATAGTTCAAATTAAGATCAACTACATAGGAACAATTTTAATCAAGCAAGAAGTACTTGCTAGGGATCTCAGGTCATGAAGTACCTAAATATGAGCAAATTCAATACTTAGACTCTATTACTTGTATGGGGAGGGCCGGAGGGGGGATCAAAAATAAGAATAAATTCTGTTTGGGCACATGGAGGATTGACTCTGAGGTTTTGCAGACAAATCCCATAATAAAAAGAGATATAACTTTAACAGACTTAAGAGATTACCTATAAATGGGAAAAAACTGCATAAGCTATATGAGGCAGCGCTAAGAATATTAAGATAACTTAAAGTGTCCATTAATATGTGGTGAGAACCGTATAAGGTACAGTTTGTAAAGTGGCAGTATGAAACAATACTGTCGGATCCAATTCAAACAGTTTGACACCTTCAACCAAGGTCGCAGATGCATTACCAAAGAAGTAACTAAACTAGTATTATAAAACTAGAGGTGACTCACCTTAACATCACCTGAATGATGTAATTGAAAAAGACTGACCTATAAAGATGTCTCTAATAGAAAAGAGATGAAAGGCGATTCCATTTAAATGCATTAGGTTGTGCTGGGCCTGCTGGCTGAGTGTATAACATCAGGGAAGCACATTCAATTGGTATAGTATAGCCAGCACTTAATATGTCATCAGAGGCATATAAGCCACTGTATAGTTTGGAAGTGCAAGATTTCAAGGACTTAAAACACCTAAAGTGCAAAAGTCGATATTGATAACACAGGTCTTTTTCCAATTTCTAGCTGCCAATATTCCATTAAATTCTTTGCAATCATAATAATATAAATTTTATCTCATGCATGTATTATTTCACTTAACAATGTGGTCAACTTAACGAGCATGGATAAGTGTTCTTTTTTGTCATACATTTTAGAACATTGAAAAGGGGTCCAACAAGGTATGAAGAATTAGATAAAGAGGCTCTGAAGTTTTTATTTTCTCTTAACCAATAATGTATTAAATAAGAGAATGACATCTAGATGATGTATTGAAGAACTATATCCCATTCCCATATATATAGAGATGGGATTAGGACTAGAGTACGAAAATAGTACCAATACATATATGATCTATTGCCTATAATTCAATAAACAAAATAGGACTAGTCATGGATGAATTCTAAGATTTCACAATAACATAAATTCATCTCTTGCAATCTTCATGTATTATTTCACTTAGCAATGTGGTTAGCTATTCATGCATGACTATCAAAGAAACCAAAGTACTCAGCCAAGCATGCATCCAACTGGCAACTAATTTACATAACAAACATAGTAAGAAACCCAGTAAAGGTTGCTTATACAAGAAGTTAATTCAATCCAATAGATTATAGTTACCAAAATTACACAAACAATAGTAGTATGAAGTTCAATTTCTATAGATATGCAGTCACCTTCTCAGGAGAGACAGAGTCAAACACATAAACTTGACCCTGGAAGGAGAGAGTTAACTGATTGTTATTTTCACTGCCCCCAACTTGGGTTATCATGGCACCATGGTTCTCGGGTTGATTCCCCATATCAGGTGCAACATCCCCATCCATAACTTCATTTACCCCGCTGCTGTTGACAATGTTATTATTGTCCCCATGGTCGTCTTGATCAATGGCATTCCCATTACTCATATGATGATGCAGTCCATGATGATGTTGGTCCTGCAAGTAATGCATCATCCCTGCTTCGCTCGCTTGCATCCCATCCATCTTCAATCTACAAAATAACAAAGTAACAGGGCTCTAGTTTACACACACTCAGTGTCCAAAGTTCACACATTCATCTTTTATTATCATTACAAGAAAGACTAAAATCCAGCAACAGTAAGAATGTACTTGTTCCACAATAAAATTTCTACACTCGGGGTTAATACAAGAAACAGTTAAACATAAAGCCAGGGAAAAAAGAAAAAAAAGTAAAGAAGGGATAAGAACGACACGAAGTAAGAATTAGTTTAACTTCCCCTTCCCGGTCAGTTAATGAAACAATTTTTAAAGAAAGCATGAATCGATAAGACTGAAATATCAGCAAAGTAAATCGAAAACAAAATGTCACCATTAAATAAGAGATTAGAGATATTCCGGTGGAGAATTCAAACGCTCGTCCGGCAGCGGTGAATCGCGGAGGAGGTGGTGGAGGGATAGCAGAGATCGGGATTGCGGGGAAATGAACGGTGAAGATTGGACGAAGATTTGGGGAAGATGATGAAGATGGTGGAGAGATATAGCGGGCGTTTTTGTAATTCTAGGGTTTCTGAGGGCTTTGTCGTCCGTGAGTCAATCAGCAGTATGAGACTATGAGTAGGAGAGTTCAAATTCAATTCAATGCAAAAAAAATTGATGAATTTAAAAAATCGAAAATCGATTAAAATTGAATTTTGTTGGTTTGATTTGAATTTTTTTTTTTTTTTAAATCAATCAGATTGGATCGGCTTTTTCGATTGAAAAACGATTCAGTTCAAATCGAACTGAAATTTATATATTAATAATATAAAAAATATATAGCTTAATTGTAAAATACACAAATAAATTAAAATAAATTAAAACTATGATTTTTTCACTTTCAAAAATCAAATGCATATGAATAATTATTGTGGACTTATAACTTTATAGTTGCGTATTCTTACATAATTTAACTTAATTCCACAAGATTAGTGTGATATGATAGTTACATGAAATTTACAAATCAATTGATTAAATTAGTTTAATTATCACTAGTAACTTATCAAATATTTCAATTAAAAAATTAAATTTAAAAATCGAACGAACCGATCCAATCCAAACTGATTTAAAATGGATTGGATTTGATCGGATTTACAATAAAAATCTAACCGATCAAGTATACTATTATATATAGCACAACGGTGTGGGACCTACAATTATGCAATTTCGATTGCAATTTTGGCCAAGTGGCAAATTTTTACAATTTTGAGTTTGTTAATTGAATTCAAAAATTTTATTAATTGTTTATTATTATCCTAACCGATATGATCGTATCTTATCTCTGATTTTCTTTCAACAAATAAATTTAAAATTCAAAAGGTGTTTTATGATAACCGAATTAAGGACTCCTACAAAAAAGTTATTCTATAAATTTCATCCCATTAAACAAATCATAATTTATTTATCTCTACTTTCACTCTTTCCCTTCTTCTTCTTCTTCTTCAAAATAACACTTTCATTCTAAATTCTCTCTCTCTCTCTCTCACACACACACACAAATAAAGAAAGAAAGAAAGAAAAACAAATATTTAAATGATAATTGAGCAACAAATACATCTATGTATGATGTTATGTTTCTCATGCGTATATTGAAAATGAATCAATATAAAGGATAATGAAAGAGAGAGAGATGAATAAACGTTTTGCTAAAATAAAATATATTACAGCAGAATTGTAAGTAGATTATCTATATTTAACAATGATAAGTCTAGAACATTAGAAAGCATTTTTCTTTTCAATTACTCGCATACCACCTTATTTCTTTTTTCCCTTTATTTTCACATCCGCTTTTGTCATTTGGGGTTTAAAACCTTTACCAGGATATGTAAGGTAATTCTTTAAGTTGCAAGTTTTGTTCTTTTTCTTTCTTTCTTTTGTCAATTATAATAATTTGGTTTAGTTTGTAATTTATCATAATTCCTTTTTGTTGGGTTAATATTTGTATTCGATATTCTCCAAGTTCATATGTATTTTTCTTTTCTCTGTTTTGGACCATAAATATCATGTTTGAAAGGTATCTCTTAATTCTAATTTTGGAAATTATTATAGTTATTTTCACTTTCATTATTTTGTTGTGGTTTTTCTTCATATTTTTTTTTTATCAAATTAATTCAATTTTTTCAAGTTACCTCTGTGTAAATAATGTATGCATAACATATATATATACACACATATACAAATATATGCACCAGTTTTTCACTTTTCATATTTACTTGGTTTTAAGGACTACTTTTTAATTTGTTTTTTCATTTTTATCAATTAATTTAGTTTTATTTATTCATTACAAATCCTTTTTATTTGATTAATTAAATAACCCAAGTTTCTTTATAAATATCCTATTTTGATGTGTTACATAATTTTTATAGTTTCATCCCTATTTATAATTTTATTTTTTTTGTATGCAACAAGAATTTCTTAGACAATATTTTATATATTTCTAAACTGCCTTTTGATTTAATATAGAATATTCAAACTAATAAATAATCTAAGTATTTTGGACCAAAATAATTTTATTACTAAAAGATATTTTGAAATAGTTTAGATTTATATTTTTTATGTGGAACAACTTGACCCAAATGAATTAGATCACGACTTGAAATCAAAGTCGTTGATCCTCTACAAGATAAAGTTTGAAGTAGATAGGGTGTTGGTATATAAATATATATATATATATATATATATTCCCTCATATGTTATGTGTGTTGCTCACTTCACATTAATAATTTTATTTAAAGTATTATAGTATTTTTATTTTAACGAATACTATTAAATATTACTACTTAACTATTTAAAATAATATTTTCTTTTAAAAATGATAATATTTTTTTTTATAGAATATGAAAAACTATAATAACTTATCTGTAAAATCACAAAAAATTAGTTGCATATTTATATATATTTTAATTTATTAGTTAAGTGAATATACCGTGCATAGCACGGGATTTACGCTCGTACATTATATAGTTTGGATCGGTTAGTTTTTTGTTCCAAAATCAATCCAAATTAAACCGCGAACATCCCTAACTATGAGTATTTATTTATTTTTTGTTTCTGCTATTTATTTTAAAAGTACATATTAGACCGAAAATGATAAAAAATAATGATGCTAATACAATAAAAATTAAATAATTGAAAGTTGATAAATGTTGTGTTAAAAGTGATATTTTGAAAATGTGATTTGAAACATATTTTATTTGTAGCATCATCACACCTTCTACCATTATAGGAATATGGTCTCCATTGACTGAACTTTCTTTTCATTTTACATATTTTTTATATAAAATATTTGTTTAATAATTTTTTTTATTCGACTATTGTTTGCTCCCTTTTCTAATTCCCATTATAAAAAAATAAAATATTTGTGTACAAAAACATAATAACATGTGCACATTTTGACTGTGATTTTTATTTTTATTGAATGTATGTATTGATTTTATTAGTACGCGATTTTTATTTTATGAATTGTTTGGTTATACTTCAAAATAATTATCAAACATTAATAAAATCATTTCATTTTTTTATATTTAATTGATCATAAATTAAATTCTTATGAGATTCCACTTGGATTATTATATATATATATATACACACACACACACACATTTTAAGCATGTGTATTTGGGGGTTCTAATTGGTTTCACAATATCTCTTAAAATTTGATATAATATTTTGAAATATGCAAGTAGGGGGTTAATTATATCCACTTCTTTTTTTATTGATACACTGGCATATAAAAAAATTATTAAAATTTGAATTTCATAATTTATACTCATATATACGAGGACAACAATAATATAAAGGATCACCCTTCAGCTAGGGTCATTGTATTCTAATTACCCACAAAGTTTCCGTTGACACATTTGTCAACTGGACTGCTTACAACATCAATTTTATTTTAAAATTTGAGTTTTCATCCACCTTTAACGATATTTGAATTTTTAGTAAACATCTTCCTTATATTTCTATTAAGCCAAGTATTTAAAAAGAACTCATACTAAAGAATAATCCATCATTTTCCTTAGTTATTGAGGACCATTTTTAAATTAAAAATGTAAAAACAAATGATAAACCAAAACTTTGAATATCTCTTCAAATATATGCCCTAGTGAATAAAAACACCTAAAAATAAATAAAAATTACCGGGTTCTACTATTTTGCGTACAATAACATGTTAACAACATAGTAAGTTTATCATCTAAAAACTCTCTAAAATTTAAATTAAAACACAAGATAAGAAAAATATAAAAACTTGCTAGAACAATAAGTCAATAACTATTGTACTTCAATTAATATTTTGTGTATTATTTATAGTTATTGAAATTTTATACTTGAATAAACACAATCATTAGAAAAAAGTTACTATAAATAAGTACATTTTAATTATTTGTATAAAATGCACATTTGATATAAACATTTAACTTTTATATTTAAGTACAACATTGATCTCTTACTTTCAAATGCAATATATTAATATTGCTTACCTCTAAATTTTACTTTAAGTTTTTACCTTTATTTGATGTGAATCCTTTAGATGCCGTTTGGTTTCATTCTCACAAATCATTTTCATTTTCACTTGAAAATAAAAATAGAAAACTATCACTATCTACATCATTTTCTCAAATATTTTCATTTTAATTTTTTTTTATTACATTCTCTCTCTATTTTCATCCATTTTTCAACCCTTATCATTACCTTAATCATTTTTTATCTTCCCCAATATTTCTCATACACCATTCACCACAAAATATTAAAAATTAAAATTACAATATTATTTTTTCAAACAATCACAGATCACATCATCAATTAAAATTCAAAAACTACACAAATTTTAATACAAAACACCTAACATTCAAATACATATTATTTTCATACCTATATAAACCTATAATTTTTTACAATACATCAAAATAAAACTCATTTTCAAATTTAACTATTTTAACTAATTTTTTTCTCTCACTTTTCATTTAAAAGTGAAAATGCTCCACGAACATGAATCCAAACGGGCTCTTAGCTTTCATTAGCACAAGTCCAAATGCCCAACCATTATGCACAATGAAATTTGTTAGGGCATTAACTCAAATCTTACACATATAAGTATGAAGATGATATCATTATATTAATCAATTTTTTTAAAAGCTTAAACCACTTCAAATCGATCTACTATTTAAAATCGGCTTATCGATCATCTAGCTTAGTTAATATTTCAACAAATTCTAAAACAAATCTCTTATAGTTTATTGGGCTTCAACGTTTATTTCGATACTTGGGCCTACTAATATAAAATTTCTTAAAGGATTTAGTGGATTTTCAACCTTGGCCCAACATTAACACAATTCATGCTAATTGAAAAAAAATTAAATGTTGAATTTTTAAAAATAAAAAGAAAATTACAGTTAAAATATTAAAGGAATGTTTGGTTATGCTTTTTTTTTTTTTTTAATATTGATTTTATTATGTGTTTTAAAAGAATGAATTATTAGATAATTTGAAAGTTGTAATTTGATATATTTATTTATATTTTGGAGAGATATCTTTTATTATAATAGTCAAATCAATACTTTTTTATTGAATTTTTAGAATAAAAATAGAATTAAATGAATTTTTTTTATTGCTAAATTATTAATAATAAAATATATATATATATATATATATGCTGAATTACATCTCCGAAAAGCTCCTGAATGTGTATTTCCTAAACCCCGTCAAATCCTTCTGTATCAATGCGACTATTGACGTCAAAAGTCCTCCGCCGCTCTTGGCGGCCGCCGCCGCCGCCGCCGCCGCTCCATTTCTTCCGCGACTACTCTTCCTCTTCTTCTTATTCTTCTTCTTCACATTCCTTATTCAGCAGCTTACCCTACGACCACCGGCAGCATAATTATAATCCTCGGTGCTCCTCGGCGCTTCATTTGTTCTCACCTCATGATTGCCTTTCCTTCTCTCGACGATACTCCAGTCAACCCCATTTGTCCGAGTCAGATGAGCTGTTTCTTCCCGTACAAGCTATCATCTCGCTGCTCGATTCTTATCATGATCTTACTGGCTTCCCTTGGTAAGCACCGTACAGCTGTCTCCTCCGACTGCGAGCTAGCGCGCACGCAACGCACATATGTATATATGTGTATGTGTTTGAATTAGAGTTACATTGTTTTGAATTTCGCTGGACAATTATACAATAGTGGAGCAGCTTCAGCTGCTAGCAGGGCGCTGCTGCTGAACTTAATGTATCTTGGGAGTTTGTAGCTCTGGGATGAAAATTGAAGCCTTAGAATTGGAATTAGAAATACTTTCCTGCATATTGTAATAGTTTTCATTTTCTTTTTTCCATCAAATCCAATTTCACGAGTCCAAATTTATGGGTCCGGACATACTACGAGAATTTTCTCTATTGCATGACTTCCCCCTCGATTTTCGAAACATTCACGTTTTTTTTCGTTTTGTTTCTGAAGCGTATTGGCAAGACTATTTTCGTGTTTTCCAAATGGCCATGGCGCCATGCTGCTTTATGAATGGGTTTATTTCATTTTTCTAATATTTTGGCTATAATTTTTCGCAAGTATCTTTTTGTCAATGAAATTCTTTTAACAGGCTGGAGACTTTTGCATTTGAGTTAAGTGAGTTGTTTGATTATTGGAAACTAACCTAATCAAGTCGACTTCTGTAGGTGGATAATAATATCGTCATCTACGGTGGCAGTGAGACTTGCATTATTTCCTTTAATAGTGTTGCAACTTAAAAAATTGAAAAGGATAGGGGAGCTGCTGCCCAAGTGTGAGCTTTCATGTTCTATTTACATTAATTTAAGCTTGTATCTAATATAATTTTTGTGGAATTGAAACAACTAGGAAAAGAGTTGGAATGAGAAGGAAATATCTTCCATTTTATCTTTCATTTATGCTTGTAATGGAATTTGGAGCTGAAATTCACATGAAAAAGAAGAATTTCTTAATTTAAACAGTATAACTTATTTATTTCTAATTGATTTATGTCAACTTCCATTTTTCGCATGAGAAAGCTTGGAAATAGAGCAATTATGTTGTCAGTAATTTATCTTTTTTATTTTCAAAGTTCAAAGTGGTTAATGCAATTCTTCTGCTTTTGCTTGGGAGAAAATATTGCATCTTGGGTAACAGTTGTATGAATAATGGATGTTACAGTTGGTTGAGCGTGTGATGGCTCTGAGGCTGCTGAAGATTAGAAGGGCTATCAATATTGTGAGCCTGAAAAGTAGTCATCTAATAAGAGGAGATTCTGGATGTTAATGTTCTGAAAAGTGCAACTGGTTTAGTAGGATCATTAGTTAATGTTAGCTCGCAGATTGACTAAAACTCTTTAAGGTATAGTTTCTTTACTAAGCCTGATTTGAACCATGTGTCTTCCACGGTGATGGACTCTAGCTATTTTGGCCATAGACCAACATCAAATTAGATAGTGTGGATTAGTGTAAATAGGAGGGATATAGGGTCATTCTTGGGTGAAAATGGAAAATATGGATTAGTTTCTTATATGTGCGCATTGTTTTCAGAAAACAAGCATTGATATGTTTCCTGAGTCGTCATGGTTTCTTTTTCCCCATTTTCTTTTAGACAATTCATATATATATATATATATAAAATATTAGATTAATGTGAATGAAAGTGATTTTCTGCAAGATTACTCATAATCTTTTTTCTTGTGCATTGCAAATAGTACCTCCACCATTTCCACCACCTCTATCAGGACGAAGTTTCAGAGACCAAATTGCACTTTTTTGGAAGGAAAAGGAGGCTGTTGGGTGCCCTTCACTTTTTTGGTTCTTCTCATCATTTGCTGTCCAGGTCCTATTCCTCTTTATGATACTCAGATTTTCTTTCAACCCCTAGGCAAAAGATTTTTCTTCTTGCAGTATGAAGTGGTCATGTAATGATAAGAGTTGTTTAAGACATCAGCTGTATTTTAACTCTGTCTGCTGCCAGCTAAAAGTATTTTGTTGAACTAATAGTCTTGTAAATAGGATGTTTATCTTATCTTGATAAATAAAAATATAATTTGCTGGAGGTGCTACTTCTGCATTAGAGAATGCAAATCACAAGCTGAACTGGAGGCATTACATTCTTTAGAAGGAAAAAACTTATATGGTCCTGTTTCAGGCTAATCAATTCCAAGAAACCTTTGAATTTAGTGTGTGTTGTTACCATGGTTGTTATCTTTGTTTATGTGTTGAGCATCATATATGGACTTTTACCATGTTGTATGACTCTGCAATATCTTGCATGCCGAGTTTCACCACTTTGATGCATTTATTGCTGAGATATTAACATCTAAACAAATCAGAAAAAAGATTTAGTTACTTTAGATCCAACTGTGAGCAAGGACTCCAGAAAGCAATTATCTCTGTAGTTTCAATTTCTCTCTAAGTGAGCACATCAGAGGAACTTCATACTTCTTTTTTCTTGATATTGTTAATTATTTTGCAGGTCCCTTGCTTTTTTTTGTTGGTCATGAGTGTTCGAAGAATGTCATTGGATCATCACCCTGGTTTTGATTGTGTAAGGCACTGTTATGCCACATGAATATATTGTTTGGATTGAGTTTTGGTATGTTAGCATAATTTTGCCTTATCGACTCTTAAAATTTTTAAGCTGAATGTTTCAGATGCTGTTTTCCGAAACTTACTTATACTGTTAAAACTGTATCCTGGGACTTGTATTGACAGAAGAACGGAAGCTAAATTTGCTCAGCTGCCTCTTTTCAAGAAAACATTTTCAATGACATACTTTCAAAATGAAGTTCCATGGAAACAAGCTCATGGTATACAGCAACAAAAGTGCATGTGCAAGATAAAAGGAAATAAATTATTATTTATGAGATGTATTTGACAGTGAAACTCCAATCTGGCCTGGGTCTGTACTATGCAATCAACAAATATTTCATTAACTGAGCAGGGGGTTAGCTTACGTTTTTATAAGGCCTACTATTGGAGGTTTATATGATATTGCTATTCATGAATCAAAACCAGTCATCATGTGATGCATCACCTTTTGAATATGTGAGTAACTATGTCTGCTGGCTGTATGGAATCCATCAATCACACTCTTTGAAGTAGTTCTATGTGATATGTGACATTCCCTGGATTCTTCATGGCCATGGGCAGTGTAACTGTCATTCCTAATCACAATGGACCACACCTTCTACTTTGTGACTATCTTAATGTTCCATAAACTGATTTGCTGCTACGTTATTTTGCATACCTTTTTTGGTGATTAACAATATGAAGTGCTGGCTGAGCTTGTAGCCCAGTAAATTACTCTTATCAGTGTAAGACTCTGGCATTGGTTTTTGGCAAAGTTTAGGAGGCCTGAGGCATCAATATTAAGTGCCAAATATAAAGTGAAATTTTATTTCGAATATATTTTTGGCTCTGAGGTGCTGTTGAGTGTTGACTATTTTTTGTTTTCATCCCGCATGTTGAAATGTGATGATATTTAGGGTATCTTTTACTTGCCAAAGATTATGCTAATTATAAAAAGAATCCAAGATACTAGAGGCTGTCAACCAATTTTTACTATCGTCCCTGTTACTCTACAATCTGTTTTTTTCATTTTTCTATTCCTAATTACAACATTTCTCTTCCTTGATTCCTTTCTACTTCCACCAGAGTTGGCAAAGGTCTAGGATCAGGTCTTGTCATCACCAACTTTCCCATTTTTTGTACGTTTGGCCTTAGAAGTTCATTCATATTATGAGAGGGTCACTTGAGATAAATAATGCCTTTCCTTTTTAACAGCCTAAGCGTAATGAGTGGTAATTAATAAGAAATCATACATTACTCTGACTTGATGAGTCCTTACAATTATCAACACCCTGGTGGATCTGTGTGAGGCTTGGAGCATAACACCTCAAACCAAGAGTCCATCTGTACTTCCATTTTTCTCTGTCTTCTCGTTTCCCTGAACTATGTTTTCAGCTTGGATGAGGTTATAGAACGGCATATATCATATCATGATCACCAGTCTCTTTATGTTGTCTTGGTGGATGATATTAATTCAATTTGAATATTTGTTGGCATCCTCGGGCTTCATTCATTTATTTCTTCTTCTTCTTCTTCTTCTTCTTTTTTTTATTTAAATTTGTGTATTTGTTTTGCTCTACTTTGTTTTGCTCCATTGGTGAATGAGAAGATGACTTCATCTGCTATTTAACAGGGTGGAATTTTATGGTTCCAGAACTTGACTGAATATCCACACGGTGTATTGGGGCCTATTTTCCCATTTTTGATTGCGGGCTTGCATTTAACCAATATTCAGGTATAATGACACTGCTCTTGCCTTACTTTTCACCCTTGATTCTTTTCCAATGTTTTCTCAGATTAACTGATGATGATCAGAGATGTGTATTAGAAGATAGTGTGTTTGCCATTCACTTTGGTGTTAAATGTGATAGCAGTGTTCAAGGACAGAGTTTGATAATGGTTTAGTGATGTACTTTTCTTTGAGAATGCTTCATTTTTGATTTGATGGTGCATGCAATTGTTGCGTACTCAGGGTTGAGATAATCACATCTCTTGGTTCTTTGTTCTGTCATATAATATTCTTGCTATTTGGTTCAGAACCTGGAATTAAGCATCTTTTTTCTACTTTAATCATCTTTCATATACTTCAAGGAAGAGTTACTTTTAGAAGCAACAGGTCTATTTCATGATGAGACATTATTGTCACCGAAAATGAAACGAGCCATTCAAACCAGTCTGAGGGAGTAATAGTGAAGAGCTTTTCTGATTAATTTCTTAATTTGAATTTGTAATGTAATAGTGTAGCTAGTGTGAAATGGTTGTTCTGCTTACCAGAATGAGCCATAACTTCATTACAAATGGAGGCTTCTGTTTTGATTGCCTTTTCATTACTTTCTTATTTTGTTATTAATCGCTTGGAGTGCTAAACAGAATATTCATATTCTAAGCATTGAGGATTTTTCTTCTTTGATTGACTCTGTGTGGCCTGCACACATTTGTTTTAGTTACAGTTTTCAATGTGACATATGCTAAGGCTTATTTTCTATAATATTCCAGATGTCTTTTAAAAAATCATCACTTCAACATCAACCTGGCCCCATAGGATTATTAGCAAAGGTGAGTGTTTACAAGTTATGCAAGTGCTTTCTCTACTCCCTCCCCCTTGCAGTACTGTTGTAGAGCCTTAATTAGCTAATAATATAAGATCTCATGGAGGATCTTTCCACTGTCTATTCATCTCAAAGCATCTAATGCTCACTGGTTCTTTGTGTTGAATGATTTTCATATTTGAAGTATCTTAGATAGTGCTCATAGCCCTGTCCTTTCCCTTGCTTTATAGTTATACAGAGGATATTTGCAGCTGGTGACACTGCCTATTTTGATTGCTGCTTTCAATGTTCCCCAGGTGAATTGAATGTTCCCTCAGTTTTCTATATGTGGTATTTCCAATTTTTGATATGTTATGGCATGTTCACTTACATCGAGGGCATGTGAATTCTTGTTTGATTTATGTTTTCATTCTGCGTGTGTGCTGGTGCAGGGTTGGGGGTAGGGAGAGGGTTGGTTCCATGGTTGGAAGTTGAAGATTTCTGAGAAAGAGAATTCATATATTTCTCAGTGTGTTTTTACATCATATGAACATGGGTATTTATACAGAAGTCCTATGTCTAATAAGGAAAGAATCCTATGCCTAATAAGGAAAGAATCAATTACTCTATGGCTAAATCACTAAACAGATATGAGAATCAATTTACAGCCAGAAAAGATATTTCATTCCAATTATAGCTAGTCAACACTCCCCCTCAAGTTGGTGCAAAGATGTCGCACATGCCCAACTTGCAAACTAGTGTATGAAAAGTTCGTTTGTTGAGACCCTTTGTGAACACATCAGCTAGCTGTTTTTCCGATGACACATGAAACAAACTTAAGACACCACTTGCAACCTTTTCTTTGATGAAGTGTCGATCAATTTCAATGTGTTTAGTCCGGTCATGCTGAATTGGATTATGAGCTATACTGATGGCAGCCTTGTTGTCACAGTACATGGAAAGTTTCTCTCTTTCGCATAGTCTCAATTCCTTTAGTAACTTTTGTAGCCAAAGAAGCTCGCAAACACCTTGGGCCATGGCTCTATATTCTGCTTCTGCACTTGATCTAGCGACTACACTTTGTTTTTTGCTTCTCCAAGTAACCAAGTTCCCTCCTACAAGAGTGCAATAACCGGATGTAGATCTCCTGTCATCTAGCGATCCAGCCCAATCTGCATCTGTAAAGGCTTCGATTTGGAGGTGACCATGCTTGGCAAAAAGTAGACCTTTCCCTGGAGCAGACTTCAGATACCGCAAAATGCGGAGGACAGCTTTCATATGAGAATCTCGAGGATCATGCATGAACTGACTCACCAAGCTGACTGCATAAGCTATGTCTAGTCTAGTGTGAGAGAGATAAATGAGTCTTCCAACCATCTCCTGATATCTCTTCTTATCAACTGACTCTCCGACTCCTGCTTGTAACTTGTGATTGCTTTCAATGGGCGATTCTGCTGGTTTGCAACCTGTCATACCAGTTTCTTTCAAGAGATCTAGAATATACTTCCTTTGAGAAATAAAGATCCCTTTTCCTGACCTGGCAACCTCAATTCCCAAGAAGTACTGCAATTTTCCTAGATCCTTGATCTCAAATTCTTGTGCCAACAACTTCTTTAATCGGGCCATCTCCTCTCTGTCGTCTCCTGTCACTACTATGTCATCAACATAAACTATGAGAAGAGTGAGTTTACCCTTTTGATGTCTTATGAAGAGGGTATGATCAGCATTGCTTTGTTGATAGCCAAAGGAGATCATGGCTTTGCTGAATTTATCAAACCAAGCTCTGGGGGATTGTTTCAGTCCGTACAAGGCTTTCTTCAGCTTACACACCTTCCCTTGACTCTGTTCATTATCAAAACCAGGAGGAATCTCCATATACACTTCCTCTTCCAGGTCTCCATGAAGAAATGCATTTTTTACATCAAACTGTTGCAAGTCCCAATCAAGGTTAGCTGCACATGATAACAGGACTCTGATAGTATTCATTTTAGCAACTGGAGCAAATGTCTCCTGGTAATCAACTCCATAGGTTTGAGTGAATCCCTTAGCCACCAATCTTGCTTTGAGTCTTTCTATTGAACCATCAGCTTTATGTTTCACAGTGAAGACCCACTTGCAGCCAACCAATCTCTTGTCTAGTGGAGAAGGGACAAGTTCCCAAGTCTCATTTTTTGACAAAGCCTTCATTTCTTCAATCATAGCTTGCTTCCACTTGGGATCCATGATAGCCTCCTTCCAATCCTGTGGAATAGACACAGAGGAAATAGACAAGGCAAAGGCTCTATAGGAGGGAGACAAGGAATCATAGGAGACAAAGTTAGACAGAGGATGTTTAGTACAAGACCTGACTCCTTTTCTGTGAGCAATGGGCAAATCTAATTCATTAGGAAATGTAGATAACTCACCAGTAGAGGAGGACTCAGCAGATTGCATGATGGCTTCTTCTGCCTTATTTCTCCTTGAATACCTTATCAAATCAGGTCTATCTAAACGCCCAATAGTCTCCCCCTGAACTCTGTCTCCAATTTCACTCTCCCCTGTGGCAATTTCATCAATGGAATTAGGAAAAAACACCTCTTCTGCCTTATTGTTCTCCCCCTGAAGAGGTGATGAGGTAAGGTTGAAGTAGGGCTCAGATTCTCGAAAGGTAACATCCATACTGACAAAATATCTCCGGGAAGGAGGATGATAACATTTGTAACCTTTTTGTGTAGGAGAATACCCAAGGAAAACACATTTCAGGGCTCTAGGGTCAAGTTTTCCAGCATTCCTAGTGTGAACAAAACATATACACCCAAAAACTTTTGGAGGAACAGTGTATTCATTCTTACCCTTTAAAGCTTCTAGAGGACTCTGAAAATCAAGGCTTTTGAGTGGCATTCTGTTGATAAGGTAGGCAGCTACTAGAATGGCATCCCCCCAGTAAGGTTTTGGTAGATTCATGGTGAACATAAGAGATCGAGCTACCTCTAATATATGCCTATTTTTCCTTTCAGCTACCCCATTTTGTGCACTAGTGTAAGGACAACTAGTTTGATGGATTATCCCATTAGACTCCAAATAAGCACCAAAGCTTTTATCCATGTATTCTGTGCCATTGTCAGTTCTAAGGATTTTTATCTTAGCATCAAATTGGGTACAAATCATCTTATGAAATGACCTAAAGCAAGAAAACACCTCACTTTTGGCCTTTAACAAATATACCCAAGTCATCCTAGTGCAACAATCAATAAAAGTAACAAACCATCGACCACCAGATAAAGAAACTGTTTGAGTAGGACCCCATACATCAGAATGAATAGTCTCAAAAGCAATAGTACTTCTATTATTACTCAAAGGATAGGAGTTTCTCGTATGCTTAGCATACTCACAAGCATCACAAAACAATGATTCAAACTGAGTCCTCGAAAATAAACTAGGGTATAACTTCTTTAAAACAAAGAAAGATGGATGCCCCAATCGTTTATGCCACTGTAAAATTTCGCGGTTAACATCCTTATTATCTCCAAAAAAGGCTTGGCCAGAGTCACGAGTTTCATCAATCATGTATAAGCCATCATGCAATCTACCACTGCCAATCCTCTTCCCTGTTTGAAGATCCTGAAAAACACAATGATGAGGGAAGAACTCGATTTTACAGTTTAGAGCTTTGGTGATGGAACTAACAGATAAAAGATTAACAGGAAACTCAGGCACATGGAGAACAGATGAAAGTTGAATATTGGGTGTACAAGCAACAGAACCTGTTCCAGAGACAGGGGTTAAAGAGCCATTGGCTATTCTGACATTATCCCCTTGAAGACAGGGAGAGTAGTTTTGAAAGCCTTTAGAAGAGCCTGTCATGTGTCTATTCGCACCAGAATCAATAATCCAGGAATTAAGATGTGCAGTAAAGGCAGTACCTGATTGCACATAATTTGATGTGGCAACAGTGGAAGAGTCAAGCTTGGTCAGAAGTCGGCGAAGATGCTGAATTTCATCAGAAGACAGAGTTGCACCAGAGCCCGTCTCCGTGGATGTATCCCCAGTTTCGGCCAGGTTTGCTTGAGGCCTAGATGAACTGACTCGTTTTCCCCCACGACCTCTGGTTGGTCGACCGTGTAGCTTCCAGCAAGTCTCCTTAGTATGCCTTGGTTTCCCACAATAGTCACAATGCAAGTGATCTTTATCAGAAGAATTCGCCTTTGGTTGCTCATGAGAGACAGTTAACCCAGATTTCTCAGTTGGTGCTGGGTAAAGCATAACACCACGGCGGCTTTCCTCTTGTTGGACATGGGAATAGGCATCCTCAAGAGAAGGAAAAGGAACCTTACCAAGGACTTGAACCCTGATTTGATCATACTCTGGATTCAAACCAGCCAAAAAATCATAGACCCGCTCCTTTTCAACCAGTTTTTGAAATAAAACTGCATCTTCAGTACAATGTGCTTGGAGATCCTGATAATAGTCTATCTCCTGCCATAGCCCACTTAATTCAGAAAAAATAATCAGTAATGGTCAACTCACATTGTTTTATGCCATGGATTTTATTCCGTATCTCGAAGATCTGGGCATCATTCCCTTTGCGAGAGTAAGTGCGTTTGGTTGAATTCCAGATTTTCTCAGCAGTATCAAGCAATAAATACTGTTTGGAAATGCGAGGGTGCATAGTATTCAAAAGCCATGTCATAACAAGTGAATTATCAGAGTCCCATTGACTATAGGCAGGATCAGAAATATTGGGTGAGCTTTTTTCTCCAGTGATATAGCCTAGTAGTTTTCGAGATTTAATAAACAGCAAACAAGCCCGAGACCAAGCAAGATACGTACTAGCCCCATCCAATTTAACAGTATTGATTTGTGAAAGAGAAGTATTGTCTACTGCCTTAGTGTCCCCCATTTTAAACACTTGAACAAATAACAAATTAAAGCAGAAACGCCCTTAGAAAGACCAGAAACAGAACCTGATGGCGTTGAATCTGGAAGGGGCAAACCCAAAGTGTGTAAAGAGACCAAAAAAGGGGCCTGGATAGAGCCGGACAGAGGGGTGGATTTGATCGGAGCAAGGTGCGACGGCGAAAGGCGGCCACAGGTGCTCCCACGCGCTCCACGCGCCGGCGCGTGAAAGACAGTCCACAACTTCGATCGGCGCGTGAGCCCACGCGCGGCGGCAGATGGCGGCCGGATTTCGGGAGATGGCCGATCGGAGGATGGGTTTTCTGTCTGTAGGGGTGGTGACAAAAGAAGAGGGAGGAAACTCAACCTCTTTGAGGACAGTGACCCAAAAAAAAATTTCAAGAAAGGAACCCTAGTGCTGCAGAGGGAGAAAACTCACCTCAAAAAAGGCAGCAATGGCTCTGATACCATGAAGATTTCTGAGAAAGAGAATTCATATATTTCTCAGTGTGTTTTTACATCATATGAACATGGGTATTTATACAGAAGTCCTATGTCTAATAAGGAAAGAATCCTATGCCTGATAAGGAAAGAATCAATTACTCTATGGCTAAATCACTAAACAGATATGAGAATCAATTTACAGCCAGAAAAGATATTTCATTCCAATTATAGCTAGTCAACAGAAGTCATTTGAACACATTATGTTAGGTGCTTTCAGATGCATGATACTGCAACGTAGATTAAATGAAATATTCTTAATTGAACTATGCAAATGGAATTTCAACTTGCATAATGGTCCTCCAGCATCATATCAAGAACACGCTGCGACTCAGTTTATTTTCTCATTTTGGTCATTTCACTGAGTGTCCTCTTCATACCTTTCAGGGAAGCTTGATATATTGGCTTACAAATAGTTCATTGAGTCTGATACAGGTTGGTACTGTTACTCCAAAACTTAATACAAAAATGAATTTCCTATAGCTATATCTCCTACTAAGTGGACTACTTTGGATTGTTCAATTTTTAATATACTGATTTTATACATACTATGGTTTTTTACATGACACTGTACACAGTTTTATTAAGTCTTATAGATGTTTACATGCTTATGATGTTAAGCCCTCACTAAATCACTTGTTATTTCTCTTATTGAAATCCTTAATCTGTCTTGCCTCTTCCGCAGATAATGTAAAATTTAGTTACGCATTATTTTATCTCTGATTTGACTTATGGATAACATAGTTACCACTATCAAGGGTTACAGCTTCATTCTTCAACCACGATCTAAAGCTTCTCTGTTGTGATCTATCAAAATTGAAACTCTCACTAGTGACAATATCCTCCACTGAAGTTGCAGTGACTTCTGGAAACCTGATTTGGATTAACATGATTAACAAGGAATAATCTCGTAATGAAATTGCTGTGAGTAAGAAGCTTATGGTTTAATTTGAGTTTTTTATCATTATGAAGATTCTTCCTTAGATTTCTGTGGGGGCTTTATTGGGCTATATGCCACAAAATTGGGATTTTGGAGGTTCGTGGCGAAGTTCATTGATGGGCTAGAGGAACCTAATGTTTGGGGTTATTGTCGCTCGCTTCAAAATGGTGGCTGATGGTAAAATTCAAGGCAGGCAGGGAAACAAAAATGCAATGTAGATGGTGTGAGCATATTAAAAAAGCAATTTTACTTAAGCTGCTGTTCTCACTTCTTCTGATCTCTTTCTTCCTCTCTATATTTTTAGCCATGATAAAATGACTTGAAGATCTAATTAATGGAGTGTATAATTTTGCCATGTAGCTTGAAGCACACACTGTTTTAATTGATTTTTTATTGCTCCATTCTGTTCCCCTTAATTTGCAGCTAGTATGCCTCAGTCATCCCAATGTTCTTGATTATTTGGGACTTCCTAGAATGAATGTTTCTGTAGCAGCCCGGACTAATAAAGAAAGAGGCCAATCAGGAGTAGGAGATATTTGTATACTGACAAAGCAGGGAGAAGTCTCTGCAAAAAGCCTATCACCTGCTGAGTTGGTTTCTGTAAGTAATGATGTTGTCGGTGCTCATTTCAAATGTTTTGATTTTCATGAAGTTTTCTTGTTAAAATATTTCAGCACATTTAAACAGTTTTCAATCAAAATTTTAACTGGTGGCCAAAAGGATTCTGCAATTAGATTGCTAAGGTAACAAATCCTTTGTTCTTCAGATGATTGGCTTTCTCTTCTATGTTTATATTGCATTTAGTAAAATATGAACTGCAGACTTGCTCTTGAAAAGGATCCTGGTTTTGTAAGAGCTTTGCTTATTCTGGGGCAGACACTGCTGCAAAACAAACAATTTGCTGAGGCTGCTGAGTGCTTAGAAAGTGCTATCTCAAAGGTCTGATTCTGTTTTATATTTAAGTTACAAAATCCTCCGCTTTACAGAATTACCTAAAAGATGTTATGGTCCTGTATTGTTTGCAAGAATATCTGTGTCCATCTGATATTAATTGAATGCTAATGCAGCACCTTTTAGATGCTGCAACATCATAGATTTCATTACATTGTTACTGTTGTGAAACTATTTTATATTTTTACGCTTCATAGTTTCCTATTATAGTATCAGCTTTAAATCTCGTATTTCTGCTCTGACTGAAGAATTTGCTCTAACGTCCATTCAGCTTCTTGTGGCCGGCATTCCTACTGAAGTAGAAGAAGTTGATCTTTTGATTCTTTCATCTCTATGGGCTGGTATCGCTAATGTGCAGCAGGTACTCAGGATGATGTTTTTCTGAACTCCTCTGTAGTTGTTAGTTTTAACCTCCCCTATTTCCCGAAGGATGTTCACCATGGCTTCCTCATTCTAATGTATTAAAACAATATTTCTCTGAAAAGAAACAGCACTTGGGGGAAGAAGTTGAAAATGCTGTCGTTCTTGAGTTTCACCTCCAGCCCATATTTTGTTTCTGAGAAGTTCTATTGTATATTATAAACAAAGCACACCACCGCTATGGATGAACTGTTGAGCATAAAAAATCAAATAAGGGCATTAACTAGAAGGACCAGTGCAGATAATGTTATATTGGTTATCTGTTTGGGCCATGGCAAACAAATGATAATGAGTCTATGTTGGCCCTGAAATAATTTTTCATGACATGGCAAATAAACATGGAGTTCCTCTTCATCTTTGTGGTCTCACTAGATAATTGAGAATTTCTGATGATTAGGTGCTGAAAAGATTTTCAGCTAGCACACCTATAATTCTTCACGAATAACATATAACTAAACATTATTTTCCAAGAACACCCATAGCATCTATTTTAGAGAGTGTGGATAAGGATATTGCAAGCAGATTTAGTGATCCTTTTGCTTAGCTTATTTTCCTAAGGGCTAGTATGTTGCTAGTTGCTACCAAAGAATCTTGTTCATTTTGATGATTTTTTCTCTATGTTGTACCAATTTTTCAAGCTTCTCCAGGTTTTATTGTTAGGCATCAGTGGCGTAAACTGGTTTGAGATGATTTTGAAATCAATTTTCTTGTCCTGCAAAATGAGTTTTTTCTTTTCTCTTTTTATTATATCCTCTGCAGGGAAAGATGGAGGAGGGTCTTCTACACCTAGAAAGAATAGCTCAACTAGAAGAGCCTGAGGATACAAAGAGCAAGGCCCACTACTATGACGGTATACTTATGCTTTCAAGGTATGTAATAGATGCCACAGCTCTACTTTTTTCAAATTCTCTCTCATAGGACCCATGTCAAACATCTCTAGAATTTCCTTGACCCCGAAAAAGTGAGGTTCTTATTGTTATTATACCGGGAACCACATCCTGATTGAGGTCATTCGGCTTTCTAGTGCTTTACTGAGGGTGGACCGCAAAGCTGAGGCGTTGGAGTACTTGCAGAAGGCCGCTGCTTATAATCCTGCTTACAATGCATATTTTGAACTTTTGGAGACTGATTCAAAGGATTTTGCCAGTGATCTAGCTAGCAGCAGGAGAGATTTCTGAGTCAGTACAGCATTTTGAAAATTATTCTCATTTATCGATTTGCATTTTCTTAGCTGTAAATCTTAGAATGTACTATGCCTTTCTTTCTCATTGCTATAGTAATAAGGAGACTAATACATCCACAAATGATTGACTCGCCGTTCATATAAAGCCCATGTAACCTCATTGGTCGACGGATGTTGCATTTATCGACACATGTAAGTTAATCAACACACATAGTGGTCCTCTACACTATAG
Source organism: Jacaranda mimosifolia (assembly GCA_018894105.1). Taxonomy (NCBI): domain Eukaryota; kingdom Viridiplantae; phylum Streptophyta; class Magnoliopsida; order Lamiales; family Bignoniaceae; genus Jacaranda; species Jacaranda mimosifolia. The sequence continues at coordinate 39,756,598 of CM032124.1, forward strand.
ACTAGTGGAGGAGAAGGTTCAGCTTGAATTTGGGTATGTTGTTAGTTTCTTGAGAATGCTTTCAGGTTTGTACTATGATGGAAACAATTCTTGAATGCCAGCCAAAATGTAAGGTGCAAAATATGCATGGCCAGAAATTGTGGAATCTAATGTGAATGTTTGGCTGCGGATGAATGATCCAGTCTGGATATCTAAACTTAGCTAATCTGGATAACAAGTGATAGCCCATCACTCCAAAGCTTCACTTCTGATAATTGCATGGATTATTCTTATCTCATCCTTTGTTTAAGACTGACTGACTGACTGGCTGAAACATTCATTTCTAGATGCCTTCTTGTACTCTTTTACCATGAGCTACTTTAGACAGAATTTGGTTCATCAAGTCATATACACCCAGCTGTTTTGCACAATAACTACACTCATTCATAAGCTTATGTACGTATTCAATTTTCAGAAGACATTCATAGACTAAGAGGGTGTTTGGATAAGCTTATTTAAAACATCTTATAAGATGTTAGATCTTATTTTTAAAATAAGTTGTTAAAATATTTGGATAAAATAAGATCTTGAAGATTATAAGGTGTTAATAATGATAATTTTATAATTAAAATAGTTAAAAATAAAGGAGTTTGTTAAGATCTTAGAGGGTGTTTGGGTGAGCTTATAAGCTCTTCAAAACATTTTATAAGATGTTTAAGAATTTAGAAGTTGATAAAAAGTGTTTGGTAATTTTTTTTTAAAAATAGCTTATAAATTTTAAAATAAGATGTTAGGAGCTTATAAGTTCTTTTAAAAAAAGTAAAAAGGCCCTAACTTATTTTTAAGATCTTAACAAATTTCTTCATTTTTAACTAATTTAATTACACAATTGCCATTATTAACATCTTATAAGCTCCAAGATCTTATTTTATTCAAACACTTCAACAACTTATTTTAAAAATAAGATCTAACATCTTATAAGCTCTAAAAACATCTTATAAGATGTATGAGCTTATAAGATGTTTAAAATAAGCTTAGCCAAACACTATCTTAAAAGTAAGTTAGGGTCTTCTTACTTTTTTAAAAAGAGTTTGTAAGTTTCTAATATTTTATTTTAAGATCTTATAAAAAAAAATTACTATACACTTTTTATCAATTTATAAACTCTTAAATATTTTATAAAATATTTTAAAAAGCTTATAAGCTCACCCAAAAATACCCTCTAAATAAGGTAAGAATTGAAATGCATATCTGAAAACTCATTTACACTTCGCCACAGAAAGCCAATATGTCTTTATCCAAAAAATGTACTCATTATTTGTCTAAAGTCAGCAACATGGCTCCATCATGACCCACAAAAAAAAAGAAAAAAAGAAAAAAACCATCTTTTTCCAAATAGCCAATAATTATGTGGTTAAAGGGCAGGTACAAGTAGAAATGTTGCTTACAACTTTGAATTTGTGGCTCCCAATTGTCTGCACAATTAAGCACCAAGCCCAGACCACATAGCCACAACTTCCCCCCTCCCCCACAAAACTATTAGTATTATGGTATAAGCATAGCATGCCCACTCATCATTCACAATCAAAATCCCAGAAAAAGCAATGGCCCATGCTCCTCTGGCCCCCACCCCACCATAATATTATCACTACCACCATCCCATCATGCTTAATTTTAGTACAACAATTAAGAATTATTTTAGACTTTTTTCTCCTTTATTGTTGACACGAAAAAAAAATAAAAATAAATTAAGGATCCCATTTTCGTAAATTTGTCACACCCGCTGAAATTTCATATTCGTAAATACTTTGATTTATTCTGATTAATTTTTCTCATTGAATGTATGAAATAGTCCAATTCTAAGTGTAAACACCATAGTCTTGAAACGTGTAATGAAAATGATTTCGGATTATCATCAAAATAGTCTCAGTACCAAATACTTTTTGACGTACTCTAATATGATCAAAATTTACTCTGAGTTAGAGGGTGTTTGGGTGAGCTTATAAGATTCTCAAAACATCTTATAAGATGTTTAAGAGCTTATAAATTGATAAAAAATATTTGGTTATTTTTTTTTTAAAAAGAGCTTATAAGATCCTAAAATAAGATGTTAGGAGCTTATAAGCTCTTTTAAAAAAAAATAATGAGGCCCTAACTTATTTTTAAGATCTTAACAAACTCCTTTATTTTTAACCATTTTAATTACAAAATTGTCATAATTAAAATCTTATAAGCTCCAACATATTATTTTATCCAAACACTTCAACAACTTATTTTAAAAATAAGATCTAATATTTTATAAGTTCTAAAAATATTTTATAAAATATTTAAAATAAATTTAGACAAACATCCTCTTAGTCGAATTTATAAACTATAATCAATAACGTAAATAAAATAGCTTACATTCGTACACAAATGAGTTGCATGTCCAATGAATCATGATATTTTTTTTTTTAAAAGAAAAATACTAAAAAAATCTAAAGAAAAATCCCACCATGTAATAATTAATTATTATGAGAGAGAGAATAATTAATAATTAATTTTATCTTAATGAGATATGATACAGCAGTGCAATGGTAACACTATCTAAAGTCACAACAATCTTGTGTCCAACAACCGCATGAAGTTTCGTGGTGTCCCTTAAGCCGCCAATCACAACCACCTTCCGTTTCTCCACGTGGCGGCGAGTCATTCCATCAGGTGTGGTAATTTGTGTGGTTGCTGATTGAACGACTCACATTGTGCCACGTTGTCGTTTTACTGTGGGGGTGTGGGGTAGAGTATAAGATTGGTTAGAATTTCACGCAAGTGATCTCCTCCGGTGAATAAGTATACGATGCTGATGGTGATGGCGATGGCGATGCCCCATCATTTTCACCTCTTTTTTTTTTAAATTTAAAGTTTTAAAAATTTAAAAATTAAAACTTTACACCACCTTCATTTATGAGGAAGATATTTTTATTTTCAATTGGATTTGAAATTTTGAATTTATTCTAATGGTACAAAACTTTAGGCGGTTGATATAATTACTTGTAAGACCCGTTACAACCCTCAATCCACCTAACTTCTTTATTTTTTTTTTGACTTTATGATTTCAAGATTTAGACGAACCATTTTTATTTATATTTTTTAATTCATAAAGATCTTATAAAATGTCTTATGTAAATTGTTTAGTTACTTCCACGAATTTTTCATCTATTCCCATTATCACGTAGAGTTTGTTTGGATTTATTTTCAAACCCCATGTTCACAAATTTTACTATTTCAAAATATACATATTACTTTTTATATATTTGCACCCAATATTATTTTTATTTTCAAAATATATTCTCCAATAATTTATATATTTTCTCTTTGTATTTCATTATTTCTATCTCTCTCCACCTGCAACCTATTAAAACCAACATATTCATTACATTTTCAAATATTTCATCCAAATATATTTTTATTTTCACATCACATCACATAACTAATTTTCATCAATTTGAAAATACTGAAAATTGAAAATAAAAATGAAAATGAAAATAAATCTAAAAGGGGAATAGTTACTTCCATGAATTTTTCATCTATTCCCATTAAATCACGGCAGTAACTGTGTTTGAAATTTCTTTTTCAAGAATAAAATTCTTTCTCGTACTGTTTGTGTAGTTGAATAAGTTTGTTCATTGGAAACAACGTAGTAGACTCTGAATCCTATGTT